>WOXC01007553.1:0-370243 GCA_011680675.1 Gymnobelideus leadbeateri
GCATTCTTTTTTTTTAAACAAATGTTTTATTAACTTCTGTTTTACATCATTCATTTCTGCCAGATTTTGAGTTACAATCATTTTCCCCCCATTATTCCCCTACCCAACCTCCCAGAATAGCAGTCCCACAAGATATCGCTTCCTCCAATCTGCTCTCTCCCATACCTTCTCCCATACGCCCATCGACTTTTCCATTAGAGGAAGATGAATATTTGTGTCCCAGTGCCTGCACATCTTATCTCCCAATTATAGGCAAAAGAGTATTAATAATAGTATTTATATATATTTGAAACATCTAATGTTACGACCTCAAATTTCAGATCCATTTCCTTCCTCCCTTGTCACCCATTCCTTCTTGGGAGATGAGTAATTCAGTATATGTTGTACATGTCTAGTTTGCAAAACATTATCATGGTAGATATATTGTACAAGGCTGCTTATAATTCCCTCCCACTCATCCCACCCCCCACCTGGTCCATTCCCTACATGATCCTGTCCCTCTTCTATAGTGGGTACTTCCAACCTCCCCTCACCCCAAGGATGCCCTCCCATCAATCATCTCTCCTCTCATCCCCTTTCCCCCTATTCTGCTGCAGGTTGAGATATCCCATTTAGTATGTATGTCATTTTCTCCCTGAACCAAATTCAATGTGAATGTGGTTTTGCCTTTTTTGCCTTCCTATTCTCCCCTTCCTTTGGAACCACTTCCCTTGTTTTTACATGAGATAGTTTACCCTACCATGTCTCTCCCCATCTCCTCTTGCCACTTTCCTCTCTCACCTCATAATTTCATCCCTTGAGTATTCTCCCTTCCCAACAAATTCAACCTATGCCCTCTATCCATATATAACTGTAACCATATACACACACATTCACATATGTATTCATATGACCACACCCGCTTCTTCCATTATTTTCATAGTGAGAAAGATATCATCAGTCACAGATATTACTTTTCCATATAGGAATGTAAATGGTTCAACTTTGATAAGTTCCTTTTGATTTCTTTTCCCTGATTACCTTCTCAGGCATCTCTTGCTTCTTGTGTATGGATGTAAAATTTTCTATTCAATTCTGGTTTTTTCCTCAAGAATGCTTGAAAGTCCTCTATTCCACTGAATGACAATATTTTCCCCTGAAACAAAATACTCAGTTTTGCTGGGTAGGTGACCCTTGGGTTCATTCCCAGCTCTTTTGCCCTCTGGAATATCATATTCCATTCCCTTTGATCCCTCAGTGTAGAAGCTGCCAGGTCCTGTGCTATTCTGATTGTGTTTCCACAGTACTGAAATTGTTTCTTCCTGGCTGCTTGTAGTATTTTCTCCTTGATCTGGGGATTCTGGAACCTGGCTATAATATTCCTGGGAGTTTTCTTTTTGGGATCTTTTTCAGGAGGTGATCTGTGGATTCTTTCAACCTCTATTTTGCCCTCTGGATCCAAAACATCAGGGCAGTTTTCCTTGAGAATTTCTTGAAGGGTGATTTCTAGGTTCTTTCCTTGATCATGGCTTTCAGGTAGTCCAATAATTTTTAAATTGTCTCTCCTGGATCTATTCTCCAGGTCAGTGGTTTTTCCCATGAGATAATTCACATTGCCTTCTAATCTTTCGTTTGTTTGGATCTGCTTAACAGCATCTTGATTTCTCATAAAGTAACTAGCTTCCATTTGCTCCAGTCTAACTCTGAAGGAATGAATCTCCTCAGTGAACTTTTGAGATTCTTTTTCCATCTGGCAAATTCGACTTTTTAAGGCATTCTTCTCCTCATTGCCCTTTTGGGCCTCCTTTGCCATTTGAGTTAGTCTATTTTTTAAGGTGTTGTTTTCCTCAGTCAGGCTGTTGACCCTCATTTCATACTTTTCCTGCATCCTTCTCATTTCTCTTTCTAATTTTTCCTCCACTTCTCTTATTTGATTTTTAAAGTCCTTCTTAAGGTCCTCTATGGCCTGCAACCCGCTCATGTTTTCCCCTGGGGCTTTTGGAGCAGGACTTCTGACCTCACAGTCCTTTTCCCGCTCTATGCCCCCAAAATAGGAGTCTAGGGTTGCATTTTTCTGTTTCCTTTGCCTTGGCATGTTGCCACTTAATTGCTTGACTTTTGGGCTTGTTGCCACACTATGGCTTTAAGGCCAGATAGAGGAATTTTCGTCCCGAACGTGTGGGGGGCAACTTCCGTTTCTGGCAAGCTGTAAACCCACCCACAACTTCCACCCTAGATCACAATCCAGATCCAGGGAGGTTAAAGCAAGAGCGATTACCCCCCAAGACTGATTGCTGGATCTCCCCATGATTTGTAGGCTGGGAACCCGAGCTGCCTCTGAAAACTACAAAATGGCATGTCTCCTTAGCGGCTTCTAGCCCCCAGGGGAGGGAGCTGACGCATTCCCCAAATACAGGTCCCAAAGTCCATAGGACACCAACCTCTTACTTTGTCCTAGGCATGTCTATGTTGATAATTCTGGAGTCGCCACAGCTCCTGGTGTTCTGGGGTTCCTCCAACTGGCTGCCTGCCCTGCCGCCCTGGGACTAAAACGTTGGCTTATGCGGACCTGGGCTCCGCTAGGCTCCTGCGCTCTGCGCGCTGCCAGCTCCCAGACTGCTGCGCTGGTCCTTCCTGCAGGGCTGCTGGGCTGTCCTCAGCGGGAGGTTAGCTTCTCTGTGTCGTTCTGTGTGTGCCGGGGCTCCAGAAGTTGTTCAGAGTCCTTTTTTACATAGTTTGTGGGGAATCTGGGGGCAGAGAGGCTTTTGCGAGCTGTTTCTACTCCGCAATCTTGGCTCCGCCCCCGACTTTCAAGCATTCTTGAGGAAAAAACCAGAATTGAATAGAAAATTGGACATTCAGACACAAGAAGCAAGAGATGCCTGAGAAGGTAATCAGGGAAAAGAAATCAAAAGGAACTTATCAAAGTTGAACTATTTACATTCTTATATGGAAAAACAATAACTGTGAGTGATGATATCTTTCTCACTATGAAAATAATGGAAGAAGGGTGTGTGGTCATATGAATACATATGTGGATGTGTGTGTATATGGATAGAGGGCATAGGTTGAATTTGTTGGGAAGGGAGAATACTCGAGGGATGAAATTATGAGGTGAGAGAGGAAAGTGGCAAGAGGAGATGGGGAAAGACAGGGTAGGGTAAACTATCTCATCTAGAAGAAGCAAGGGGAAGTGGTTGCAAGGGAGGGGGAGAATAGGAAGGGGAAAAAAAAGGCAAATCCACATTCTCATTGAATTTGGTTCAGGGAGAGAATGACATACATACTAAATGGGATATCTCAACCTGCAGCAGAATAGGGGGAAGGGGGATGAGAGGAGGGATGATGGATGGGAGGTCATCCTTGGGGGGAGGGGAGGTTGGAAGTACCCACTATAGAAGAGGGACAGGATCATGTAGGGAATGGACCAGGTGGGGGGTGGGATGAGTGGGAGGGAATTATAAGCAGCCTTGTACAATATATCTACTATGATAATGTTTTGCATAGCTAGACATGTACAACATATACTGAATTACTTATCTCCCCAGAGGCAATGGGTGACAAGGGAGGAAGGAAATGGATCTGAAATTCGAGGTCTTAAGATTAAATGTTTCAAATATGTATAAATACTATTATTAATACTCTTTTGTTTATAATTGGGAGATAAGATGTGCAGGCATTGGGACACAAAGATTTACCTTCCTCTAATGGAAAAGTCGAAGGCGGTATGGGAGAGAGCAGACTGGAGGCAGCCACATCTTGTGGGACTGCTATTCTGGGAGGATGGGTAGGGGAATAACTGGGGGAAAATGATTGTAACTCAAAATCTGGTGGAAATGAATGATATAAACCAGAAGTTAATAAAGCATTTGTTTAAAAAAAAAAGAAATTCTCAAGGAAAACTGCCCTGATGTTTTAGATCCAGAGGGCAAAATAGAGGTTGAAAGAATCCACTGATCACCTCCTGAAAAACATCCCAAAAAGATTACTCCCAGGAATATTATAGCCAGGTTCCAGAATCCCCAGATCAAGGAGAAAATACTACAAGCAGCCAGGAAGAAACAATTTCAATATTGTGGAAACACAATCAGAATAGCCCAGGACCTGGCACCTTCTACATTGAGGGATCGAAGGGCATGGAATATGATATTCCAGAGGGCAAAAGAGCTGGGAATGAACCCAAGGGTCACCTACCCAGCAAAACTGAGTATTTTGTTTCAGGGGAAAATATGGTCATTCAGTGGAATAGAGGACTTTCAAGCATTCTTGAGGAAAAACCAGAATTGAATAGAAAATTTGACATCCAGACACAAGAAGCAAGAGATGCCTGAGAAGGTAATCAGGGAAAAGAAATCAAAAGGAACTTATCAAAGTTGAACCATTTACATTCCTATATGGAAAAACAATAACTGTGAGTGATGATATCTTTCTCACTATGAAAATAATGGAAGAATGGTGTGTGGTCATATGAATACATATGTGGATGTGTGTGTATATGGATAGAGGGCATAGGTTGAATTTGTTGGGAAGGGAGAATACTCAAGGGATGAAATTATGAGGTGAGAGAGGAAAGTGGCAAGAGGAGATGGGGAGAGACAGGGTAGGGTAAACTATCCCATGTAGAAGAAGCAAGGGGAAGTGGTTGCAAGGGAGGGGGAGAATATGAAGGCTAAAAAGGCAAAACCACATTCACATTGAATTTGGTTCAGGGAGAGAATGACATACATACTAAATGGGATATCTTAACCTGCAGCAGGATAGGTGGAGGGGGGATGAGAGGAGGGATGATGGATGGGAGGTCATCCTTGGGGGGAGGGGAGGTTGGAAGTACCCACTATAGAAGAGGGACAGGATCATGTAGGGAATGGACCAGGTGGGGGGTGGGATGAGTAGGAGAGAATTATAAGCAGCCTTGTACAATATATCTACTATGATAATGTTTTGCATAGCTAGACATGTACAACATATACTGAATTACTTATCTCCCCAGAGGGAATGGGTGACAAGGGAGGAAGGAAATGGATCTGAAATTCGAGGTCTTAACATTAAATGTATCAAATATATATAAATACTATTATTAATACTCTTTTGCTTGTAATAGCGAGATAAGATGTGCAGGCATTGGGACAAAAAGATTCACCTTCCTCTAATGGAAAAGTCGAAGTGGGTATGGGAGAAGGTATGGGAGAGAGTAGACTGGAGGAAGCGATATCTTGTGGGACTGCTATTCTGGCAGGTTGGGTAGGGGAATAACATGGGGAAATGATTGTAACTCAAAATCTGGCGGAAATGAATAATGTAAAACAGAAGTTAATAAAGCATTTGTTTAAAATAAATAAAAAAGCACCATTTTAAAAACATATCTTTGTCCAAAGTTGCTAGTTCTAGCAAGGAATGAAGAATTTTGGTCTGAATTTCATCCTATTACCAGCACATGTCAAATGCCAAAAGACCTCACAAACACAGAGAATTTTACCTCCTATTAGGATGAAACAACAGTAACAACACAGAAGAGGCTATACAAATGACCACCATTTTTCTTCTTTAAAATAATTTCCAGAGGCAACTAGGTGGCACAGTCAATAGGGCAACAGCCCTGGAGTTACGAAGAACTGAGTTCAAATACGACCTCAGACACTTAACACTTAATAGCTATGTGACCTTGGGCAAGTCCCTTAACCTCAATTGTCCTGCCTTCCCCCCTCCAAAAAGACAAAAGAAATTCCATTGAGTGTAGACACAATTATTGAAAACACCCAGTATGTGCTGTGATCATAAGAATCCTTTCTATATATGGCTGCGAATATTTAAACAGCAGCTTGAGTTGTGGGGAATTCAGATATTTTATGAGTAGACTTCAAATACAATATGGGATATTAGAAGCAATGTTTGTCTCATAACACCAACAAGGAACTAACAGAGCTCACAAAATCCTTTATAACAGGATGAATGACTCTTGTATTGTAATTGCAAACAAAACTGCAGATGCAATACAAAATTCCTTTTTATGCTTGCAAATATGTTTCTCATTGTTCCTTGTTTTAGAAGCAACCCTAATTTGTGCTGAAAATCCTGTTGGCATCATATTTCGGTTGGACTATGTCCCTTTTAACATGGTTCTATTTTTTTTCAAAACCTGTAAATGCTTTTCCTAGCAAAGTATTTGCTGAATTCATGAGAGCAGCACTACTCCTGCTGTTATAATTAAGGTACACTACTTACACCTTAGCCATAAAAAACATTCACTCCAGGGTCTCAGCTCAGGGGCAAATCTTTAGTTTACAACTTTCCAAAAAAGCTTTTGGGGCATATTTTATTGATGCATTCATATATAAAGAGATGTTTATAGTGTATAAAAAGTCTTCAGCCTGTGCATCTCAAAATTGCTTTGCAAGTTATTTGCTAGGCAAGTGTTCAGACTAACCAACCCAGGATTCCCACAACTGTGATTTTTATAGATTGTTCAAACTAAATTCTTCCTTTTTTTCTTTTATCTTCACAACTTTTTTTCCTTCCTCCCTCCTGATCCTGATTTTGGGTTGTGGTTCTGGGGATATTTCTGACCAGAGGACAAGGTGAAAATAGGGGATAATGCTGTCAGTAGTCCTAAGAGGGTTTGTTTCAGGCCATGCACACACACTTGATGCCTTGATAGTCCAAAAGGAGAGAGGAAGTCTGGGAATTATCTGATCAATTTGATTAAGACAGTCAGACTGAAGGGTTCAGGCCTGATAAGACAGGTTATTGCAGGATTTCTTAATGTTTTCCTTATACAATAGACACTTTGGTAGTTTGGTGAAACCTATGGACCTCTTCTTAGAATAGTGTTTTTAAATGCACAAAATACATTATTTCAAAATAAAATGCACATACATATAGGAATACAAAGGAAACAAACTTTGTTGAAATTCAGTTTATATATATATATATATATATCGAGAGAGAGAGAGAGAGAGAGAGAGAGAGAGAGAGAGAGAGAGAGATTGATATTGATATTGATGTTTATTTATTTAAAGTTCATAGATCTGAGGTTAAGAACCCCAAGGAGATTTGCTGATTTTCCACCATTAAGTTTTTACTAGGGGGAAAAATAATGAATTCAAATCTAGGCTCTGCCTATAGATGCCTGCTTACCTGATAGACAATATTATGGTCAAGCCATTATTCTAGATTTTATGACGAATGTACTGTGCATACCCAGCTAGTGGGTGCAGTGGATAGACCCCTATACATGGAATCAGGAAGACTGATCTTCCCAAGTTCAAATCTTATCTCAGACAATTATTGACTATGTGACTCTGGACAAGTCACTTAACCCTGTTTGCCTCAGTTTCCTCATGTGTAAAAAAATTTGGAGAAGGAAATGGAAAACCACTCCAGTTTCTTTGCCAAGAAAACCCCAAATAGGGTCACAAAGTCAGATACAAGTGAAAATGATTAAACAATAGCAATGTACTTACAGCTTGTACAAGAAGAGTTGATTTCCTCTTGGTAAAGAAACCGGCTGATAGAAACACACTGATACTGTCCTGTTGGTAAAACCATAGTGCCACAAGGTGATTCAGAATTAGTCTTATTTGGGACCTTCTGCCTTTCTTTTCAGTTTGATTTCCATTTGGCATTGGGCTTAAAGTTATTTGCAGCAGGCATATAGGAAGATGCATAGAGCAGTGGAGTGGGTTTATGAATCTCATTTTCAAATAAAACCATGTTAAGCAAGGCAAAAGCTCGGTTGATAATCATTTTTAATTAATTACCTTTGGGTGTTCTCTGGTGTAAAAGAAAACAGCTGAAGAACTGAATCAGCTAACAACAAATGTTAGCAGAAGTCAAAAATGTTTCTAGGAGTAAACGTAAGAGATTTTTAGGTGCATGCTTTCATTTTTCAGTTTCTTTTTATGGTGTGCATTTTCTCAAGTAATTCCGTGTTGTGTACTTGATCTGTTTCAGGTCAGAGGCCAGCTGTCGCCTGGCTCTTGTTCACTGCAGCTGTAGTATGTGTTGAACTCTTTCAAGCAGCTCTAAAATACAGCCCCTTTGCCCTCCTACCAACTCACCTTTCCCACCCTGCTTCAAGAGAGCAAGACCTAGAAATGGTCTGCATCTCTAGAATATTGCATGTAGAGAAGCAAGCCAACATGTACACAGTTCATGGAGTGATGAGGACAATATGAGACTCCTAGGGGAATGATTGTTTCACAACAAGGAGTTCATGCATTTCAAATTGCTCGACACCTGGATCTGAAATCAGCCCATGCTCCTGTTGGTTAATGCTGTTGCACAGTGGTACTGGCAAGAAGACTGACAGCTTGAAGGGGGCACTCACAAAGTCAGACATACAGCATGTTCATTCTGGTAATGCAATTTTTTTTCTGATTGGCCTAATTACAAAAAAGAAATTGGCCATATCTTTCTAGAACTGCATCTGGTGGCATGGCATGATGGAAGCTGAGAGTGAGACAAGAGTTTATCAATTTTAATTCTGAGTTTTCCCTTTTGTACCAGCGCAGTTTGCAAAGCCTACATAAAAGGCAGTTTTTTCCTGGGATAGGCTGCCTCTTGTGCTCCTCATTAAACTATCCATATTCATTCAATTGCTTTTCTCTTCTGTCTGACTATCCATGCTGCCCAGTCATTGAGTTGAAAGGAAATGTGTGTAAAGCAGAAGGGGAATTTTGCAGAAGGGATGGAATCAAAAGGATTATTCTTAGAGGAGCCCCTATGACCAAACTCCATTTTCAGTACACTGAAGGGGAGTATTGATGTTCAACCTGTTAGGAAAGTTCATGAAATACCTTCCTTTCTCTTTACTTTGCCTTGCCAGTCATTCAGCCAATATCTTGAGGCAGGAGTTTGGTGAACGCTTTCGTTTTCTACATTCACCCTATACTTACTACCTGTCTCTAAACCCTATGCCATATATTAAAGCTTATTTGGTGCTCTGTCTGTAACTATACATATAACTTTTGCTGTTACCGGGGAAAAAATGAATTTGAGTAAGCTAATCACAGGTTTAAAAAAAAGAGGGTTCCCTCAGAAACCTTAAAAATCTGACAGCACATTATGACCATTCATAAGGCCTCTCAACCCCTCAAAAAAAAACTTGTCTTTAATCCATCATTTGGTTTCAATCCTGCTTTTGATCCATTATTCACTTGGAAACTCAACCTTTGTTCAGACATTCACTTTAGCCCTGACCTCAGAAAAACCTCAGAAGGATGGAGCTTTTAAATAGTAGAATTTTTTCTGTTCTAGAAGATAACAGAAAAAAGATAGAGACTACTTAGAACCTAGAACTTTCTTTGGGGTATTGTTTATTAATTTTTGAATCACATAGAAAGCCTGTGCTACCACTTACAATTTATATCTCATTGTAGGAAGGCTCACTCATTTGAGAATGTATGAAAATAAATACATTTTAAAATGTTTAGGTATTTGGGACTGAAGACATCATTATTTCAGTGATGTTCAGGAACTTAATCAAGGAATACAATAGTTTTCAAAGAACAGGAGTAGGGAATACACCAAAGGAAAATGAGGAAGTGAATAAGGAGGTTGCAACACATTAGTAAAGAGGATATAATTACACAGGAGAAGGATTATAAGTACATCATTGGAGAAGAATAAGGCAGGAAAGAAAAAAATTGGACTGGGTCCTATAGTGAATGTGAGGGTTTGTATTCCATTAGTATGCCAAATATAACCTGAAGAGAACTTGAGAAAAGCTACTAGAACTTTGGTGGATATCCTATGATAAATTTATGAGCGGACATGAGAGTCAGGTAGGGATGGCAAAAGGATTGAGATCTGCCCAGCAGGTAATACCCCAAACATTCATTGGCATATTAGAGTACTTAAGTCATACTTATATAGGACTTGAGGTTATAGAACTATCTATATGCATTGTATTAGTTGATACTCATATAAACCCTATGATTCAGGTAATTTAAAAGAGGGACAAAACTGGACTTAGAGGGGTTGTTTCATAAACTGATGTGAATCCTTGATCAGTTGCAGTTAGGGTCTTGGAACTTGAGCCCACGTCCCATGTCCCATACTAAATCTGTATGTTTTCCTCTAGCATGAAGCAAAGTACTAGGAAACAATTATATTATCTAGTTTTATGCTCCCTTTCCCTCATTATTATTTGAAATAGCAATTCCTTTTTTCTGATAGGATGTGTAAAAGTTAAGGCTAGCACAACCAAATTATAATGCCAAATTCCAAATTACCAAGATCTGAATGAAGTGTTTTTGTATTTATGAAAAATAAAATTAAATCCCAAATAACTCATAGTTTATTTTCGTGTTCACCATTTAATGATGAATGGGTTCTTATCATTTATTTAATTCAACCATCTTTTATTGAGTGTTTGGGCTACACCAGTCCCTAAACTAGTCTCAGTAAGAGACACAAAAGAAAATAAGGATCATTAGGACGTGTTGTCTTCTTTGTCTGATGTATAACATCTGGGCATGTGTCTGAGGTGAAATTAAGATAAAAACCAAAAGAGTATCCCAGAGAGAATTCAGGATCCTTTGATTCTCTTTGTTGTTATTTTGAAACTAAATAACTTGCTTTATTTGGTACTTAATACTTCTGAGCAAAATTTTTTCAAACTATGGATAACTGTTCTGTTTTCTTATTTTTTTTTCTATCTATCTTTCTTTTTTCTTTCTTTCTTCCTCAGTACTGAGGTCAAAGAGCTATAACTGATTTGCATTATAAAAAGAAGAAATCTTCACTTCAGTGAAACACTAATCCAAGATTTTAAATGTTGAGTGTTTAAAGGATATTATAGATTTAAACAAAACGACTTCATACCATGGATGTAAGCACTTTATTCTGATACCAGAGAGAGATGAGAAAATAATTGTATTTAGATTTTTATTAGGTAAATCTGATTAGATTATAGCACTGACTAATAAATCACCTTGAACCAAATTTATTTTTTGCTGTTGATGTATATACTCATTTTTTTTCAAGTCAAATCATTACAAAGGAAGATCATAAAGATTCATTGTCATAGCCTTTGGGTTCAATGCTTTTGGTATAGAAAAACAGAACTCTACCCTCTGTCCCTAAATGACTTGATCCCCACCTCTGATATCCCTTTGAATCCATCCTGCATGGAATCCCTAATTTTGTCTCCACAAAAGAACCAAGATGCTCTTATCCAAATAAAGTAGACTCCCCATTTCTTTCTGCCCACTTCTGTCCTTTACTCTCTTTACTCTTCTTCTTGAGGAGGAACACATTTTTAAAAAATATCTCTCCATTACCCTGATTTTTATTAACTTTAAGATATTATTTTGATATTTATATTTGAGATATTATTTTTTAATAGTGGATAGAATGCCAGATTTGGAATCAAAGGACTTGAGTTGAGGTCCCAAGTCTCATAATGTGTGTGACCTTGGGCAAGTCACTGAACTTCACTATCTCCCATCTTGTTCATCTAAATGAACTTGTGATTTCAACATTGTGGGAAAACTCATGAAATGGAACTATCTCCACTTGGCATCTAATTTGTGATTGATAGTCTTAGATAACCTACTTGAACCTCAGTGTGAAATGAAGACAGACTAGATGACCTCTGAGATCCCTTTTAGCTCTAGATCAAGGAAGTAGAATTACATTTTTATTTACCTTGAATGAGCTACCATAATCTTAGACATACTTATAGTCACTTAACTAAATAAGAATTTAGCCCAGGTCCTCTGAATCAAGGGCTAGCCATCAATTTACTAGGTCCAGCCACCTCTTCCCTTCAGACATTTAGTAAATTGTTGTTGAAGTATACTGCTGAATAATGTAAATCTCATATTTGAAATTACATTTGAAGTTGATATATATCTTACATCTTCATGACTATTGTTTGACAATTCTATGATTCATTTTAGTTTGTCCCTATTTCAAATAACACTACCCTCTTTAATATTGGGAACTGTATTCTTTTGAGTAGGGAGTTTGTATACTGGGATGCAGGGCATCATGTCTACATTTTCCTTAGTTGCCTGGTTTGGGAGCAATAGGCAAAGAGAATAATGAATAAGAAAAACCTTAAAGTACATCTAGGTTCTTTGCTTTATGGGAAATTCCCTGACACAGTGACTAAACATTAAATTTCTTATTTCAATTCAATAACTGTTTATTTGGCATTCATTATGTAAAAGGCATTATACTTTTATTGAGGATATAAAAACAACACAAAAAGCAGTACCTGTCTTCCAAGAACTTACATTATACTATTCTCATTAGACTTGGCCTATCTACCCATTGTTCTAACAATCCTTGGCAACTTTGGAATTTCTAAACCATGTCAGTTATTCCCTGATTCAAGACATTGTTAAAACATATTATACTTCTTGGAGAATAAGGACTTATACCTGGGATACTTCACCAGAGATTTCTTTCCAAATAAACATCCACCCTTAATGACTCCTCTTTGAGTCCATCTGACTCTTTTTTATTTCATTTAACGGTATATTTTCATGGTGTCAAGGTTTTGATAGAGTTAGGGGTCCAATGGCATTCTGATAGAAAATTAAATTAGTGTTCTGATAGGTTTCCATGTAATTGGATCAGGGTTCTGACAGAGTTAGGTTTACTAAGGGAAAATGGAGAGTTAATATAATTGGATTAGGATTAGGTTTAGAGGGAATCTGATAGGATTAGAAAACTACATGTGGAGAGCATGAGAGATAAAATTCTTTGCCAAAATCTAGCAGGAACATATCTATAGCATGGGCCTGATCTATCAGTCTAAAATCTTTCAACAAATGAATGTGGCCAGCTTGGCATAAACAGTTCTTGATGAAGACATCCTTACTTTTAGTTTTCACTCCTTCTTTTTCTAAATGCAAGCTAGCATCACTTTGGTTATCCATTCTGAAATTATGTCAGGAATACCAGTTAAATTCACTAGTTTAGAGTTTATAGACACTATAGTCTTCCCTTTTAACAAATGGAACAACATTTGTTCTTCTCCAGTCTTGGCATCTCTCCTGATCACCATTATCATTGCCAAGAAGTTGAGAATTCTGGCAAAGAAAGAACATGTTTGTTCCAAAGGAAGTAGGGACACAACCAACAATGCTTCAAATTATTCCTTGAGATTATTGCAGGACTACAGAAAATATCTTCATTGTTGGTTTTGCTCTTTATACACAAGCCTTAATGTGGTGGAGTCAGACCTGTGGTTGGATAACTAGTGTAGTAAACTTTAAGAATCTGAGTTGTCTGATCATCCATTTGGGTTGAATGCCTGACTAGTACCAGAGTGGCAGGGAAGATTCAGGAAGAGCACGTAGGCATGAGACTGGAAAATGCAAGTAAAATACTCTTTCCTAAATTCTGCATTGCTGTTGAGGGCACTGCTTTCCTTCTAATCACCAAGGCTTGAAATCTAGGTGTCTATAATGTTAATAGGATTTAAGATCTTTCCTGTCCATTAATAGACTTGTGGATCCCATTAAAGGAAGCTTGAATAGGGGAGGCTTGTTTTGTAGGAAGGCCCATACCTTTTGCTAATTTCTCTTTGTTACTGGGTTGGGAAGGTTGTGATGCCCTCTGACTTTGAAAAGGTTACTCTGAAGTTAGCATTTTGCTTTGGGACTCATTCATTGGAAGAATGTTCTTGTGATTTGACCACATGAAACTCTGGGTAACCTTTCAGGAACCCCCCAGCTTTGAAAACCCCAGATGTTGGTGCTTCTCTCTCAAGTAACTATATATATTGCCTTGGTTAGACAGTTGGATCTGTTGGTTGATCTGTGCTAATTTCTCAGACAGTTGGAAGCCTTGTCTGTTGGTCTTTATTTCTCTGCTTGTATTTTCTCTGTTTTCTCTGGTTTTTCTCTGAAGTTCAGTGTGCTGATTTTTGCCCTAAATGAATGAATATAATTTAAAAAGATTGCTGACCTCTTGAACATTTGTCTTTCCTAGTAAAGCAGATCTAAGAACCTGTGCTAGCAGCTATACTGGGTATGCCAGTGTAGTTGTTGCTACAGGGTTATCCAATCACTTGTCAATTTCAATTATTTTTACCTTCAATACATTTCTAACAGATGCCCTCATCTCTTCTCTGAGAATGCCAACACCCTCTTTGAAGCCTTAATATGAATCACTTCACATTTTAACTACTGTAATAGCTTTCCAGTTGGTTTCTTATTCTTAATTCTCTCTCCACTCTGGCCCATCTTCCTCTCAGTTGCCATACTGAGTTTCTTTAAGTGCAAGTCTGACCATATGACACAATATTCAGTAAACTCCAATGACTCCCTATTGCTTCCAGGATCAAATACAATATTTTCTGTTTGTTTTTTGTTTTTGTTTTGTTTGTTTTTTCCTTTGGTTCTTCATAACTTGTCCCCTTCCTACTTTTCCAATCTTACCTTACTCTGTCCATATACTCTAAGATTAAGTGGCACTGGCCTGCTTGCTATTTTGCCCATGAGACAATCCTTTCAGCACTAGGCATTTTCACTCATGTTCCTCCATACCTTAAATTCTCTACCTCCTCATATTTGACTCCTGGCTCACTTCAGGTTTCAACTGAAGGCCCATCTTCTGCAAAGAAGGAAGACTTTCCCAGTCCTCCATAATTTTAGTGGCCTTCCTTTAAAACAATCCCCAATTTATTTTCCATATAGTTTATGTGTTTATCATTGATTTCATTTTATCTTCTCTATTAGACTGTCATCCAGGGACTATTTTGTTTTATTTTTGTCTTTTGTTATCTTATGTGCTTATCACAGTGCCTGGCACATAGTAAGTTGTTTTTTTTTTTTTTTTAATAAAAGCTTTTTGAATAACTGACCAAGAGGGTTCATAGGGGATAGGACAGAGACAGACCTGCTCAGCCCCCAATACATATGTTGCATGCTGGTATCAAAGACTGAGTACAAGAACCTTGACCCTAATACTTTCCTCTATCCACTGTGATGACCAGCATCTCAATCTGTGATGATAGAATCTTAATGAAATGCTATTTCATACCACTCATCTGAATCTGACCCCCCTCTATTCTGTGTGGGCAAAACAGTGCCTGAAGGGGCTGGGGCACAACAGGACCTAATAAACTGAGACTACAGAACTGTTAGTGAAAGTGCATGAAAAACATTGAGGGGAAATACGGAACTACAACCATCAATTCTTTCACAACACTTTGATATAGTTTATGTACATTTGGTGGCTTGAATTCATTGATAGCAAGAAGGTGATCTTACTAAATCCCTTTGGGGAGGGGGGCTAACCAACTCTCTATTAATTATGTTTGTTCTTTCCTCATCTGTCTGAAGATGATTCTCTTTTGCTGTAAAAACAATACCAAAAATAGTTCAGTGAGAAATAATGAGTTTCTTTTGTAATGTCTGTTTCATCCATTCTGAACATTCACCTATTCTTTCCTTTGCTTCTAACATAGCCTTAAAAATACCTTTTTTTGCAATATTTAAAAGTAGCATGTAAGAGACGCAAAGTCATAAGTTCAGGCCCTGCCTGTGACACATACTGGGTGTGACACTGGCCAAGTCATTTAACCTCTTAATGCTCTAGGCAGCTTTCTAGGACTCTAAGATAGGTTGCAGAGATGGTGAGGGAATTTCTTCATTTAGGAGTTTAAATATTCCATTGAAAGATAGGTCCAGTCTGTATCCTTATCCCTTAACATTCATCAAAAACTTTATTTCATTCTGACCTTTGTAGCTCCTGAGGCTATTTTCAGAAAAATGTATCTCTTGTATTCATCTTCACTTTCCTGACCTTCCCTACAACTTAAAAGAAAAAAAAAAGGTCTGTGACTTTAACAACATGAAATTATTTATTTATTCCCTGAGTATCCAAATTCATCTCTTTAGCCAGTTTTCCCTTTTATTCCTCAATGTACTTAGAATTTCAGTCCTGAGAGCTTCATTCTTTTGGATCTGACTTTACTGGTATAATTTGGGCATGGCAATATATATATACATACACACACACACACACAAACACACACACACACACACACACATATATATATATATATATATATATATATATATATATATACACATATATTTATTACTACTTAACCTTTTACAATTAGTTATCCTAAAAATCATATGTTACATTAGATTCTTTTAGGGTTTTTTTGTGGGGAGAGGGATTGTTCTTTTCTACAATATATATTCTAAGATGCAGTAGCTACTTTCCCCCAAGTTTTTCATCATCTCTACTTAATGAATTCGTTGCTTTTTTTTTTTTGGTGGTGGTGGTGGTGGTGGTCAGAATTAAATCCTGAATAACAACTCCACTTCTTGTTTCCCTCACATTTTGAAGGATGAAATCATGATTAAATCTCAGCTGAGTCCCACAAAAACCCTGTGAGGCAGTGAATGTATGTTTAGTATCCTCATTTGAAAACTTAGGAAATTGAATTTCAAAGAGCTTTAGTGGCATGCATACTGCATACAGCACATTGCAACAATGCCCAGAGTGTCAGTGTTTTACATTGTCTTTGGCTATAATACATATTTTACCTACTGTGAAACTGCAAGTTTAAACTGCCTCATATATGTAGAACAACTTACTTCTTCCTGTTCCCTGAACCAAATCCTTCCTGTCCTAGAAATTATAGCAAAAACCCTCATGAGTCAGGGAGTATTCCCCAATTAACTATACAGACTTCAACAAAAAAAAAAAGAATAATCAGGAAATCTGGTTTCTGATCTCATCACATAAAGTGTTCCAACCTCAACTTCTTTATCAGGAAAATGGAAATACTACTAATAATACTTGAACTAATTATGTCATATGCTTGTCACAAGAAGAAAAACAAACCCTTAGTATACTGTAAAGTATTAAAGAAACAAGGGCTATCATTATCAACATTATTACTAAAATTTATTATTATCATGATAAATTATGGAAAGGCTTGATGATGAAGGTGCAAAGTTCGTCTGTATTCTGGAGAATTGAGACTAGCAGAACAGCATGGTACAATGTCAAATATGCTGATGGTTATATGTAGATTTGTTTCTCATTGTTATTTCAAAACCAGGAGTGCTCTCTATACCTTTCCTGTAATTTCATATATATTTTAAGAAATGACAGTTCCTCAGAAAATCGTGCTGCTTGATCCTACTGAGAAAGTGAGGAATCTTCTGGCCACTATCTTTTGAACATTTTATTTATAGTAATATCTATATTTACAAGAAAAATTCATTCTAGTCACATACTTAGTGTCAGTAATTCCAATGCTGGCACTTGAAATAATAGTACACAGGGCACAGGGAAATTTCCAGGGAATTATAAGAGAAAGTTATAAGGCATTGTTAAATATTAATAATGTTGGAGTAGTTGATAAAGGTAAAGTGTTCAAAACATAGTGCTGAAGATGAGGAAGGAATAAAATTTGACGTTAGAAGAAGATGGCAGGAGGAAGGTATAGGTAGGGATGGCAGCATTGGCCTGTTCAACCAAGGAAGTTATAAGTTTGCTGGACATACATATGTAGAAAGGGTAGACTTCATGTTCCAGAAGAAACAGAAGTACACATCATGTTCCCAGGTCAGTAGAGGTAAGATCATAGACTGAAAACTGGAATTATCAAGTCCAACCTCCTCATTTTATGGTTGAGAAGCTGAAGGTAAATGAGGTTAAGTAATTTACCCAGGGACATATATTTAATAAGTTTCCAAGGTAGAATTTGAACTCAGGTCATCCTAAAATTAGGTCTTGCCCTGATACAATGCCATCTATTATTTCTATAGATCAAAGGACCATATCTTGTTTGGGTAAACAATAAGTATACTAACTGGGGTGGGGATGAATTAGAGGAAAGGGCAGCTGTTTTGTATCCCTTCTGACATTCCCCCCAGCAGTCTGGAATGGAATGGACCATGTAGGTTTGATTTTAGCCCTACTAATTCTTCACTGCCACACAAACATTCCTCTACTTCCCCCACACATATACACACACACACCACAACAAAAACAACCATTCCTGTTGTCTGATATCTAAATTTTCATTATAAAGGTCCTGTGCATTTCACTGTTAAGGCTGTGAATTAAAACCAAATCTTTGTTTTTCATGGAACAAGGTCAGTCTTATGGAATTTTTCAACCATTATTTTCTTTTGTTTTTATTTTGGAATATTCTTACATCCAGCATTTCCCTTGGAAACATCAGAATTTCTTGGTTCTGATTCTCCACCATTAAAAGAGACTTGGATCTCATGCAAGCACTTGGGTTAACCAAAAAAAAAAAAAAAACAAAGTACAGGACAAACTTTATTAATCTGACAAAACTGCACAGACTTGTATCTAAGTTCATAAGCAATCAAGAAAACTCTCTTTTCCAGTCCAATGGGAGGGCTCTCCTTCATTGCCTGGTTCTCCATAATGAGAGTATTGTCATAAATTTGAGGCCTATTCCTACATCAAGGAAGGACAAAGAGAATCAACCACCTCCAAGCCTACATAGTGCACATAATTAATGGGTCCAAAGGAAGGCAAAAATCAGATTTGTTCTTTCATATTTGGAAACTTTAAGTTATTCTTCAGGTCCAGGTTTGCCTGGTCTAGGATGGGTAGTGAACCTGTGACCCTGAGGCTATAGTGGCCCTCTAGATCCTGAAGTGTGGCCCTTTCACTGAATCCAAACTTCACACAACACCTAACCTGTACTAAAGTCTCCTCTGCTTGTCACAGCATTCATCTGCTGTGAAAACTGGAGCTCTGGAGCAATGACTCTCTGAAGCTATGTAGCTATACCATTTCCCTGTGGGGAATTGAATCTCTGTCCCAAGTTCCCATTCTCTCTCAATGTCCAACTCTGTTGCCTCCCTTTTGCAACATCAAGATTGGTTGAGACTTTTACAACATTAGAGTTGGTTGAGACCTCAGAGTCCATCTAGTATAACCCATTCATAAAAGAATGACCCACTATAAAATATTTCATTGGTTTTCCTCCACCTTCTACTTCAAAACATGCAAGGAGAGTCACAGAAAGAACACAATACCTCTCAGGTTAAATATTCCACTCTTCAGAGCTCTAATTGTTAGGAAATTTTACTTCAAGAATCCTAAATTTGCAGTGAATAGAGCTCCAGCCCTGGAGTCAGGAGGACCTGAGTTCAAATCTATACTCAGATGTTTAACCCTTACTAATCGTGTGACCTTGGGCAAGTCACAGTAATCCCATCTGCCCTTCCAAAAAGCAAAAAAAAAAAAATCCTAAATTTCCCTCTTTGTGCCTTGTACCTACTTATTTTTTGAGTCAAATGGAGCAAGTCTACGGTAAATATGCCTATTTCTTTCTACCTTCCACCAATTTTTTGATTAATTATATATATATATATATTATTATTATTATTATTTTGAACTTGATAAACATAGAAAACATGACCATTTATATGTTAAAAGAACCACAGAAAAATGTTTGAATATGAAACCACCATTTTCTTGCATGCAGCTTTCATTTGTTCCCAAAAATTATGTAATAAATTCAATGTCTTAGTTTCAAAGTCGTTTTGGTTTGTCTGCATCTCCTAAATTTTTTTCTGTTCTCTGTTCATTTTAAAATATACTAATTGACTCTTTTTCCTTTTTTTTTTCATATAATGGTCCTAGTCCCCTATTCCTTCTCAAACCTCTTCCCATCAAAAATAACAATTTGTTGGACACGAGCATAATCAAGCAAGACATATCCACACAAGGTCCATGTCTGTGAATATATAACTTAATCTCTACCTTGAGTACCTCCTTTCTCTTGTCAAATGGCAGATAGCATGTTTCACCATTCACCATTTGAATTCTGTAATTGGGCATTGAACAATCAGAGGGTTTTTTAAGTTTTTCAAATGGGAAATTCTTGGTAATAGTATAATTATCAATTCCTCACTCACCCTTTCACCATCCAATCCTATTTTATCTTCAACTCTTATCTATAGTCAATAGCCTCTTAGATATCTATACTGAATATCCAGAAGAGAAGTCATCTTTCTCATTAAAGTTGCCCCTCTCCAAACTTGCTTATTTGTGTCCAGGACATTACCATCTTCCTAACCACTAGTGTTTTTAGCTCTGAAGTTATCTCTGACATTTTCTTCTACATAACCTCTCCCCCTATGTCAATTAGATGTCAAGTCCAGCTAATTCCATCTCCACAACAGCGCACTCCCATCCATTCTCTCCTTTTCACCCACATAAGATTATCACCTTCATTCAGAATTTTATTAACTCAATTTCACTTTCTTTACTATTTTGATGAAATGAATGGACTCTTGAAGGGGATAGGGGGAAACCTTCTAAAGAATGAAGAAAAAAATGAAAAGCTAAGAATATTGAATGTAACAATCTCTTCATCACCTCAGACATAGAGACAATAAATATTTCTTGAGCACTTAATGCATAAAATACTTTGTGCTACATTTCAAAATGTTCCTAGAGTAAATGGTGTTTACTTACCTTAAGCTTTAAATGGACAGATACAGACTGAACAAAGAACTCCTTTGGTACAGAAGAGTTCTGCATGTTTGACTTACTGTCAACATATCTATTGTATCATATTACACACAAACACTGTGATCACTGAGTTCTTTTCTTTTAATAAAATTTGTTTTATATTTTTTTGTTTGTACTTATTCTTTTTTTCCAAATACTTTATTAATTTCTGGTTTACATCATTCATTTCCGCCAGATTTTGAGTTACAATTTTTCCCCATTTTTCCCCTACCCACCACCCCAGAATAGCAGTCCCACAAGATATCCCCTCATCCAATCTGCTCTCTCCCATATCTTCTCCCATACCCCCTTCAAATTTTCCATTAGGGCACACTCTCTGTGCCCAAATGCCTGCACATCTTATCTCCAAATTACATGCAAAATAGTATTAATAATGGTATTTATATATATTTGAAAGATTTAATTTTAAAACTTCGAATGCCAGATCCATTCCCTTCGTCCCTGGGCACCCACTGCCGCTGGGAAGATAAGCAATTCAGTATATGTTGTACATGTATAGCTATGCAAAGCATTACCATAGTAGATATATTGTAAAAGACTGGCTATATTTCCCTCCCACTCATCCCACCCCCCACCTGGTCCATTCCCTACTTTGATCCAGTCTCTCTTCAAAAATGGGTGCCTCGGGGTGGAGCCAAGATGGCGGAGTAGGAACAGCTCATCCAAGCCACTCTGCCCCCAGATTCCTCCCAAACTATGTAAAAGGGGAATCTGAACAACTTCTGGAGCCCCAGCACCCACAGAACGACACAGAGAAGCTAACTTCCCGCTGAGGACAGCCCAGCAGCCCTGCAGGAAGGACCGGCGCAGCGGTCAGGGAGCCGGCAGCGAGCAACACTCAGAGAGCAGGAAGCGGAGCTGAGCAGAGCCCAGGTCCGCGTGAGCCGAGGTTTTACCCCAAGGCGACAGGGTCAGCAGCCGGCTGGAGGAACCCCAGAACACCAGCAGCTGTGGCGACTCCAGAATTATCAACATAGACATGCCTAGGACAAAGTAAGAGGTTAGTGTCCTATGGACTTTGGGACTTATATTTGGGGGAATGCGTCAGCTTCCTCCCCTGGGGGCTAGAAGCCTCTGAGGAGACATGCCATTTTGTAGTTTTCAGAGGCAGCTCCAGCTCTTGGCCTGCAATTAATTGTAGGGAGATCCAGCAATCAGTCTTGGGGGGGTAATCACTCTTGCTTTAACCTCCCTGGATCTGGATTGTGATATAGGGTGGAAGTCGTGGGTGGTTTTACAGCTTGCCAGAAACGGAAGGTGCCCCCCACACGTTCGGGACGAAAATTCCTCTAGCTGGCCTTAAAGCCATAGTGTGGCAACAAGCCCAAAAGTCAGGTAATCAAGTGGCAACATGCCAAGGCAAAGGAAACAGAAAAATGCAACCCTAGACTCCTATTTTGGGGGCATAGAACAGGAAAAGGACTGTGAGGTCAGAAGTCCTGCTCCAAAAGCCCCAGGGGAAAACATGAGCGGGTTGCAGGCCATAGAGGACCTGAAGAAGGACTTTAAAAATCAAATAAGAGAAGTGGAGGAAAAATTGGAAAGAGAAATGAGAAGGATGCAGGAAAAGTATGAAATGAGGGTCAACAGCCTGACTGAGGAAAACAACACCTTAAAAAATAGACTAACTCAAATGGCAAAGGAGGCCCAAAAGGGCAATGAGGAGAAGAATGCCTTAAAAAGTCGAATTTGCCAGATGGAAAAAGAATCTCAAAAGTTCACTGAGGAGATTCATTCCTTCAGAGTTAGACTGGAGCAAATGGAAGCTAGTGACTTTATGAGAAATCAAGATGTTGTTAAGCAGATCCAAACAAACGGAAGATTAGAAGGCAATGTGAAATATCTCATGGGAAAAACCACTGACCTGGAGAATAGATCCAGGAGAGACAATTTAAAAATTATTGGACTACCTGAAAGCCATGATCAAGGAAAGAACCTAGAAATCACCCTTCAAGAAATTCTCAAGGAAAACTGCCCTGATGTTTTAGATCCAGAGGGCAAAATAGAGGTTGAAAGAATCCACAGATCACCTCCTGAAAAAGATCTCAAAAAGAAAACTCCCAGGAATATTATAGCCAGGTTCCAGAATCCCCAGATCAAGGAGAAAATACTACAAGCAGCCAGGAAGAAACAATTTCAATATTGTGGAAACACAATCAGAATAGCCCAGGACCTGGCAGCTTCTACACTGAGGAATCGAAGAGCATGGAATATGATATTCCAGAGGGCAAAAGAACTGAGAATGAACCCAAGGGTCACCTACCCAGCAAAACTGAGTATTTTGTTTCAGGGGAAAATATGATCATTCAGTGGAATACAGGACTTTCAAGCATTCTTAAGGAAAAAAACCAGAATTGAATAGAAAATTTGACATTCAGACACAAGAAGCAAGAGATGCCTGAGAAGGTAATCAGGGAAAAGAAATGAAAAGGAACTTATCAAAGTTGAACTATTTACATTCTTATATGGAAAAACAATAACTGCAAGTGATGATATCTTTCTCACTATGAAAATAATGGTGTGTGGTCATATGAATACATATGTGAATGTGTGTGTATATGGATAGAGGGCATAGGTTGAATTTGTTGGGAAGGGAGAATACTCAAGGGATGAAATTATGAGGTGAGAGAGGAAAGTGGCAAGAGAAGATGGGGAAAGACAGGGTAGGGTAAACTATCTCATGTAGAAGAAGCAAGAGGAAGTGGTTGCTAGGGAGGGGGAGAATAGGAAGGGAAAAAAATGGCAAATCCACATTCTCATTGAATTTGGTTCAGGGAGAGAATGACATACATACTAAATGGGATATCTCAACCTGCAGCAGAATAGGGGGAAGGGGGATGAGAGGAGAGATGATTCATTGGGGGGGGCATCCTTGGGGGGAAGGCAGGTTGGAAGTACCCACTATAGAAGAGGGACAGGATCATGTAGGGAATGGACCAGGTGGGGGGTGGGATGAGAGGGAGGGAATTATAAGCAGCCTTGTACAATATATCTACTATGATAATGTTTTGCATAGCTAGACATGTACAACATATACTGAATTACTTATCTCCCCAGAGGCAATGGGTGACAAGGGAGGAAGGAATTGGATCTGAAATTCGAGGTCCTAAGATTAAATGTTTCAAATATATATAAATACTATTATTAATACTCTTTTGCTTATAATTGGGAGATAAGATGTGCAGGCATTGGGACACAAAGATTCAACTTCCTCTAATGGAAAAGTTGAAGGGGGTATGGGAGAAGGTATGGGAGAGAGCAGATTGGAGGAAGCGATATCTTGTGGGACTGCTATTCTGGGAGGTTGGATAGGGGAATAACGGGGGGAAAATGATTGTAACTCAAAATCTGGCAGAAATGAATGATGTAAAACAGAAGTTAATAAAGCATTTGTTTAAAAAAAATGGGTGCCTCCACCCTCCCCTCCCCAAAGTATGCCCTCCCCTTCATTATCCCTCCTCTCATCCCCCTTCCCCTACTCTCCTGTAGGGTGAAGTATCCCATTTAGTATACATGTCATTCTCTCCCTAAGCCAAATTCAATGAGAATATGGTTTTGCCTTTTTGCCTTCCTGATCTTCCCCTCCCCTGCAACCACTTCCCCTTGCCTCTTCTGCATGAGATAGTTTACCCTACCCTGTCTCCCCCCATCTGCTCACCACATTACTCTCTCACCTCTTAACTTCACCCCTTAAGTATCATCCCTTCCCAACAAATTCAGCCTATGCCCTCTATCCATGTATACCTGTAAACATATATACACATATTCACATATGTATTCATATGCCCATATACCCTTCTTGAACTATTTTTATACCGAGAAAGATTTCATCAGTTACAGTTGTTGTTTTTCCCTGGAGGAATGTAAATAGTTCAACTTTGAAAGTTCATACTGACTTTTCTCTGTTTACCTTCTCAAGCACCTCTTGCTTCTTGTGTCTGGATGTCAAATTTTCTATTCAACTCTGGTTTTTTCCTCAAGAATGCTTGAAAGTCCTCTATTCCACTGAATGACCATGTTTTCCCCTGAAACAAAATACTCAGTTTTGCTGGGTAGGTGACCCTTGGCTTTCAATCCCAGTTCTTTTGCCCTCTGAAATATCATATTTCATGCCCTTCGATCCCTCAATGTAGAAGCTGTCAGGTCCTGTGTTATCCTGATTGTCTTTCCACAATATTGAAATTATTTCTTCCTGGTTGCTTGTAGCATTTTCTCCTTGATTTGGGAATTCTGGAACCTGGCTATAATATTCCTAGGAGTTTTCTTTTGGGGGATCTTTTTCAGGAGGTGATCAATAGATTCTTTCAAACTCTATTTCACCCTCTGGGTCTCAAACATCAGTGCAATTTTCCTTGAGAATTTCTTCAAGGATGATTTCTAGGTTCTTTCTTTGATCATGGCTTTCAGGTAGTCCAATAATTTTTAAATTATCTCTCCTGGATCTATTTTCCAGGTCAGTGGTTTTTCCCATGAGATAGTTCACATTGCCTTCTATTCTTTCAATTGCTTGGATCTGTTTAACAGCAACTTGATTTCTCATAAAGTCACCAGCTTCCATTTGGTCCAGTCTAATTCTGAAGGAATGAATCTCCTCAGTCAGCTTTTGAGATTCTTTTTCCATCTGGCAAATTTGGCTTTTTAAAGCATTCTTCTCCTCATTGCCTTTTTGAGCCTCTTTTGCCATTTGAGTTAGTCTATTTTTAAGGTTATTTTCCTCAGTCAGACTGTTGACTCTCATTTCATATTTTTCTTGCACCTTTCTCATTTCCATTTCCAATTTTTCCTCCACTTCTCTTATTTGCTTCTTAAGGTCCTCTATGGCCTGTTACCAGTTCAAATTTTAATTTGGTACTTTTGGTGCAGGAGTTCAGACCTCACGGTCCTCCTCCTATTCCATGCTTTGATCCTCTTTGCCTGCAAAATAGGAGTCTAATGTTGAATTTTTCTGTTTATTTTGTTTCCTTTGACTAGGCATGTTGCCACTTAATTACTTGACTTTTGGGCTTGTTGCCACAGTATTACTCTGCCACCAGACAGGGGAATTTCTGTCCCAAACATTGGGGTCTTCTCACCTGCCTGGAGCAATTAGTTGGGTGTCCTTCCTGAAGCCCCCACACACTCTGGCAAGCGGGTCACTCATCCCAGTACCTCCACCCCAGACCAAATTCCAGATCCAAGAAGGTTAAAGCAAGAGTGATTACCCCCCAGACTGATTGCCAGATCCCCCTACAGTCCTCAGGCCAGGAGCTGAAACTGCAACTGAAGCTGAAAAATGGCAGCTGTGCCACCACTCCTCAGAGGCTTCTAGCACCCAGGGGAAGAAGCTGACAGGCTTCCAAATACTGGTCCCAAAGTCCATAGGGCACTAATCTCTCACTTTGTTCTGGTCATCTATGTGTTGGTAATTCTGGAAAAGCCACAGCAGCTCGCTTTCTAGGATCCCTCCAGCAGGCTGCTGCTCTGGCTGCCCTGTAAAACCTCCCACTCATGTGGTTCTGGGCTTGGCTCCCAGACTGTTGTGCTGGCTGCTACCTGCCCGGCTTCCAGGCTATCCTCAGGGGGATGTTAGCTTCTCTGTGTCATTTTGTGGGTGCTTGAGCTCCAGAGGTTGTTCCAAGTCCGCTTTTACATGATTTTGAAGTGGTGTGGGCTGGAGCGCTGTGGAAGTGCTGTTTCTACTCCACCATCTTGGCTTTACCCCTATCACTGAGTTCTTAAAGACTTTTGTTGCATTACTAAAATCTTTCTCTCCCTAGACTTCAGCAGTGCACTCTTACTCTTGCTGTTCCTTAGACCATTAGGAAGTAGTCTTGAGAAATTTGAATAACCCCTTCCAGGTACTTTAAAGGAAATTCCAGGGGAATGAAAGACAAAAAAATTTGTGGTTTTCATCATCATCATCATCATCATCATCATTATTATTATTATTATTATTATTATTATTATTATTATTATTATTTTCCCTAAACATCTAGATGCTTGGGAAGTATTAAAAATGGCAGGAAGTACACCACTGGGGAATGGGGAAAGAAGATATGAAGTAATATAAATCACCATATACTTCTATGGAATTAGGGAGCAAGACCCACTTCTAAAACATGTTGTCATTGATTCTCTAGATCCCTTAGAGACTTCTTGTGATTCAGACCTATGATCATTGAAAATGCATTACAAAATAAAGCTCTGAAAAATATGTATCTGGAACCATGAAGCAGATGGGATACGTAGTCTAGCAATCAAGCCTTCCTCCTCTGGGAAAGGGAAAGACTTCTAGACACTATGGAAAATTATAGGTGAGAGTTGCAGGTAACAATTTAGGACAGTAAAAGAGGTCATGAATGACAGCAATGACTAGTGAAAACTGTGAGAGCAGCTACAGGTATGAGTATTAGGAGAAGCAAAATTTAATAGGCATCCAGAGAAGTTACTTAAGGAACATCTATATAGAGGAATAATCCCAGAAGACCCTTTTTTGGAGTATTAATCAGAACAGCATTATAAATGACTAAGGCCTATGGAGGTAGCATCAGATGTTGTTAATTTCTATAGACCCTGATCTGAGTCACATCTAATTTCTCTTTTTTTTTTTTTTTGGTTTTTTGGAGGGGAGAAGGCAAGATAATTGGGGTTAAGTGACTTGCCCAAGGTCACACAGCTGATAATTTTTAAATATCTGAAACCAGATCTGAACTCAGGTCCTCCTGACTCCAGGGCGATTGCTCTATTCACTGTGCCACATAGCTGTCCCTCTTAATATCTTTTTTAAAAAAATAGTATGAGTCTTATAGGCCTAGGGTAGGGGAGAGTCTGATATTGAAAGTCACACATTACCTATTTGGGGGCACTGAGTCAAAGAATTTCCATCAATCTGTACCTGGAATTTTTTGATCAAGGGGAAATAATATGACATGAATTGTAATTTATTTTTTAAGTGCCCAATGTCTTAATAAAGAAGTTCATTTCTAGAGGACTAATCATTTGAGGAATTATTATATTCAAGGCCCTGGGACCAAATCAGTACTCTGGTGCATTCAACTACTCTTTCAGGTACCTGAAAAAGTTAATAAACTTTTAATGAATAATGCCTAGTTAATGTCTAAGTTTTACCCTATTGGACTCAGTGTTCATTTTGTTTTCTAGCTATATTTTATTAAATTTATTCTACTTAATCAGTGTATAAATTCTATTTATTTATAAATTTATTTAACTAATTCTATACTCTACTAAAATATATTATTTCTGATGTTATTTGTTTTGCTACTTAGGGATCTTTAGAGAAAGTACTAATTTTGATATCACTGAAGTGGAAAAAATCATGGGATTTTAATTGGCAGGACATGTGCTTTAATATTCCTCCATATTAGTGTTAGACTACATAGATTAGTGCCAGGACCTGGAGTGGCCAATCCACTGGGAGTACACTTTGCCTGGTTAAAAAGAGAAACAAAGGTAGTTAGGTACAATGCTGCAAGCCCTCTGGAATTGTCTCCTGCAGCATTCCCCAGGCTGTGTCTACATATGCAAGTGTTTCAAATGTATTAAGCCCATGGACAGATTGTCAACATAACTCCTTCAATCGTTTCAGTGCAGATGATACAAATTAAAAAGCAGGAAGAATCTGGAAAACAGACAAATTCATTAATGGAATGACTCACATTTCTTTTCCAATAGCCACATTTCTGTTCTATCTTTTGGCAATGTAGGGATAGACTTGCAGTGAAAATGAAATCCTCTTTTATGGCCCCTTATTGAGTACCACAAAGAAATCCACTGTAAGACTCTGTCTATATGCACAACTGATTTTGACTAAATCGACTGGTTCAAAATCGTTCTTATTTTCAAGAGCAGTATCAAATCCTGAAATAGGAGCCTGGCTGAATGGAAGCTGGATTATCTTGAGACAATTGAGTTCTTCCACTACAGACACAAGGAATTTCAGCTTGTGCAAGTTAAAAAAAAAAGACATTCCTTTCTTCCCTTGAAAGTTCTGTAAATAACTGGCCTTGGAGCCTGGGCATCACAGGGACGAGGGTGAGCATTTATAAAACAGCATATGGAAGCAGAATTGTTAATAAAACGGGGCTTTTTTTTATCCTGTCATGAATCACGGAGCTGAAAGTATGTTCATTTAGTCAGCTTTCTCATTGAAAAAAAATCAAAATAGCTGCCCAAATTCTTGACACCCTAAGGCGCCTTAAAGAAATGAGACAAAACCTCCCAGTCTCACCGTTCTTTAGAGAACATGAAGACATTTTCGTCTCCAAATCAAGATGAAAGTGGCCCTGTGATAAATGAAGTCTCCTGTATTTTACCACAGGAGTATGACAGTGAGACATTCTGAGTTCCACAGCTTGCATACAAGTCCCATAAACAAGACTGCATTGCTCACGTAGGTGACAGAGCCTGTCAAAGAGACCACAGTTTACTCTATACTTGTCATACTCCAACCTTGCACAGGAGAACACGGTCTAAAAAGCCATTCTTTGCTGATTTCTAAAAGCATTATGTAAGTTTCTTTGCACGTTTCTTCATTTTAGTAGAGGAGCGCTTGCCAAGACAGTTTATAAAAGCTTGTAAGCGATCGCTTGCAAGTTGAATCCAGTCCGAAATTTAATAATCAATTATCTGTGACTATGCTTTGCACTTTTCTAGCTTCATTTCTTTGCCTTCTTCTTTTACCTCTGTTTTCACCAACAATAAATAAATCACTTGACCCTGAACTCACTCCAATGACAGCTTGTATATACTTATTATTTAGCAGCTTTCTGTTCCCTCTAATTGACTGAGTTTGTTCCACCAATAGAGATCCTTCTTTTATGTCTTTTAATGAGTGCCTCCAGGCTCTTGCTTGGAGCCTTTCTCTACTTTGGGAACAAAAAATCTGGCGTTTTTGTGAGGTCTAGACTTTTGGTGTCCTTGCAATAAGGAGTGGGGGATGGGGAGAGGGTGGAGAGGGGGAGGTGCTGCAAAGCTTGTGAATGCTGGCAGCCCCTGCACTCACAGACACATGCACATTTTAACACAAGCAAGATTCCTTTCTATTAAAGCAGAGATGATTGTAATGGCAAACCTCTTTGCACTACTTTAGTTGTGATTTTATGATTTCCTGTCAAGTTTCATGCTTAATGTATCCTTTATCTGTACTTTAGCCAGAAACAGCTGGAACAATAGCAATGTTACATTAGAGATACAGAGAAACAAAGTTTCCTCTGGTTCAAGTGTTTTAAATTTCCAGTTATGAATAAAACTTCCATCTTAAACTGTAGTTTTTGCTCTCAGCATGATCTTGCTTGATTTCAAACATTCTCTATCAGATTTCTCTGTTAGATTATATACTGTGGCTTTCATGCCATGTGATCTTTATGTGGCCAAAGCATCAGAAAAGTCCTTTTTAAAGCCTATACCATATGCTGCACGAAAGGACTCCACTGAGCTGATTAACATAGAAATAGCAAATTCTGTTTTTAATCATAGGCTTTGGAGATGGAAGAGACCTATTCATCCTGTCCATTTTCCTGCCAGAAGGAGTTGTTACCCCATCCATAGTGTGCCTGTATATATGCGTATGTGGGAGGTATAAGTATAATAAAGTGAGTGAGAGAAGGAGACACATAGAGGACAATAGACAGTGGAAGGAAGGGAAGAAGACAGGGAGTAAGAGAGAAAAGGAGAGCCAGACGGAGAGAGTGGAAATGATTCTTCAAATGCAAAGACTGTATTACCATAGAACACTTTCTTGGAGAGTACCCCTTCTGTAATGAGGAACTCTCACACTTAGGTTGGGGGTGGGACATGACTACTACCTCAATTTCTAGGGTCTGTCTGTTCTCCTGAAAAATATAGATCACAAAGTCCCACCAGGATGTTAACAGTCTATTAACAGTCTTGCCAACAGATCTAATTAGTTCTAAGAAGAGGCATTTACCATGAGTAGTAAGCACAAAAACAGTCCCCAGTCCATTCATCATCCTGGGGCTGCACTCTTTCTCAAATACATAGTATCGATAGAAACAATGGGAGCAAGATTAGAGTGGAATGGAAGCAAGGCACACTCATTTAGGATACATGTATATCAAAGTCAACTTAGGGCTCCTAGTACCATAGATCCTTGAAAACTTTTATTTCTCCATAGTGTTCTCATGCTGGGTTCTCACATTCTAATTCTTTTTACAACCAGACCCTGAATTACTTTGTCAAGCTCCTATAGTTTGACAGAAGGTGACTGTCACTGTATATATGTTCCTGTCTGGATTTTGTTTCTCTACTCCCTGCTGGATACAGGCTGTCCTAATTGTCTATGTTTTCAAAGCTCTGTGGCCAATCTGTAAGAGGAGGGGGATAGGGAGAGAGAGGAAAAAAAAAACATTCTTCTACCCCAGGGCATATTAAACAACTACTCTGAGCTTTGACTGCCTAGAGCTTTGCAGGAAATAGCTATTTGAAGCCCCCAAAGTCATGACTAATCTGTTTTCTTAGCTAATCACATTATTGACTCAATAAGAGAGGTATTTGCACCTCATAAAAGAATCAAGGCAGAGATGCATCTATATGTTCATTCTAACACTCCATTAATGCCATGTGATTTCTTCTGTTACTATCCTAACTGACCTGGGTCAGGGGAGAAATTCTTTTCCCTATGTTACATGGGGAAATGATAACATGTGATTTTAAAAATCAATAAATCTAGGAAAGGAAATCATGGGCATATGGTACTCTCCTGGAATCAGAAAGATTTATGTTCAAGTCTTAGCAAATACCCTAGCATAACCAGAATGGCTGCTAGAACAGGTTCTTTGACCTGCTTTTCTAAAGGAAAGCAACTCAAAGGAGGTTAACAATCTTACTTTAATCAAACATAGGCATCATTCACTTAATTCAGGGGAAAAAGTCAGCATCCTGAACTTCAGAAAACACAAACAGACACTACAAGCAGACAAAAATACACAGAAAACATAACACGATTTAAGAGACCCACAGACAGGGCTTCTAGCTATCTGACCATCACATCCATAAAGTATTAGTTGCCAAAGAAAGAAGCACCAACATCAGGGTTTTCAAAGCAGCTCAGTGGCTGCCCAGAATCTTATCTGGTCAAATCACACAACTCTTCCCAAAATGATCCCCAAAGCAAAACCTCACCTCATGGAGTATATATAGCCCTTTCCAGGGTCAGAGAACATCAAAACCTTCATGACCCATTCCCTAATTACAAAGTAACAAGGTTTAGGCCTTCCTGAAAATCAAGCCTCCCCTAAGCAAGCTTCTCTTGTTGGACTCCTCATGAGGCCCATTAAAGGGCAGGGAAGATTTTCAAAATCCCTTATCATTATAAGCTCTTATACCTTAGTTATTTATCTAGGACATATTTTAATGCCCCTGTCCACTTTCTGAAACATTATGTTAGGTGTAAGTGGCAATTGCACCATCAGACACACCATGGGAATACATTACATCAATGAAATCACAGATCTGTACACACATGCATACACACGACCACAACTTTTAGAAAATTAAGAACATCACTAAGACATACACCAAATTTAACTTCTGCAACTTCAAGCATTCATGCGATTTTATTTAACTTCACGTCCACTTTTGCTTTGGCAACAGCATGTGGAGGCTATGTGGAATAGAGGGTGAAAATGAGAAGTATGATGCGGGAAAGTTTGTGCAGCAATTGGACTCCTAGTAGGTACTTCACTGCTCTTGTTCACCTTACAATTGCAAAGAGCTCCCCATGAATTTTTGTGTATACACACACACACACACACACACACACACACACACACACACATATATATATATATATATATATATATATATATATATATATATATATATTTGCCAATCTTGCTATCCATTGAAGCTTTAAGGTTAAACATCAATTCACCTCTGCTATGTTTCCATGCTCCAAGACCTTTAAGAATGTCAAATAGTACAGGAAGCAAACATGACTGCCAGGTTATTTCAAAATGATGCATCATTTACAATCTCCAACACTATCCTCTAGGAAAGACAGAGTGTATGAGATGATGCTGAGACCTCACCAGATTCTGCATTTTCTGAAAGCAGCACTTTATGTCTCAGAAACCTCACCCTTGTTTTTCAGAGGCTGGTCAAGTTAATGAGGTTTACAGAAAAAAAAAAAAAAACATACAATACAATGACCTCACACTGACATCTGACATAACAGAAGGTAAAATTCAAGTTAAAAATGTCTTAGTTTCAATAATTTTATTTGCTATACATTATTTATGGTATTGTAGATTTTTTGCACTAATATCCTTAAAAGACTTTTAAATGAGATGTTATTACAAAAGTTCACAGAATTCTAGGGAATTATTAGTGAGAAAAATGTTTTGCATGTTACCAATTTTGTTTTGTTTACTGTATTTTATAGTTTATTTCGTGGTTTCTGTGTTAAGAAAAGTACATATTATCAGAATTGGGGTTTCTTTTTGTTGTTGTTGTTACAAAGGATTTTGCAGAAAAGTTATATCTTCAGTTAAACTCTAGTGAAAGATCACAGTTTTTGGTGCTGTCAGGAACCTAGCCCCCTATCCCCCATAGGTTCATTCTATCAACATTCATGTTTTTTTTTTACTTTTGCATCATTTTCCAAAAACAATACCCACAGAAAGTTGAGGATTGCCTGTTTTTGTAAGTGAAATGATTTCAAAACAATTCTTCACTTAATTCAAAAAAATTTAAAATGAGCCAAGACTAAACATTTGAGTGAAGTAAGTGAAAGCATTCTCATAAAATGGGGTCAGTACTCTCTACTCAAGCTGGGCTTTTGCTGCAAACAGGCCTAAGTTTTGCTTTCCTATAGACCACCTTATTTCTGGGAAACCAAAACTTACCTCTTCCCTGGTATCCCCCACTGCCAAATAAGGTATTACATGTTTCCATGGGTTGAAGATTGTTTCCTTGTTTTTTGTATTTGAGGTAAATTCCCACACTAGATTGTGAAGCCAAGCTCTCAGCCAATATGGGTAAGGTCAGTGGAAGGGGTTTGTTAATGTTAAGGTATGTAACCATGTTTTGTTTTCTGTAACTTGCCTTCTTCCTCTAGAGGAAGGGATACCCCCTTTTTTTGAGAATTGAATAAATTCTTTCTGTTCCTACCTTGAGAAGCCTTTGAGTTTTTTATTAAATTTTGGGTAGGGGTTTTCCCACACACACCTTTTACATAGAACTAAAAAGTAGTATTAGAAAATCATCAATTCCTTGGAACAATATTTTATATCACTAATTCATGTCAGAAAATCAACCATAATATTCTTCATGTTCAGTTAGCATTATTGCATATTTTGAAATTATAAAATCAATTAGACTGTGATCATTATAAGATAAATGCTACTCAATACTTATACCTTAAACCTTCAGTGGAACTTTGATCTTATCAGATTAGAATACTTTCCATCCTCACTCAACCTTAGACTTAGACTTAGCTTAAGTACCACCTCTTGTAGAGCCCTTTCTGGATTTCCTATTAGCATTCACCACCCTTACTCCCTTACTCAGTTGTTAGCATGTTATCTCTCTCTACATTATAGATGTGTACATTATTAAGGGCCAGGACAATTTTTGTTTTGTTTTATTTTCATTGTTATTGCTTTATTTTTGTATCTGTATCCTTAGTGCATAGAACAGTGACTACAATATGGAGTATACTTGATTAATTCATTTTGATTGACTATTAATTTTGGTTTGGATGTAGTTACTAAGAAGGAGAAGGGACCTATGTGTGGTGCTAGAAACACTTTGGTTCCAAGATACCACAGGTCATCTATATGGATTCCTTTTTTTTTCTACTTTTTTTAAAACTTACCTAGGCCAAAGTTTCAAGTAAATAAGGGGACCAGACAGAGCCATCTAGTTTAAGGAACACTAAGGTTAAAAGAAGCTACTTTTCACACAGAGCATGAATTTTTCTTTCTGTGTGTGTGTGTGTTTTAATGTTTATTTTTAGTTTACAACATTCATTTACACAAGATTTTGAGTTACAAATTTTCTCCCCATCTGTTCCACACCCACCACCCCAAAACAGCATTCCCACTCAATACCCCCTCCACCAATCTGCTCTCTCCTATATCCTCCCCCATTCCCCTTTTGATTTTTCAGTAGGACAAGATGGATCTCCATACCCCAGTGCCTGTATATCTTATTTCCAAGTTGCATATAAAAATAATTTTAAAAATTTTTAAACATTTGATTTTAAAACTTTGAATTCCAGATTATTTCCCTTCTGCCCTCGTCACCCACCCTTACAGGGAAGATAATTGGTTGTACATGTGTAGTTATGCAAAACATCGTCATAGTGGATATATTGTGAAAGACTGACTATATTTCCCTCCATCCTTTCCTGCCCCACACTTGTTCAATTATCTTTTTGTTGTTGTTGTTGATTTTTTTTTAAATACTTTTTTAACTTCTGGTTTACATCATTCATTTCCCCAAGATTTTGAGTTACAATTTCCCCCCATTTTTCCCCTACCCACTACCCCAGAATAGCAGTCCCACAAGATAACCCCTCATCCAATCTGCTCTCTCCCATATCTTCTCCCATACCCCCTTCGACTTTACCATTAGGGCAAGGTGAATCTCTGTGCCCCAATGCCTTCATATCTTATCTCCCAATTACATGCAAAATAGTATTAATAATAGTATTTATATATATTTGAAACATTTAATTTTAAAACTTTGAATTTCAGATCCATTCCCTTCCTCCCTTGTCACCCACTCCCTCTGGGAAGATAAGCAATTCAGTATATATTGTACATGTATAGCTACGCAAAACATTACCATAGTAGATATATTGTAAAAGACTGCTTGTATTTCCCTACCACCCATCCCACCCCCCACCTGGTCCATTCCCTACTTTGATCCTATCCCTCTTCGAAAGTGGGTACTTCCAACCTCCCCTCCCCCCAGAATGCCCTCCCCTCCATCATTCCCTCTCTCATCCCCCTTACCCCTACTCTCCTGCAGGGTGAGATATCCCATTTAGTATGTATGTCATTCTCTCCCTGAGCCAAATTCAATGAAAATATGGTTTTGCCTCTTTGCCTTCCTGTTCTTCCCCTCCCCTGCAACCACTTTCCCCCTTGCTTCTTCTACATGAGATAGTTTACCCTACCCTGTCTCTCCCCATCTCCTCTTGCCACTTTCTTCTCTTACCTCTTAACTTCACCTCTGGCCTCTCCCAGAGCACTGTGCTGGCCATTCCCTGGAGGGCTGCTGGGCTGTACTCAGCGGGAGGTTAGCTTCTCTGTGTTGTTCTGTGGGTGCTGGAGCTCCAGAAGTTGTTCAGAGTCCCCTTTTACATGATTTTGAAGTAGTGTGGGACAGAGCACCTTGGATGTACTGTTTCTACTCCGCCATCTTGGCTCTGCTCCCCTTGTTCAATTCTCTTCTTTGACCCTGTCCCTTTTCAAAAGTGTGTGCTTCTAACTACCCTTCCCCTCAATCTTCCCTCCCTTCTATCATACCCCCTCTTATCCTCTTCCTCCCTACTCTCCTATAGGGTAAGATACCCAATATAGTGTGTATGTTATTCCCTCCTTAAGCCAAATTCAGTGAGAGTAAGGTTGACCCATTGCCTCTTGCCTTCCTGTTCTTCCCCTCCATTGCAACAGTTTTCCCTTGGCTCTTTTATATTAGATAATTTACCCTATCCTGTCTCTCCCTATCTCCTCTCATTATATTCCCCTCTCACCTCTTAATTTTATTTTCTAAATATCATCCCTTCCTATTCAATTGATCCTGTGCCCTCTGTCTATGTATACCCATACACATATATACAGACACTCACATATCCATTCATATGCACATATAGCCATATATGTATGTACACACACATACACACACACACATTTATATTACCTTCAACTATCCTCATAATCAGAAAAGTTTCGTAAGTTACATTTTTGCTATGTAGGCATGTAAATAATTAAATTTTGATAAGTTCATTATGATTTCTTTTCCCTGTTTACCTTCTCATGTTTCTCTTGCTTCTTGTATTTGAATATCAAATTTTCTATTCAACTCTGGTTTGTTCATCAAGAATGCTTGAAAGTATGGGTGGCTAGGTGGCACAGTGAGTAAGAGTCCCAGACCCAGAGTTGGGATGACCCAGAAAATGAGCAACCACACATATATAATGAATGGTGGTGTAACATTGAACAAGTTACTTAATGGCAATTGCTTTAAAAAAATGCTTGAAAGTCCTCTATTCCATTGAATGACCATATTTCCCCCTGAAACATTATATTCAGTTTTGCTGGGTAGGTGGTTCTTGGTTTTAATCCTAGCTCCTTTGACCTCTGGAATATCACATTCCAAGACCTTCAATCTCTCAATGTAGAAGCTGCTAGATCTTGTGTTATCCTGACTGCATTTTCACAATATTAAAATTATTTCTTCTTGGCTGCTTGTAATATTTTCTCCTTGATCTGGGAACTCAGGAACCTGTCTATAATATTCCTAGGAGTTTTCTTTTTGGGGATCTTTTTCAAGAAGTGATTGGTGAATTCTTTCAATTTCTATTTTGCCCTCTGGTTCTAAAATATCAGAGCAATTTTTCTTGAGAATTTCTTGAAGGATGATGTCTAGGTTCTTTTTTTGATCATGGCTTTCTGGTAGTCCAATAATTTTTAAATTATCTCTCCCAGATCTATTTTCCAGGTCAGTGATTTTCCCAATGAGATATTTCACATTGTCTTCTAATTTTTCCTTTGTTTTGATCTGTTTTATAGTATCTTGATTCCTCATAAATTCATTTGCTTACATTTGCTCCAATCTAATTCTGAAAGAATTATTCTCTTCAGTGAACTTTTGAAATTCTTTTTCCATCTGGCAATTTTGGCTTTTTAAGGCATTCTTCTCATTGACTTTTTTGGGCCTCTTTTGCCATTTGAGTTAGTCTGTTTTTAAGGTGTTATTTTCTTCAGTCAAGTTATTGTCTCTCTTTTCATGATTTTCTTGCATCATTCTCATTTTTCTTCCCAATTTTTTCTCTACTTCTTTTACTTAATTTTCAAAATCCTTCTTGACCTCCTCCATTGGCCTCTAACCAATCCATATTTTTCTTGGAAGCTTTTGGTGCAAGAGTTCTGACTTTGTTGTCTTTCTGGTGTTCCATACTTTGACCTTTTTTTCTTCCCAAAGGAATCCAATGTTGGATTGCTGTGCTTGCTTTGCTTCCTTTGCTTGCTCATGTTGCTGTTCAATTACTTGCCTTTTGAGCTCTTTGCCACAGTATAACTCCACTTCCAGAGAGGAGAACCTTGTCCCAAATTGCTGAGGTTTTTGCAGCTGCCAGAGCTATTAGTTTGGTGCCCTCTCTACAGCCCCCACAAGCTCTGGCTCATTGTTCACACACCCCAGGACCTCCACCCAAAATAGCAATCCAGATCCAAGCAGGTTAAAGCAAGAATGATTACTCCCTGAATGGCCCCTTGGTCCCCCTACAATCTGTAGGCCAGGAGCTCTGAAGCAGCCATGTGGAGACTGCTGCAGGACAACCACACCTCTGCTGATTATTGCTTTCTCATCTCGTGGGCAGTGGCCAGATGTGCTCCTCCATCTCCCCCAGTTCCAACAGAGTTCCACACTGACCTTTTACTTTGTCTTTGGCATTGATGGGTTGATAATTCTGGAAACCACCATAGCTGCTGGTGATCCACTCTCCCAAAGTCCACACCAACTGCTGCTGGTCAGGGTTGTTCTGGGCCTAAAAGCATGGTCTCATGTGGGGCTGGGATCGCATCCCAGCACACCGTAATAGACCCTTACTGTCCACCTGCCAGGCTGCCTTCAGCAGATTTGTTTCTCTCTGTCACTTTGTGGGTTCTGTAATATTAAGATTTGTTTAGAGTCATATTTTATAGGTATTTGAGGTGTTTATGGGAGGAGCTCATGGAATTTTCCTTCTTTTATGCTGCCATCTTCACTCTGCCCCCCCATATTTGGGCATGCATTTTTCTTAGTTTATTTTTTTTGCTTTCTCATTATTTTAAAAAGATGTCTATGGTTTGATTAATTTTTAATATGTCACAAATAAATTGCATAAGCTTTCTTTTACTTAGTATCAATCCCTTCTTTGGACTAACAGGAAAATGGTTCCTTACACTTTGGTTTCTCTCCTCCTGCACTGGTTGATGGTTGTCAAGTTTTTGTAATACCAATTTGAGTAGCACAGAAACTGAAAGTAAAAATTATAAAATAATTTACACAAAGGTAAGGGGCCCAAAATGGCTTCTTCTCTGCAAGTTTTTTTTACTATTTCTCTTGTGAATAAGGAAAAGAAAATCAGGGAGAAAAAATGATTGGCAAATGGGAAAACAACTTCCTTGCTGGGTCAATGAAATAGTGAAAACAAATATATTGTTAACTAGACTCTTGTTCCTTGGCAGCCATAGGGATTGCTGGTCACTGGCTGCCTTTTTTTTTCAACCTGCTTTCTTATTTCTTCTCTGAAGTCTGTTTGAGTCCAAGAGCAAGATCCCCAAAAAGCTTTGGGCAGTGTCTGCCTATCCTTTACGCATATACCATAGTAATGACTTTGGAGGCAGAGCAAACACAGATAACATGGGCATTTGTTCTGTGTGAGCAGATTACCAGTCAACTTCATTTTGTAATCCTTAGTGATTCTTCCCCTCATTCTTCCATCTATAATAAGCTAGAGACATTCATTTAAGCCATTCTTACATCTTTTGCATCCCAGTAGGGCCCTTGAGACCTCTATTTACTATCCCTCATTCATCTTGCATGACTCCTCCATCACTCATCACTTTGTGAACACAAATAATCAATGGGAATATGCAACAGGCTATTTGATGTCAACCAACATTTCTCCCTCGCCCTTTGGGTTGCCTGTGATTTTGAATCTATAGAGACTGTGGTATGTCAAGTATAGCATTGCTTAGAGAAACTTTATTTTGATAAGATGGGTCTTCGTTTTAAGGAATTGTATGAGAAAGAGCTAGGCATTTCCATCAAAGAACCCAGGTTCTAGTCCCATTTCTGACAGGCCTCTGTGTGGCTTTGTAGAATTCTTTAACCTCCTGGGTGTACCCTCCCTACTATTAACCCCCTCCTTCTTCCCTTCTTCCCCATTACTTTCTTGTAGCTCAAGATAGATTTTTATATCCCTGTATATTTTATTAACAAGTTACATGGAAAAACAATTTTTGGACATATATTTTTAAAAGTTTTGAGTTCTATATTCTCTCCCTTTATCCCTCCCCACCCACCCCCATTAAGAAGACAAACAATTCAATATAGGTTATACATATGTAATTATGAAAAACGTTTTCAAAATAGTCATATTGTAAAAGACTAATTATATTTCCTTTATTCGTATCCCGCTCCCCACTTATTCTATTTTATCCTTTTTCTCTGTCCCTTTGCAAAAGTGTTTGCTTCTGACTGCCCCTTCCTCCAATGTGTCCTTCCTTCTATCACATACACCCCAATGTTTTCTCCTTCTCCCTTACTTTTGTGTAAGGTAAGATACCCAATTGAGTGTGTATGTTATTCCCTCCTAAAGCCAAATCCAATGAGAGTAAGGTTGACTCATTCCCTTTCAGCTCCCCCCTCTTCCCCTCCACTGTAACATTTTTTTCTTGCCTCTTTTCTGTGAGATACTTTGATCTATTCTATCTCTTACTCTCTCCTTTTCCATTATATTCCTCTCTAAACCCTTAATTTCATTTTTAGATATCATCTCTTCATATTCAATTCACCCTGTGCCCTGTGTGTGTGTGTGTGTGTGTGTGTGTGTATTGCCTTCAACTACCCTAATACTGAGAAAAGTCTTATGAGTTACACATTTCTTTCTATGTAGGAATGTAAACAATTCAAATTTACTAAGGCCTTTATGGTTTCTCTTTCCTGTTTACATTTTCATGTTCCTCTTGATTCTTGTATTTGAAAGTCAGATTTTCTATTCAGTCCTGGTCTTTTCATCAAAATGCTTGAAAGTCCTTTATTTGAATGTCTATTTTTCCCCTGAAGTATTGTACTCAGATTTGTAGGTAGGTGGTTCTTGTGTTTAATCCTAGTTCCTTTGACTTCCGTAATATCATATTCTAATCCCTTTGATCCCTTAATGAAGAAGCTGCTGGATTTTGTGTTATCCTGCTTGTGTTTCCACAATACTCAAATCATTTCCCTCTGGCTGCTTGCAATATTTTCTCCTTGACCTGGGAACTCTGGAATTTGGCTCCAATATTCGTAGGAGTTTTCTTTGGGGGATCTTTTTCAAGAGATGATTGGTGAATTCTTTCACTTTCTATTTTATCCTCTGGTTCCAGAATGTCAGGGAAGTTTTCCTTGATAATTTCTTGAAAGATGATGTCTGGGCTTTTTTTACTGATCATGGCTTTCAGGTAGTCCAGTAATTTTTAAAATTTTCTCTCCTGGATCTGTTTTCCAGGTCAGTGGTTTTTGCTATGATATATTTTACATTGTCTTCTATTGTTTTATTATTTTGGTTCTGTGTTCATTTCTTAATTTCTCATAAAGCCATTAGCTTCCTTTTGCTACATTCTAGATTTGAAGGAATTATTTTCTTTGGTGAGCTTTTGGACATCCTTTTCCATTTGGCCAAATCTACTTTTTAAAGTATTCTCCTCGTTGCCTTTTTGGACATCTTTTAATATTTGGGTAAGTCTATTTTTTAAGGCATTAGTTTATTCAGTATTTGATGGGAGGTGGGGTCCTCCTTTAGCAAGCTGTTGACTTGTTTTTGTTTTTTGGAGGGGTTAATGCAGGGCAGTTAGGGTTAAGTGACTTTCCTAAGGTTACATGGCTAGTAAGTGTTAAGTGTCTGAGATCAGATTTGAACTCATGTCTTTCTGATTCCAGGGCCAATGCTCTATTCACTGTGCTACCTAGTCACCTTGTTTTTCATGATTTTCTTGCATCACTCTCATTTCTCTTCCCAATTTTTCTCTACTCCTCTTACTTGATTTTCAAAAGCCTTTCTGAGTTCCTCCATGGCCTGTGACCAATTCATATTTTTCTTGAAGGCTTTGGGTGTACGAGTTTTGACTTTGTTGTCTCCTGATTTTGATCTTATTTGTCCCCAAAGTAAGATTCTATAGTCTCATTTTTGATCCATTTACTCATATTACCAGCCAATTACTTGACTTTTGAGCTCTTTGTCAAGGTAGGACTCTGCTTTCAGAGTGGAGAGTGCTCTATCCCAATTTCCAGGGTCTTACATGACTGTTGTCAGAGCTACTTCTAGGCACCTGTAAATTTTTAGTTCTTCTAAGGTGATATAGTCAAAGGAGAGGTGTTTACCCCTTTCCTGGTTTGTATTCTTGTCTGTGAATGACTACAAGCACTCTTTTCTACCTTAGAACTGTGATGACTCCTTCTCTACAGCCACCACAAGCTTTGTTACGCCAGTGTTCCTTCTAATCCCAGGACCACCCCCCAAGACTGTGACCCATATCTAAGAAGGGCAAAGCAAGAAAATCCTGCCTCAGTGCCAGCAAAGAGATCCCTGTAATCACCCTCTGGTCAGCTTCTTTATCCCCCCACCATTTGTGTGCCTGGAGCTCTAGAAGCAGCTGCTGTTGCTGCTCCTGCTATTGCTGCCATCTCTTGCCACCCAGGGGCTGAGACTGGACCAAGCTCTTCTCTCACCTAGTCGGACAGTTTCCCCACTGACCTTCTGCTTTGTCTTTGGCATTTGTAGATTGAGAATTCTGGAAACCACCAAAGCTGCCAGTGATTCACTACCCTAAGGCCTGCTCTGGCCTGGTCTGTGCCAGCTCAGGCCAGGCTGGACTGTGTTCTGCTTCCAGCCTGTTGTGATGGACCCTTCCTGTCAGCCTTCCAGGCTGTCTTGGCCTGGAGATGGGTTTCACTCTGTCATTTTGTGGGTTCTGTAGCTCTATAATTTTAAAGAAATTTGGAGGGGTTTGGGGGAGAGGTCAAATAAATCCCTGTTTATACTCAGCCATCTTGGCTCTGCCCCACCCCCACCTTGATGTTTTAACTTTGTGTGTATAACAATTTCCTAAAAGTCATTCTTTCTGATCTCTTTTTATTTGATTTTCTGCCCAACTCACCTCAAAATGACAATGCCTCTGTGCTGGATTTGCAGTTTTTGTTTTAAAAGTTTATCCTTATTAAATTATCATTAGACATTCATATAGGATTTTAATTTTTTAGTTCAGGCTCTGTGAATACCAGCCTATGGTATTCTAAAATTAGTTTGTGGGCCTTTTTAATGTATGTAATCTTGGAACTAACAGCAAAATGTCTAAAGTTTCTAAGGGTGGGCTCATGGTGTGATCTCATAGGAACGAATTAACATAGCATAGAATCATAAACACTGTTAACCAAATTCTCTGTGTTCCTAAGAAATGATAGGATCATAGAGTTAAAGTTAGAAGGGAGCAGGGAGACCCTCGGCCAGTCCTCTCATGTTACAGATAAGAAAACTAAGACTTGGAGAAGTTACTGATTGTCACAGAGTAAAAAAACAAAACAAAACAAAACAAATAAACAAAAAAAAAGTGTCTGAGATAGGACTTTAATGAATATCTTCCTGACCAGCACTCTAAACACTGGGACATCTGAGAAGTACTTTCAAGTTGTTTGGGTTTTTTTGGAGGGGCAATTGAGATTAAGTGACTTGCCCAAGGTCACATGGCTAGTAAGTATTGTGTCTAAGGCTGGATTTGAACTCAGGTCCTGCTGACTCCAAGGTTGGTGCTCTATTCACTGTGCCACCTAGCCATCTCTGAGAAGTACTTTCAAAACAATTTAGAAGCATTTTACAAATGAGAAAACTGAATCCCAAATGTGTGATTTGCCTAAATACTCACAATCAAGTTAGGGTCAAAACTGGGGCTAAAATCCTATAATGGTTACTGTTATGTTTTTTTTTTCCAAATATAGCATGCTTCTAATATATTAGGTATTAATTGGTTAACCTCTCTTATTAGTATTTTACAATTTGGGAAATTGGGTTTGTAATATTTGAACAGCATAAGGAAGAAAGAGTTTTTGGCAAGTCTGGTTTTGCATGTTATTATTTTGTTTGTTTTGTATTGTTTTTCCAATTATTTGTAGTCTTGCTGCAAACACTTGGATGATCCTTTTCTGGTGTATTAAAAAGAATTTTTTTTTCGGGTCTGAAATGGACTAGATGCAACTGAAGTTCCTTCCAACTTTGGCATTTTGTGATTCTATAATCATATTACTTGAGGCCATATTATACCAACCAGAATAAACAGGCATTATACAGACAAATTTAGTGAAGACTAACACTGTTAGTGGTACTTAACAAAGTAAGGGGCACATAGTAGACATTTAAGTAATGTTTATTGATTGATTGAAAGACACTTCTAGGGGAAAATGCTGTAGTAGTTTAGCAAGAATCCTCAGTGTGTTTAGTATATTTCTTTAAGGTAATTTTATTCATTTTTCTAAGGTTATAATATCTGTGATGATTGGATCACAGGTTTAGATCTGCAAGGGACCATGGAGTCCACACCTGTCCCCATTTAATAGATAACTGAAAGCACACAAGTGAATAGAGCACCGGCCCTGGAGTCAGGATGACCTGGGTTTGGATCTGGCCTCAGACACTTAACACAAAAACTATTTGTGTGACCTTGGGCAAGTCACTTAACCGAAATTGCCTCCCTGCACCCCCCAAAAAGAAAGAAACTGAAGCACAAGAAGTTAATTTCCTTGCCCAGGCTGACAGAACTAGTGTATGTCTGAGACAGGTTTTGAACTTAACTCATTTTCATTCTATATCCTATGCTCTACTTTTATTTGTCAATCTAGAAAAAAAAAACCTGAAATAATTAAGCTAATTTCCCCCCAAAATAACTTTAATTAAAAATGATAGATAAAATTGCATTTGTGAGGCTATTCTTTTTTCAAAATAAAAAATTCATATTTGGTACACACTGTTCAAATGCTAATGGGAAGAATCACCTGTTATTAAGCTCTAAACAAAAAAATGATTTGTATGTTGGAATATCTGAATTTTATTATACTGGATTTGCAATTAACTGTGTGATTCTAGTCAATTCACTTGTCCTCTCTGGTCCTTTTCCTCATCTCTAAAAAGGGGAATAGACTAGATTATTTCTATCACCTCTTCCATATCTCAAATTTTATGATGTTATTGGCAATATAGAGTTCATTAACAGTTGACTTTTGGAATCAAAAGAGAGAGCCCTAACTGCATAATTTTTATATTAAATTAAATTATACATTGAGAATGTTCTGCTACATATTTACCTATTTATGAGTTTTAGCTTGTCCTCTTTCTGTGGTGTGTTTGCTGCAAAAATCCAGTGAGGAGCTGGGCAGCTCTGCTAGAACTACAGGCTAACCCTGAGGGCTCTCTCCATCCACCCTGAACCCCCCTCTAAGGGACACCATCATATATCTCCAAAGTTATCAAATCATTCAGGTGCATTTTTCTAATGTACCAACACAGAATAAGAACAGACAATGTACTTATGACTACACCTGGCATAAGTTCATTAGATAAGAAAGTATACCCATTTTGTTATAGTTCCTTTACTGTTTAGCCCTCAATATTTACATTTATTTATTCATCACTGACCCTGGCATCATCCCCATCATATTCCCTAAAGGACCAAGTGTGATCAAATTGCATAAGGTGTCACTGTGAAGATGTAGATGTCAAAATAGACAATGGGCATGTGTGTGCGTGTGTGGGGGGGGGTGTTTACATGATATTTACACATATTTGTAAGTAACTGAAATGGAATTCAAAAGTGAAAAAATAAACTTCCTAATGGAATAAAATTAGCAGACTTCTAAAGGGAAAATAAATAAATGATGCAGAAATTCCTTTCACTTAGGGCTAGATTAAGTAGTACATGAAATTTATTTTTTAAATAAGATCTGCATGTGTACTTAGACCTAAACCTTTTAATTTTGGATTTCTCTCTTCTGGTCCTAATTCTGGAAGAGCTTGAGGTAGAGAAGAGAAATGTTAAGGGTAAATCTTGCTCTGTTTTAATTCCATAAATATTTTATGATAAATAAATTAATGGAAACACGGGAGTCAAATGAAGTCAAATCCATTAGCCGATGGAAAGCATAATTATAATCAGGTTGATTCCAACACAAGGGCATCTTTCATTTTAACAGAGAAAAGAAATGTTTGACAATTAACAGTTTCCAAATTAGCTTGATGGGAGAAAACCTACAATAGAGCAATCCATTACGTACTAATGAAGTTACATTTCATAAAGGATTCCCTCCAAGGAATTTCCTTTTGAAATAATATTTATGTACAGTTTAGCAGAGGTGAGCATTGATTGCTTATCTCAATTGCAAATTTAGCAAGCTCCCCAGAGGAAAAAGCACACAGATTGTTTGCCTGAATTGTTGTGGGTGTTTTAAAATTCTGATGAAAAGCTATTTAAAAATAGAAACCATGTGGGCTCCTTTATTTTGCTTGAAGGGAATGTTGCTAATTTTTCTATAAAAAGTCAATGAAATTGGTATTTGCATTTTGCCTACAAACTGGCAATGACAAAAATATGAATTAAATTAGTAGGTCTATTAAACCCATTAGTTCAACAATGTTCATCATGGCAAAATCATGGCAAGTGATAATGGCTCCATAGAAGATAATATCTTCAATATCTGAAGATGTGATAAAACAAGGTGATTCTGCCCCCCATTCTCCCCTTGGTAATGAGGCTGATTCAAAATTAATCATTCAAAACTGTTTAATAGGTCAGCTGTATTCTAGACTATATTTTGAATTTCCAAATGCCTTTAAGTAATTTATAATCTTTTGGATATAGAGCTAGTTTCATCTCAAAACCTACCTTTGCCACATATTGGTTGTTTAAACATAGAAAAGTGACTTAAATTCTCAGTTCCATAGAAGATGTTGATGTATTTCACCTATAGAGGCGAAATCACAGGGATACTTAGAGAAAAGTAATTCCTGAAATAGTGAAGCTTCTATTAATATATGATAAGTTTGTTATATTTGATGTCTATGATATGATATATTTGATTTCATTAAAACATTTTACAACACATATATTACTATCATACAAATAATCATATAATAAGAGCCATTCTGATTAGGTGGTTTATTAGTTATAAGATACAATTCCCTTCTGCCTTCATAGATACCACATAGATTTCTCACTCATCTTCCCCTCCTTCTCTTATGTATCCCTTTACCCCATTGCTAGCTAAAACTTACTCTTCCCTTTGCTCGTTTCCCTTTTCAATTCCCCTAATAGTCAGACTAGATTAGGTTACTTAGTAGCAGGATTGTCAGTAGAACAAGGTAAGGAGGAGTAAGTCAGTAAGAACAAGGTGTCTTTAATGCCTGTAACCATCATCCCCCCCACCAAGTTTTCTTCTTTCTCCTCACTTCCACTGACCCTTTACTAATTTCACTTCAGTTACATATCCTCTCCTTCAGCCCATAGCACATGCCATTTGGTTTGACTTTCTCATTTTATAGGTAAGGAAACTGTGCATGGGGTATTAAAGGTTGTTTTTGTTTTTCTACATTTTTTTAAATATTGAGTTCCAAATTTTCCCCCTCCACCCAACCTTTCCCCCACCTATTGAGAAGACAATGTTAAACAATTTGCTCTAAGTCTCACATTCTAATGAAAATCTGAAAGCTCATTTCTTGTCCAACTATGCTGATTAAATGGTCCAGATAGCCCAAACAATTTCCCCCCCCAAAATAGACCTCATTTTAGCCAGTTTTGTATGCAAAGAGCTTTATAATCCTGTACTGATAGCTGACTTTCCTTATAACATACATGTAAAAGAAATTATTTCATTTTTACATACTTATATTGCTGGTGTTGAGTCCTGAAATAAACTAAACTCATTTTTAGAGGAAAAAGGCATCTTTAATTGAGATAAGGAGTTGAGAAGCTAGGGTGGGGGTGGGGAACCTGTGGCCTGGAGACCATATGTGGCCTTCTAGGTCCTTGGGTGTGATGCTTTGATAGTTTTACAGAACAAAATTTGTTTAAATTAATTTATTATTTTTATTATTATTTATTTATTATTAGATTCAAAGGGCCACACTTGAGGACCTAGAGGGCCACATGTGACCTTGAGGCAACAGGTTCCCCACCCTGGTCTAGAGTATCATCATGTATCTGAATATGTGAGTGTCCACAGAGAAAATGTATTGAAAGGTTTTCCTACATTTAGGAAGAAAGGGCAGGGGTGAGGTGGGGAGGGGTGCATAGGACTATCTAGGGCTTCTATTTGAGCTACTGTCAGAATGGGCTTTTTACAAAGAAGGGAATATTACATTTGATAATAACACTATTAAAATTAATGTTCCTATTACCAGTATCTAGTGTAGTGCCTAGTACATAATAAGAAAGGCCTTAATAAAGGCCTGTTGATTGGATTAATCTTAATTAATCTCTCTGTTTTTCATGGTTTTTAGTCAGAAGAGTGTCCAGGAAACTTAACAAAAGTACAATGGCTTTACTTCAAAGATGGCTAGGAGAGTATCCATGAAGTTACACTCTTTCACCAAGGGTTTAAACTTTAATTGAAAGCAACAGTTCGCTGTGAAAATTAGCAATGGAAGTAAAATCAGAGTATCCAATCCTGGAGACCCATAGAAGAAAAGAAAGGGAATATCTGGAGAGCTGTCTGAGGACTAAGAAATTTTCCAGGGGCCTTTGCAGGAATGAGTCATGAGTCATTATTTCTATATATTGGACCTCATGGCATTTTTGTTACTCTTTTTTTTTTCTTTTTGGAGGGAGGAAGGTAGGGCAATTGGAGTTAAGTGATTTGCCCAAGGTCATATGGCTATTTTTTTGTGTTAAGTGTCTGAGGCCAGATTTGAATTCATGTCTTCCTTACTCCAGTGCTGGTACTTTATTCACTGTGCTACCTGGCAGCCCCTTATTCTTCTTTTCAATTGTCCTTCCTAGTTCCCTCACTTCAGGGTTGTTGTCTAGGTCAAATGAGATACATAATATATGTAAAGCTCTGCAAGCCTAAAAAATACTAATAAATGATAATTATTATTATTAGTCTGTAGTAACTATCCCTCTCCAATCTGATGATAAATTCATTTCTGGAGTTTCCTATTATACTTCTCCTGAGCTCAAACAATTTTTATAGAGCAATTCAGGAGTGTACTGGTAATTATTTAACAACTGGGGTATCTGGAAAAAAACCGTACACAGAATACATGTGTATACATGGGTGTGTTAATTTGCATTACTATAACTTTCTTAAGTAAACCATTTTCTTTGGTCAAATTCAAGTAGAAAGGGATATCACTGACTTGGGAAACCACAAATTAACATTTTATATGTTATGTTATATTTTTATTTTTAAAATATACCTCAATTACATTTTAATCTTGTTTTTCCTCCTACTCAGGAGTTTTACAGGCCTATTGCAGAACATGGAGTCTGATACCTCTGGTCTAAACAATAAACAAAGCAATAAATTATGATCTAATTTGTTTTTATCCCCTTTTTATCTTTCTACTCACAGCCCCCACAGCTAAAATCCCTGTTTTGGGGCATAATAACCAATACCAATTCACAAGAACTGGTAGTTCCCTCTTCCCAAGCTTGGCAGGTAAGGCAATAGAATCCAGAGAGATCCTCTGATGTTAGAAGCCTGCAGTCCCTCTTTGATTCAAAAGAGACTTGTCCCTTGAAAAGAAATGTAGGATCAGAAAGAGTTTATATGAATTCCATGCAAATATTCCACTGATGAAAGTGTGCAATGGTAAATTTTCACATTCTTCATATTCAGTATTTTTAAATTTTCATTATTTGTTTATTTATGAATTTGTTCCTTCATTTGGCTATTTATAAATCAATTTATTTAACTTATTCATTTATATATTTATTCATATATTAATTTGCTCATTTATCTATTTTTTTGTTCATTTGTTTTTTCTCTGTTTTAAAGAATGGGTCTTTCCATCCCACCCACACTGGAAGAATACTGGTAGTAGCCAATCCTACCACTGATAAGCAAATGACTTTTGACCTTCTTCATTTCTAAACTCAACAAGCTCACTCCTCTTTAGGTGGACCACTGAGGCCAGACCCCAAATACCAAATTGATGAAGAATTTAATTTGAATGTGCTCAATCTGTATAGCTCATAGAAGCTCAGAACCCAGCCTTTGCAGTCCTAGTAGCATGTATCACAAGCACCACCAGGCACAGTTTCTCACCATTTTTACAAGATTGTGTCTCAGCATATTGTCATACAACATGGTCACTAATCAAAGCAAAGTTGAGTTTTTCCAAATAAAGTATCAGAACATACCTCTCCGAACTATATATGTGTGTGCATAATGCATATCTATATATACATATGTGTGTATTTGCATATATACTACATACATGGGCTTTGCATACATAGATATATACACATATGTACATATATACACATACATATACACATGTGCATATGTATACATACACATATACTTTGTAATTTATTAAATGTTATCATCTTCATGTGTTCTGGTATCCTTGGTATTTATAAGTGAGGTAATAATTTGTCTAAAGGTGTATATAGCACTGTACAATGTAATATGCTACTGAAAATGGGGAGTTGGGGATTCAAGTTTGACTTTGTCACAAACTAATATGACTTTAGGCAAATCATTTAAACTATTTATAAAAATAATATGGCACAAAAATTAGGAGTGGGACTGTATAAAGGAAAGACATATATAGTATTGTCAGAAAGACTTGAATTCAAATCCTACCTCCTAAATTTACTATCTGTGAGATGCTGGATAAGTCACTTAACCTTTAATAGCCTTAGTTATCTCATTTGTAAAATAGAGAAAATAACGCCTGTAGTACTTCTCTTCCAACTGGATCATCATGAAATAATGTTTGCAAATTACTACATAAATGGGGGCGGCTAGGTGGCACAGTGAATAGAGCGCTGGCCCTGGAGTCAGAAGGACCTGAGTTCGGATCCGGCCTCAGATTCCCAACACACACAAACAAAAACCTAGCCATGTGAACTTGGGCAAGTTACTTAACTCCAATTGCCCTCCAAAAAGCAAAAAAAAAAAAATTACTACATAAATGTCAACTATTATCATGACTGTTTCTAGGCCAGTGGTCCCCATTGCTCTTCTTTCAACTAACCCTATTGAGATCAACAGCAACAATCAATGTTGTGAACACCTTATGTATTTTAATATATTGATACATTCTTTTAGATTTATTCATTCAAGGCTTATAATAATTGTAATGATAATGTAAAATATGTAATATGGTATATGCAATGTGTTATAGCATACTGTATATAATATATGACACAATATATCATATAATTAAACATTATTATATAAAACCATAATGATGATATAACTGTAATGATAACTTTACACCAAAAAATGCAGATGAAAATTTGTATCACCAGTAAAACATGTAAAATTTTATTCTACCTTAATTATTAAAACAATAAATTTAAAATTATAAAAACTCTCTAATGAAAAATAATTATATCTTATGTGACATTCTAAGAGAATTAAAAGAAGTGATCTAGCAAGACTTCATATGCTTATTATTATCTATATTAAATTTAATTATATTACATCTTTTATTGAATATGAATAACATTTCAATGAAATGTTCCAAGTAACATCTTGGAGTATGTTTACCATAATAGAATATTTGTAAAGGAACTTAAATTTTATATTGGACTTTTAAATTTGAATAAAAAATTTGCAATATTTGGCCCAAGACCAGGCACTGTCATAACTTTAATTCCACATAAGTTTTCCTCAGGATTTTGATTTAAAACAATAATAGAGTGAAAGTGCTTGTTTATACTTTATATGGTAGGAAATAGATGGAGGATTTACAAAGTTCTCTTTCTGTGAGATGGAAATAAAAATTTTAGTCACCTAACCAAATGCCTAAAATGAATACCTGATATCAATAAAAATATTTAAATTAGTACTGGCTAATAACAATTGCTGTATTAAACAATAGATGAACTTAACATTCAATTGCACATATTCATTTTAAGATTGTTCACATATAGACTAAACTTTGAAAGGAAATAATCTCTTCAAAGGTGATTTTCTCCTCTTTTACCAATAGAATGCCTGCTACACTTTCACAGAAACTTTATTGAATAACTGATCAGAAATACCATTTAGTTCATTTTTAAAAATCTACCAGTGGAAGAATAGTAACCTAAGAAGATGGCAAGTTTTAAACTGGAAAGCAGCCTTTATAGATATATATATATTTTTTTTGCTTTTTTTTTTTTTTGCTTTTTGGAGGGCAATTGGGGTTAAGTAACTTGCCCAAGATCACATGGCTAGGTTTTGTTTTTGTGTGCGTTAAGTGTCTGAGGCCGGAACTGAACTCAGGTCCTTCTGACTCCAGGACCGATGCTCTATTCACTGTGCCACCTAGCTGCCCCTAGCCTTAATATTTCAGTTAGAGGGAAGGTACAGTTTGTTTCTACAGACCATTTGTAATGTTTCATGATGTTTTCAAGATGGTTTGTAATAAGCATAAAAATTGTAGTTTTCTTTCTTTTTAAAAAATTAATAACAATCCTTTAAAAAATAGTTTCAATTCTTACCATGCCTCCTGCTCTTCCGGAACCTATTGAGAAGGCAAACAATATTATATCAATTATAAATGTGAAGTTAGGCAAAACACACTTCCATTTTAGCCTTGCTGCAAATATTTTTTCAAAGCAAGAAATATAAAGAAAGTGAAAAAATGTTATGTTTCTATCTTTACTCAGAATTCATAACATCTCTCTGGAGGTGGATAGAATTTTTCATCGTGGATATTGTGGAATTGTCTTGGATATTATATTGATAAGTGTAGCTAAGTGTTTTACGACTGATCATTGTTACAATACTGCTGTTACTGTATACAGTGTACTGCTTCTATTCACTTCACTTTGCATTAGTTCATATAAGTCTTCCAGTGTTTTATTTTTTTTAATCATCCAGCTCATCAATTTTTATAGCACAATGGAAATCCATCACAATCATCTACCTTAACTTGTTCAGCCATTTCCAAATTTGTGGACATCCCCTTAATTTCTAATGCTTTGCCACCACAAAAGGAACTGCTTTAAACATTTTTCATTCAAATAGTTTTTTTTTCCTTTTCTGGGATCTCCTTAGGATACAGACCTAGTATTGGTATTGGTAGATCAAAGAGTGTGCATAGTTTTATAGCCCTTTGGACATAGTTCCAAAATGTTCTTTGGAATAAATGGATCAGTTCACAACTCCACCAACAATGTATTAGTTTCCTATTTTTCCATATCCCCTTCAGCATTTGTCATTGTCCTTTAATACCATGTTAACCCATTTAATAGTCATGAAATGGTAACTCGTAGTTGTTTTAATTTTCATTTTTCTAATCAATAGTGAGTTAGAACATTTTATGTGGTTATTGATAGCCTTGATTTCTTCTTCTGAAAACTGTCTGTTCATATCCTTTATGATTTATCAACTGGAGAAAGACTTTTTTTTTTTTGCAAATTTGTCCCAGTTCTCTATGCATTTGAAAAATGAGCCCTTTATGAGAGAAATTGTGTGTGTGTGTGTGTGTGTGTGTGTGTGTGTGTGTGTGTGTGTACACACATATTTTGCTGGTTTCCTACTTTATTTTGGCTTCATTGGTTTACTTTGTGTGCAAAATCTTTTTTTTTTCAATTTCATGCAATCAAAATTATCCATTTTACTCAGCATGATCATGGGAACTTGTTTGGGCATTAACTCTTTCCTTCTCTGTAGATCTGATAGGTAAACTTTTCATGCTGCCTTAACTGATTATTATATAATCCTCTGAGAATAAATCATGCCCCCATCTTGATCTTATCTTGGAATATAGTGTGATATGTTGGTCTATGACTGTCATTCAGTCATTTTCATTCATGTCTCACTTTTTGTGGCCCCATGTGGGTCTTTCTTAACCAAGATACAAGAATGGTTTGTCATTTCCTTCTCCAGCTCATTTTACAGATGAGGAAACTTATGCAAACAGGATTAAGTTGCTTGTCCAAGTTCACACAGGCGGTAAATATCTGAGGCCAGATTTGAATTATGGAAGATGAGTCTTCCTGAGTTCAGGCTTGGCACTTTATCCACTGTACCACCTTACTGCCAATGGTCTATGCTCAGTTTCTGCTAAACTGTTTTCCCATCAATTTTTGTCAAAAAGTAAGTTCTTTCCCCCAAAGCTTAGATCTTTGGGTCTATCAAACTCTAAACTACTATGTGTATTATATGCTTAATATATTCCACTGATTCACCATTCTCATTTCTTTTTGAATTCCATAGTAATTTGATGATTGCAATTTAGTAATATAGTTTGAGATATGGTATTGCAAGGCCACTTTCCTTTAACTTTTAATTTTCATTAATTTCTTTGATAATTTTAACTTTTTATTATTCCAGATGAATGTTACTAGGTTTTGGTTTTTTTTTTCCCTAGCTCTTTAAAATGTTTTGTTGGTAGTTTGATTTCTAGGGCACTGAATAAGGGAGAATTACCTTTTTATTATATTGTCTTGGCCTACCCATGAGCAACGAATATTTCTCCAATTCTTTAAGTCTCTCTTACCCTGTGTGAAAAGTGTTTTGTATTTGTTTTCATATAGTCACTGGGTCTGTCTTGGGAGATAGACTCCCAAGTATTTTCTATTGTCTACAGTTACATTAAATGGAATTTTTCTTTTACCTTTCCCTGGTTTTGTTTGGGAGGATGTGTAATATATAAAACTACTGATAATTTCTGTTGGTTTATTTTTTGTCCTACAAACTTGCTAAAGTTATTCATTTTTTCAAGTAGTTTTTTAGTTGATCTTCTAGAATTCTCTAGGTTTGCCACCATATCATCTGAAAAAAAAAATAGGTTTGTTTCTTCATTACTTCTTTTTATTATTTCCTTTTTTTTGCTTTTAGGAGTGAAATTGGGGTTAAGTAACTTGCTCAAGGCCACACAGCTAGTTTTTGTGTTATGTTTCTGAGGCCGGATTTGAATTCAGGTCCTCCTGACTCCAGGGCTGGTGCTCTATTCACTGTACTCCTTAGCTGCCCCATTTCTTTTTATTCTTTAATTTCTGTTTTGTTTTGTTTTTTTTGTCTTTGCTATAGACTGAACTTGCAATACTGAATAATAATGATGGTGATTAACACCCATGTTTCACTCCTGATCTTATTGGGAAGGCTTCAAATTAATACCTGTTAAAAATAATTATCTCTTATTGTTTCAAGATGCATGCTACTTATTATTCAAAGAAAGGTTTGATTTATGCCCATAGAGACTATATGCCAATAATATTTTTAATAGGAAAGAATGCTGTATTTTGTCAGAAGCTTTTATGCATTTATTGATATAATCATGATTTTTGTTTTTTTTGTGATTGATATGGTCAGTTATGCTAATAGTTTTTCTAATATTGAACCAGCTTTGCATTCTTCCTGGCCATGGTATATGATCTTCATGATATTTTGGTGTAATATCCTTGCTAGTATTTTATTTAAATTTTTTACCTAAATATCCCTTAGGGACATTGGCCTATAGTTTTCTTTTTTGTTTTATCTCCCTCTAATCTAGGAGACAAAACTGTATTTGTTTCATAGAAGAATAGTGTAGGATGCCCTTTTAACCTATTTTTTCTTAAATGATATAGTATTAAGATTAATTATTTCTTAAATGTTTGACAGAATTCACTTCACATATATCTGGTCCTGGGACTGGAAGCTAATTTATGACTTGTTCAGTTTCTTTTTTCTTTTCCTGTCTTTCTTTCTTTCTTTCTTTCTTTCTTTCTTTCTTTCTTTCTTTCTTTCTTTCTTTCTTCCTTCCTTCCTTCCTTCCTTCCTTCCTTCCTTCCTTCCTTCCTTTCTTTCTTTCTTTCTTTCTTTCTTTCTTTCTTTCTTTCTCTTTCTTTCTTTCTTTCTTTCTTTCTTTCTTTCTTTCTTTCTTTCTTTCTTTCTTTTTGGAGGGTAATTGGGGTTAAGTGATTTGCCCAAGGTCATACGGCTAGTTTGTGTGTGTGTGTGTGTGTGTGTGTGTTAAGTGTCTGAGGCTGGATTTGTACTCAGGTCCTCCTGACTCTCTTTTCACTGCACCACGAAGCCGTACCTCAGTTTCTTTCTTTTTTTTAAAGAGGGATAACCCTTAAATATTCTTTTTCCTCTTCTGCTAATCTGGACAATTTATATTTTTGCAAATATTAATCCATTTCACTTCAATTTTCAATTTTACTGGCATATAATTGGAAGAATATCTCAAAATAGATATTTTTATTTAATTTTCATTAGTGTTGAATTCCTCTTTTTTATTTTTTACTCTGTTGGATTTTTTCTTCTTCCTTTTCTGGAAATCAAATTAATAGTAGTTTGTCTATTTAATTTTTTTTTAAATAAAACTCACTCCTAGTTTTATTAGTTTAATTTTTTAAAGTTGAATTTTATTAGTCATTTTTAAATTTTTTCAGCATCTCCATTTTGATGTTTATTTGGGCACTTTAAAATAGTTTTTTCTTACTTTTTTTAGTTTTATGTTGATTTATTAATTTATTTGTTTTCCCCCCCTCTTTTACTGATGTACATTTCCCTCTACTAAATGTCCTCTTAATTTCTCCCTAATAAGTTTCCCCCTAATTACTATTTTGATTATATCTCATAGATTTTGGTATGTTGTCTCATGGTGGTCATTATCTTAACTGAAATTAATTCTGTCTATGATTTGTTCTTTGACCCACTCATTCACAGGATTAGATTATTTAATTTCCAAGTGATTTTTAATATATGCTTTCATCATCCTTTTTTCAATTTAATATTTATTGCATTATGGTCTGAAAGGGGTGAATTTAATATTACTAATTTTATGGACTTGTTTGTGAGGTTTTTATAACTTAATATATGGTCAGTTTTGGTAAAAGTGACATATACAACTGAGAAAAAGGTGTGGTCCTTTCTTTTCCTGTTTAATTTTCTGCTGAGATATATCATATCCAACTTTTCTAAAAAATTAAGTTCCAACTTCTTTATTATTGATTTTATAGTTAGAATTATTTAGCTCTTTGAGGGAAAAGTCGATGTTCTCCAATCATATGGTGGTATTTTTTATTTCCTCCTGTAACTCATTTAATTTTTCTTTAAGGATTTTAATACTATGGTATTTGGTGCATTTATGCTTAGTATTCATATTACTTCATCGTCTATGGTACCTTTCAGCAATATTTAGTTTCTCTTCTTGTCTCTCTTAGTTACATCTCTTGCTTTCATTTTATCTGGGGATCATAATTTGTACCCTTGCCTATTTTTTTTTTATATTTCAGCTGAAGTGTAATAAATTCTTCCCTAGTCTCTTACTTTAGCTCTATGTGTGTTTCTGTGTTTCAAGTGTGTATTTTTTTAAGTAACATATTGCTGGATTCTGGTTTTCTAATATTATGCTGTCTGTTTTTGTTTTATAGGTGAATTCATTCCATTCACATTCATAGCTGTGATGATTTACTATACATTTCCCCCCATTCTTTTTATTCTATTTACCATTCTCCCTTACTTTTTACCTTGTACTCCCTTTAAAGTCTTTCAGTTCTGACTACTGCCTCCCTTAATCTGTCCTTCTATCTATCTATCTATCTATCTATCTATCTATCTATCTATCTATCTATCGATCGATCTATCTATCTACATGTGTATGTACACACACATATGTATACTCTTCTCTCTTTCAAACAAATTAAGACACGAGTGAGGTTCAAGTATTGCCCACTCCATCCTTCCATTTCCTCCTGCACTGCAAAAACTCTTCCTGGAATGACACTTTTATGTTAGATAGTTGTTCTTATCCTTCATCTTCCTTCTCCTTTCTCTCACTGCATCCTTTTTTTTTTCATTCATCCATTAAAAAAATCTCAACACAACATAATTGACTCATTTCTGTACCCTCTGTCTATGAACAATCCTCCTAACTGCTATAATAATGATATAGTTCTTAGAAGTTTCAGGCATCCTCTTCCTATATAAGAATGCAATCAGTTTAGCCTTATTGATTCCCTTATGATTTCTCTTTCATGTTTTACCTTTTTGTGGTTCTCATGAGTCTTATATTTGAAAGTCAAAACTTTCTATTGAGTTTTGGTCTTTTCATCAGGAATGCTTGAAAGTCCTCTATTCCTTTAAATATTCATTCCTCCCTCTCCCCCCAATGGATTTTACTCAGTTTTGCTGGGTAGGTTATTCTTGTTTGTAATACTAGCTCCTTCACCATTCTGAATATTATATACTAAGTACTTCACTCCTTTAAAGTGAAAGTTGCTAAATATTATGTGACTCTGTGGTGTCTCACCCTTTGGATCCTTATTTCTGGCTGTTTGAAGCATTTTCTCTTTGACATGGGAACTCTAGTATAATTTGGCTATCATATTTTTGGGAATTTTCATTTGGATTTCTTCCAGAAAGTTATTGGTAGATTGTTTCCATTTCTATTATACGCTATGGCTATATGATATTGAAGCAATTTCCCTTGATAATTTCTAGAAATATGGCATCTATGCTATTTTTTTATCATGGCTTTCAGACAGTCCAATAATTCTTAAATTTTCTTTCCTTGATCTATTTTCTAGGTCAGTTGTTTTTTTGTTTGTTTGTTTGTTTGTTTTTGCTTTTTTTCCCTCTGAGATATTTCATGTTTTCTTCTTTTTTCCCTTTCTTTTTAATTTGTTTTATTATTTCTTGATGTCTCATGGAGTCATTAGCTTCTAGTTGCCCCATTGTGATTTTTAAAGAATTATTTTCCTTAGTGAGATTGTGTACCTCTTTTTCTTATGTGGCTCATTCTGCTATTAAAGGAGTTATTTTCTTCAGTGTGGTTTTATAATTTTTTGTTCATTTGACTAACTCTATTTTAAACATTATTTTCTTCACTATTTTTACTCTTTTACCAAACTGTTAGTTTTTCATTATTTGTTTTATATTACTCTCATTTCTTTTCCCAATTTTTCCTTTTTCTCCTTTATTTGATTTTTTAAAAAATATTTTAGCTCTTCCAGGAATTTTTGTTCAGTTTATCCTGAATTAACATTCTTCTTTGATGATTCATTTGTAACTATTTTGACTTTATTGTCTTCTTCTGGGTTTTTGTCCTGATCTTTCCTGTCATAATAGCGGAATTTTTTGGTAAGGTTCTTTTCTTCTTGTTGTTGTTTATTCACTTTTTCTAGACTATTTCTTGACTTTGAATTTTACATTGACATTGGGTTCTTTTCCTGGGCTGTGTGTGTGTTTTCCTTTAAAAAATTTTTGCATTACTGTTTTCAAAGCTAGTTCTGGGAGTTTGGAAATTTTAACAGGCATGGTCACTTTACACTTGTAAACACAGGTGATGCTGATCCTCAGGGTTCTTGCATAGTTATAAGCACTTATCTCCAACCTGGAACTGTGATGCAGAAGTTGGTAGAGGTCATGGAGCTTCTAAACAGTGCCTTGATGTGTACTCAGTGCTAGTATAGGGATCCACTATCTTTTCTTTCTGAACAGTTGCCCAATCTCCTTACCCTTTTTAATTTTAGAGCTTCTGAAGCTACTCCTATTGATGTTCCAGATTCCTCCAAGGTTCAACACTGCTATTGCTGCCACATGGACTTTGGGTTAGACCATACTCCAGCATCATATACTTCTCCTTATGGTTTGTCTGAGGTTGGAAAGATGTCTAATCTTGGGTTTTTATTGACTCTGCTCCTCCAAAATTTTATTTGAGGAATTATTTTCAATTTGTTCAGAGTGGAATGCAGGAAGGGCATGGATGCACCTTCTACACCACTATCTTTCCTCTGCTTCTGGAAGTATCACAATTGTGTTTTATAATCACTTCGAAAAAAGAAACAAATGTGTTTTACAGCTTGGACAGGTAATAGCATATGTGGAAGAATGTGCTTTATAGAACATAAGTGAATGTATGAACATATATATTTTACCATCTTAGGAATATCAGTTTAAACTTGAATGTTAAACTCTTATGACTATTTGGAAACAATTTGATGATTGTTGAGGAACTGAATGACCATACACTCAGTCAGAATTGGTCAAAATTGGATTTGATTTCTGCAGGAACATGAATTGCACATGATCATGACAGTTTCAAATATGTGCAAAAAAAACCCTTATCTATAATGCTTCTAATGCCCATATGCTTATGTTTATTTTCACAGTGGGAAATATAATATGCACACATATATGTATATAATTGTCAAATTATTTTCTGCTTAAGGCCCCATTAAAGAATTTCTAGAGAAAATGCCTGTGACCATCATCCCCCAGTGGGTTACACATCACTAAATGGGAACTACTATTATAAGGCATTTCAGAATGGGAAAATCTCTGTTACTGAAGTGTTATAATATTATTATAGTATGGTATTATGGTATTATTATGGCAGTATTTAATACAAATACATAGACAATTACATTTCCTCTGGAAGTCTCCTGTTATTTTTCACTCTCTGAGAGTTTTTTTTTCTTAATTGTCTCACCACTCATAAAATTATTCTGTCTTCTGGATTAAAGATGTAGCTTTTCGTTCAAGCATCCATTGAGTCCCTCCTATCTACTAGATAACTACTATATACCATAGTTAGTGTGATATGTGCTGCAGACACAAAGACTTCTAGGCCTAGTAAGATGTAAAGTAAAACAAATAATGTCTGCCCTTTAAACGCATATTCCCAGCACAAAGAAGGGGATAATAAATTATTCCATTTCTTTTAAACATTTGTTATTTTTATTATCTCCTCTCTATTGCTTCCCCCACAAAAAAATAAGACAACAACAACAACAACCTTGATAAAATAAATTGATTCAGGGCATTTTCTTTTCTTTAATTTGGAAGTGTATCTTGGAATAAGAAAAATATCTATTGATGCTACCAGTCAGCTTCTCAGTTTTGAGAACAGCTAACATGAAACATACTTAGACATGAGCACAATATATTATCTTTATGAAATGACCTATGAAGTAACCTGTGAAAAGTCTAGTTCACTTTACCATTATCTTTTTATACATGACTACATTTAAAAATTTTTAAATCATTTTAATCATTTTTAAATTATAAGATGAACATCTGAGCCTGACTCAAAACACTTAAAACACAAACTAACTTGCAACACAATATTTACTTAATGTTAGGCTTAACTACGTGTGTGGATAGAATAAATATCTGTTCTTGTTTTCTAGTTTTAGGACTAATGAAAAGGCCCAGATATCCCTAAAGTCTTCTGGACCTGCCTGAAATTCCAATATCAGAACCTTAATCTTTTAATCTAAGGCTCAGATAGTTATCAAAATGAAAACCATTCTGGAGGGTAGCACTATTATCAATTACTGACTATTCGTAATGAAAAAGACATTGTGCTATTGTGGTATAAATATGCCTTTTGGAGTAAAAGGACCAGGACTGAAGTCTAAGCCATTAAGCGATGTTGGGCAAATTGCCTCATATTTCTGGATTTCAACTCCTTATTCTGTAAAATTGAGGTGGTAATAGTGGAGGTGGGCAGTGTGTGTGTGTGTGTGTGTGTGTGTGTGTGTGTGTGTGTTTGGTGAGAGGTGTTGGGTTTGGTGGTTCTAAACTGGTCATTCCATCTCAAATGCATAATTCCGAGCATCAGAGAGGTGATTTTAAGGAGAGTCAGGTAAAGATGACAATTAGGATACTGTGCTCCTATAGTTACTTACTGAAGATGAGGCAATGTGGGTGGATTGGAGAAGCCACTACCAAAGAGAAAAGGTGAAAGAAAGTAGAGGCTAGGTACAAGGAAGACAAACTTGCCAACTTCACAATTTTGCCGAGGGCTTGCTCTGGTGGAAACACTGACTGAAATGGTAACACTTTGAAATCCACAGATAGCTAAGGAGTGCCAAATGCACTATAACTGCAAGTCTAACATCTGAGCATATTCACCCCCAGGCATCATCACATCTCTGCCTTCACTGTACTATAGTTATTTGACTAGTAGGCAGAAGGGAAATGAGGAGACACAGGAAATGGTCTCACTAAATTAAACTGAATTGTCATCTGAGCTTAGCCTGAGCTATAGCATCATGTTTCAGATTGTCATGGCAACTCATATTTGAGAGAAAGCAAGGATCAAAACAGATACTTTTCTTGGGTTTGATTAACTGTGAAAAATCCTAGAGAAGGAAAAGGTGGATTCTGATGTAGATTTTAGAGCCCAATTCAATTTGTAATACTTTCTGAAATGATTAACAGTGTAAGAAAGTGCAGTCTAATCCACCCCCCCCAATTACCCCCACCTTCTACCCTATACATACCTCTCTGGAAACAAATATTTTTTAAAAAGAAATCTTGTGTCTATAGGATGGCTTAGTTCATTATCTGTCCTTTGATTTGTCCCCATACTGGTTTCAATCCTGCCATCCAGTTGGCAGGTTTCCAGTCTAAATTCCTCATCACCGGATGTCACTAGGTCACTTTAAAAAAAATGTAAGTCAACAGATGGAGGAGAAAAATACTGACTGGGTAGGTCCCCTCTTTTCTTAGGATGTTATAAAGCAGATTTTTCTACCACAGGTATAACAAATGGATTCTGAAAAGCTCATAGGAGACAGTTGAAATGTCTGCATTTCTTTGCTCCTAGGATTCCTATCTATTCGTCAAATACCATCTCCTCCAGGAAGCCTACTATGAGTACCTGGATTGAAGGATCATAGACTTAAACCTGAAAGAGACCTCAGAGGCCACAGAGGCCAATCCCACTCCCATCTCCCTTTTACAGATGAAGAAACTGAAGCCTAGGAAGTTTAAGTGACTTAAGTGTCAAATGTTGAATGTCTCAGGTGGATACAAACCAGGTCTTCCCAATACAAAGTCCTCTACGTTATGCTTCCTTCCACTTTCCGCACTTCTACAGACTAAATATCACATTGTTTCCTAACTCAATAATGTGCATATTGAACATAGCATATTGTAGCCATTGGTTACTGGTGTTATCACCCTACTAGACTCTAAACCCTTTGAACACAGGTTGTCCTCTTTTACCTAATTACCCTTCAGCAACTAGCACAGTGCTCTGACAATAGGTTCTAAATAAAATTTTACGTACATACACACAGACGTGTGTGTGTGTGTGTGTGTGTGTGTGTGTGTGTGTGTGTGTGTGTGTGTGTGCGGTATGGTAATGTTGAAACAAAGGAAGTCATAGGGGTATCCTAAGAGAGCAATTATGCCAAAAACAGTAGTTAATTCTCAGTCAATCTGCAACTCTTCAGGATCTAGAATCTGAAAACAGATTCATTATGACAACTTGCACTGACATGTTACTTTATACTTTTTCAAAGCAAATTCACATGCATTATCTTATTTGATTCTCACAATACACTGGTGTCGTGTTATAGATTGGCCACATGTCACCATGTTCATTTATAGATGATGAAATTTGCCTGTGGTCACAGTCTTAGCTGATGACTCAGCCAGGATTAGTTCCCTCAACTTCTAACTCCTAATCCCAGGATGTCTCTACCATGCACTCATAGCACCAGGAAAACTCATCCTGATATAAATTATATTTATATTAAAAAGCATGACTGGTAAATTGAGCATCCCCCTCCCTTAACTCACAAACATAGGGTTTTCCATCACAGAAGGTGAAAATTTTACAAATAGCATCATATCTACATACCTCAAACTTTCTACCCCTTCACCCCATCCTGTAGAAATCTGGTGTCCCCCAAACATTATTTTATACAGCCTGACCTTCAGTTATGAATTAATCAATTAAAAATACTCATCAAGTACCAACTGTGTGTAAGATAATATGATCAGCTTGGAGAGAAATATAAGACATGATCCCTGGTCTCTTTGGAAATATTCTTACAGTCATTTCACTTTGCTTATAGTCAAGTAGGGGAGATAAAGCACACATCTCCACATAATTTAGAATAAAAGACACCATATAAATACCAAATGATTTGGTACTGACAATAAGTTTTATAAAGGTTCAGAGAAGGGAGAAATTATGTCTGGCTTGAGAGATTCACAACAGAAATGAGATATGCGTTTGTTCTCAGATATTGAGAAGGGCTTTGATAGGCAGCAGGGGAAAAAAGGACTCAGAGTATCTGTATGTGGAGGGGGTGGTGGATAGTTTGGGCAATAAACTGCAGAGTGTGTTTGAGACCAGGGCAAATTTTTGTAATTTGAAGAAGTTAGAAGTTTATGGTAGTCCCTAATTTTGATCAGATGCACCCTTCCACTTTACCTCCTTTGTTCCTAGTCTATGAGTTTTTTTGCTTCCCTCATCTAATCTTTTCACTGTATAGAATGGACCAGTAAGAGCCCTGTGGATCCCAAAGTTTGGGGGCACAGCACCCCAGGTGCACAAGCACCCATTCCATAGACCTCCATAAAGAATTTAAAAAATAATCTGTTCTGGGTGCACATGCAAAACAGCAGCATGGAAGCAGGAAAACCCCCTGAGCTTCCCCCCATAACCACCTCAAATACCTATAAAATATGACACTAAACAAACTTTAGAGCTACAGAACCCACAAAATGACAGAAACACATCTCCTGCTGAAGGCACTGTGGCAGGCCAGCAGGAAGGGTCCATCACAGAATGCTGGGAGCCAAGACCAGCCCCATGTGAGCCCACGGTTTTAGACTCAGGCTGGTCCTGACCACCCATGGCTGGAGGAACTTTGGGAGAGTGGATCACCAGCAACTGCGGCAGTTTCCAGAATTATGAATCCATAAATACCAAAGGCAAAGTAAAAGGTCAGTGTGGACTTTGGGAATAGGGGGACCGAGAGTATGGTCTGGCCTCTGCCCCCAGAGGGAGAAGTAGTTGAGGCACAGTGGCCATGTAGCTGCCATGTGGCTGCTTCAGAGCTCCTGGCCTGCAGATGGTAGGGGGACCAAACAACCAGTCTGAGGGGTAATAGCTCTTGCTTTAACCTTCTAGTATTTAGATTGCTAGCTTGGGTGGAGGCCTTGGGGTGAGTAACCAGGTTCCAGAGCCTCTTGAGACTTCAAAAAGGGCACCCAACTAATAGCTCTGGCAGCTGCAAAAACCCCAGCCATTTGGGACAAAGTTCTCCTCTCCGGGAGCAGAATTCCACTGTGGCAAAGAGCTCAAAAGTCAAGTAATTGAGTGGCAGCATGAGCAAGAAAAGGAAGCAAAGCAAGCATAGCAATCCAACTTTGGATTCTTTTTGGGGACAAAAAGGATCAAAGCATGTAATGGCAGGAAGATAATGTAGTCAGAATTCCTGCACCAAAAGCTTCCAAGAAAAATATGAATTGGTTACAGGCCATAGAGGACCTTAAGAAGGATTTTGGAACCCAAATAAGAGAAGTGGAGGAAAAAATTGGGAAGAGAAATGAGAATGATGCAAGAAAATCTTGAAAAGAGAGTCAACAACTGACTGAAGAAAATAACACCTTAAAAACAGACTAACTCAAATGGCAAAAGAGGCCCAAAAAGCCAATGAGGAGAAAACTGCCTTAAAAAGCCATAATTTCCAGATGGAAAAGGAATCTCAAAAGCTCACTAAAGAGAATAATTCCTTCATAATTAGATTGGAGCAAATGGAAGGTAATGACTTTATGAGAAATCAAGATACTATTAAATGGATCCAAACAAAAATTATCTGTCCCCACTTTCCTCAACACCCTGCTCCTCTGCTTTTAATCCTTGTTTTGGTGACATATAACAAGAGCATTAGTTTTAGTGTTCTGAAAGAAGAGGCAATACCTGACTTTAACTAAAACCTGATGGAAATGGAAACCCTTTGTACAGGTGGTTCTAACCTTCCAATTACCCTCAGGAATGTGAATTTTGCACAATATCCCCATGCTTATGACACCAATTGAGTGTCATCTAAGTGCAGGTAGACATAGGAGAGTCTCAACCCATACTGTTATAGCTCTGTTGGCAAATAACTGCTGTGGAAATCATAAATCATCATCATCATCATCATCATCATCATCACCATCATCATCATCGTTAACACTAATAATAATACATATTGCCCTTAGTTTATTTCCCCTGAGCATTTTTCCTCTTTCTGGGTCCTTGTTTCAAAAGGAGGCTTCCTTATTTAAATAATCATTTCAAATATAGTGAAGTAGGAGATCAGTATTCAAGACTTCAGGACATCACACAGCAAATTAGAATTCCTAGACTACTTTATTTCGAAATAATTTTTAAAACATGATGAGAAGTGTAATGTAGTGGATAAAGAACTATCCTCAGACTCAGGAAAACCTGGGCTCAGTTCAACTTTGACACATCTTAACTGTTTTACACAGGCTAAGTTGTTAAACTGCTCATTAATTTAGGCCAGAGGTCTCAAATTGTGACCAGGTCAAGGAACTCAAGTGGCTCATGACACTCCTGAGTATAGCCAAAACCAGATTAAAATGTAACGGGAAAATGTTAAACAAAATAAATAAAAGTACAATAAAAACAATAATTATATTTTAAAACTGCCAATGTATAGCCCATAGGAATTCTTCTGTATAATTTGCAGGCCCCTGTTTCAATTTCAGTTTAATGCCACTCCTCTAGGCAACTCTCTAAAAACTAGAAATTGCAGAGAAATTGGTGATATGCTTTGGTAAGGAATCATCCAAGAGTACGCTGTAACAATTAAGTTACATGTCTAGTCCCTATCTCTCTAAAATTTATATTCAGCAGCTTCTCTTAAGGTCTTCATCCACTCTCTCTTTCTCTTCCTCTCTTCCCTTTCTGAGAAATCAATTTTTCTAGGCCGAGTCCTGTAGTCGGGAACAATTACAAGCCTCTTCTGAATAAAAAGACTGTCTTACCTCTTCGGTTCCATCAGGAGTCTTAGAATTGCTTCCTTTACAATCTATAGAGTGATATTGCCTGTACTTTTTTCTTTCTCTCCCTTTCATGTTGATTGATCCCTGAGGTGATGTTTCATTCTTTTCATTTCCTTCTTCAGAATGCAGCCCTGCACCCCCTCCCCATGAAGCCATGTTTACATCTCAGTGTGAGAAGCTACTTTCAAACCATGTGACACGCTTCTCTAGCAGTCTTGCAAAAGCTCTGGTGTTCATATATTGTGACTTCGTCCAAATACCATGGGGACACTTCTTTGTGTGCTCAGAGAGCATAAGATTTGTCATTATGACTGATAAATTTCAGAAGTCAGTATGGTATGATGGTTGTACTTGATTTAATAAAAACAAATATGTGAAGGGTAGATTTCTAAGTTTTGTTATGCTGACCCAACTCTTTCCATACCACTGGTTTTACAGTATACACTTCCTGTGAAATGCTGCCTATGCAACAAAAAAACTGTTGGAAATCTCTGTAAATATAACACTCCAATAATTACCTCATGTACAGTACACACGTCATCATATTCATTTGCCATTTTCATGGTGGCTTGTCCTTTCTACATTTTATTATTCATTTATGATCGCTATTATAGGCCTTTCAGATTCTATCTGGCTCTCCTGAGGAATATTTATGGCTATTATAGGGCTCTTATGAGAAGACCCAACGATAGTTATTGCAGAAACCCTGTGAAATGCTACATTAGTGCAGAGATGTGCTGGTAGTAAAATGTCTCAAGTTGTTTCAGAGTCTCTCTTGATGAAGATTAAAAGGCATGCTGCTCCTAGTGAGGTCTCCTTCTTTCCCAAGAGAGATGAGTAATTTTTGACAAGAAGGTTAGTGCCCATATATCATCCTAGATCTGCAGATGAGGGCTTTTAGAAAGGTTTCCAGAAGGAAAGTGGGGAAAGCTTCTGAATATATTTGCAAACAGACTTTCAAATTCAGTTTGTTGCTCCTTATAGGATGTGCCTAACTTGGAGATGTAGGCAGGATTTCAAAGGAGAGAAACATTTTGTTAAACATTGGAAAGGGACTATCTCTATCTACAATGGCCCACTAAAGATGCCTATGAGCTCTCAGCAAACAGATGGGTCCTCTTTAACACAGCATTCTCTGGCAACCTTTCCTTTCTCTGTTAATGGTCTCAGTCATGAATTTGTAAGCTATTGTGATTTCTCAGTGGGTCTTTTGTGAAGAATTAAGGGAGCCGATTTCCCATATGGCAAAGGTAGGAGTTTTGAAGCATTTCCGTTCAAACTAACAGGCTTTTTTTTTAAATTATCACACACACACACACACACACACAGATTTCTCTAATATTTTCTGAAGACGGCCTTTGCTATGATTTTTTCCCATTTAACTCACTTCAACTCCAGCAAATAAGAGAACTATTTGATGAACTCTTTATTTTTTGTTATTATAGGGACCATGTCATTTTTGAACTTTGAATCTCATCCAATATCTACTATTGCACCTGGCACTTAAAGTAATTAATCCTAGTTTGCTCAACAAATGGGTGAAAATTTGGCCAGCTGGTGGTGTCCATATTCTCCTACTTATGCTGCTTAAGCATTTGTGGCGATAAAAGGGATCTTGATGTAGGTAGAGGAAGAAAGGAAATGTTTTGACTACCATTTCAGTGACTCAACATCCCATCTTTGCTTTTTTCATCTTTCACATTATTTCTGTGGTTTCGGTGTCCAGATTATGCTAGACAGAAAGATGTAGGACAAGAGATGATAGATTTATCTGGAAAGAACATCAGGAGATTTAGTTCAACTCCTCTATTTAGACACTGAGGCTCCTGGAAGCTTAGTTTCCTCTTCTGTAAAATTAGGATAATATCAGCACCTACCTTCCAGGTTTGTTGTAAGGATCAAATAAGATAATATTTGTAAAGCACTTACCTAGTAAATGCTATGAAAACGTTACTTATTATTATTTTTGGTTTTTATTATCAATTGCCTTTATCACAAAGTTACCATCAAAGACAGTTGGGCAACTAGGTGTTACAGTAGAGAGTTGAGCCTAAAGTCAGGAATATCTGAGTTAAAATCTGGCTTTGGAGCCTTAGTAACTATTGAAGCTTAGGCATATCACTTAACCTGTTTGCCTCAGTTTCCTCAACTATAAAATGAGGATAATAATGGCAACTATCTTGGAGGATTTTTGTGAAGATTAAATGACATTATGTATGCGTAGTAATTAGAAGAGTGCCTGGCATACAATAGACACTATATAAATGCTTATTCCTTTCTCTTAATTTGAACCCAGGTCCTATGACTCCAGAGCTAGTGCTTTTTTATGACCCTATTGTCTTGAATGAGTAATATTAATTGTGCAAAATAACAGCAATAATGATAGTTGATATTTATACAGTGTTTTAAGGTGATTTACCTTTCTTCAATTACATTATTTCATTAGATTTAATAAAAACAAATTCATGACAAATAGTATCCTAATCTTTATATTGCTAAGCCAGCTCTTTCAGTGCCGCCAACTTTACAACTATCATGTGGCAGGTGCTAAAAAGATTAATACCCCTATTTTAGAGATAAGAAAGTTGAGGTGCAGAGAGATTGAGGAACTTTCTCAGAGACTTATAGTCAATAATTATGAGGAGTGGTATTTATTCAAACCTAGGTCTTCCTTATGCCAAAATCAGTATGCTATCCACTATAAAGTGTACATACCACTTTACCATCATCATTAGAAATATTCTTCTGAATCATTGTGCTTCCTTAGCCATTATGATAGCTTTAGGGCCCCTAAAATAGAATTTTGGTGTCATTTAAAATATCTAGATGGCAAACACTAACTGTGCAGTCAAGATGACCTGGGATCAAATCCATTCTCTGGTATACTTTACCTGTGTGACCTAACCCCCTTGGACCTCAGCTTCTTTATTTGTAAAATGAAGGCTTTAGACTAGCTGGTTTCTGATGTAACTTCTAGCTCTAGATGTATGAATCTAAATATATTTCCTCTTCATTTCTCAATTATTTTTTACTGCTAGGGACTCCTTTTGCAAAACCCGATAGTTACAACCTTGTAGCCAATACCTAATATTCCTTTATTTTCTCAGTTTCACTCCATCTTCCCTCTCTCTTATGCTATAAAGAACAATATTGACAAAATTTTAACACCAGCATCTTATATCTTCTCTTTGGAATTATTTTTTGAATCTTAATCTTTTATTTTTCTTTCTTTTTTGCCACCTTCTATCAAGTCCCTGATTCTCCCCATTTGCCAATTATTTGTCACAAATAAATTACAATTCCCACCTTCTAAACTCACCCCCTTGGGAAAATGCTAGGTTAGCCCCTCAGGATCTGTGTAATGGTAGAGGAAAAATCCTGACTTTGTGGAACTGAAAGTGAGATTTCTATATTATGTCATCTGAATCCAACCAATTTATACCCTCCTCATATTGCACTTTACTACAAGTTTGACAGCTGTCTTTAATTACTGTTGGTCTATGGGCCTTGAAGACAACCCAGGTACTGGAATACATCAGCCTTTGCACTCTGTAGGGACCCGATGAAGATGGTGCTTTCTTCCTACTGGCTGTGGCTAATTCTTTTTAAGATGCACTCAGGGCTTTGGGTTTTCATTTTAGCTCAGCACCAAACCCTTTAATGGAGCATTCTTGTTCCAGTAATATGCTCACTGGCCAGGTATCCAGCAGCTTATGTCAGCCTTCTTAGTTCTACTAGCTACCTGTAATGCAGTTCCCTGCAAGATGAAATGACCTGGGACCAATTAATTGAAAAAAGGGGGAAAAGATGTAGTAAATGCCTTTGGGAGTGATTAACAAAACTAGCTATGCTTCAATTGCAGATGGCCGGAGACACTGCTTGCCAAATGGAGTTGGCTACATGGGAAGAATAGCATATTGCTCAAGCTGCAGGACCTGTGGAGGACATGGACATTCCAGTAAAATGGGCATGAGCAGATGCAACTTCACCTAGATGCAACAACTGTGGTTTTATTCAGTTCAGATGAGGCATTATACAGCCAGGAGAAAACAGTTACAAATTCAATCTTTTACTAAATGGCCTGAGTTCTCTCCTGAAGCCACTGAAGAGTAAAGTCTCAGTTGGACATCAGGACATTCATCAGAAAACAAAGTCATCATTCACGTGTGCCTTTTATGCATGCTTGCCTTGAGTACTTATAATCAAAGGCAGATTTTACTGTTCTTGATAAGAGCCTGAAAACTTCACTGCAATCCTATCTAGTCCCCCAATATTATTAGGTGCCTAGTTTGTACAAAGTACAATGGGTTGCTTTTATTGCCAACTGCATGGAAAGTCCTCCTCAATCAGTAAAAGCAAAACTTTTTCCCATGCTGTAGGAATTATTGGATAAAATCTGGAATGTTTTCTAGTCCTTAATCCACTTAATCTTGAACTCACAAGGCTTGAATCAATTTCTCATTCTTGTATTGAAAATAAGAGATTCAAAAAGCACAGATTCTCCCTTGATGGGAATAACTGGTTTCTAGGGCTTCAGTGAGACTGGCAGTAGGCAGAAATAACAGACTTTTGCCTGATTCTGCAGTAATATCTTTGCTAGTCGCTAAAAAAAATTAAAATAAAATCTCTTTTGCTTTTTGATATACCAGCTTAAGAAATTTTCAAATACTAATTTAGCCTGTCAATTTCACATTTGGTCATTCAGTTTAGTGATAATGGCCAAGATATTGGACGGACTAGATTTGTAAGTAGATTTTTTGGGCATGGAATGAAATAGCCACACACACACACACACACACACACACACACACACACACAGCCATATTGCCTTTTCTTTCTTTTTCCCAGCAGTAAAGACATGACTATAGAATTCCAAGGGTGTTTCCTAAATTGAGTCTCAGACAAAGTTTCTGCAAATGTATGTGGCTCAATGTGTTGGCTTCAAAAGCTCGATTACTCATTGTGGGATGGTTTGTTTTAAACAGATGCCTTTTTGTTTGTTGCTCCAAAAGCTTTCCAAAAATAATGGCTACCAGGTAAGCCCTTTCTTGGAGTGGCCATTATTTTGGAAGATGACATGGATGTTGTTTCTTCCAGACTGTGTGAATTTATTTGCTCTGTTTTTACATGAAATTACTTCAAAAGGTATCTTGTCCCACGGAAAACTGATTTTTTAGTATATTGTGAGACTTCAGAACTAGTTCTGAAAAGGGTTGCCAGAGGTGATCTAACCTAATCACCTCATTTTACAGACAAAGAAGCTGAGGCCTAATTAAATGAATTTTGTAAGGTCACATGGATAATAAGTACGAGGGCAAAATTCAAACTCAGATTCTCTGTCTCTGAGACCAGGGTTCTTTCCATTTTATCCTACTACCTCCTGTTCCTCTGAATAGTTATTCAGCTTCTGGCTTATTTTCTTCTCCAGTTGCCTTATTTAGGCAAAACATGCAAAAGAACTTGTTTCTACAACTTAGAGAATTATCTATGGTCTTTTTATGGAATATCTTTATGAACTTTCTTTAAGAGCTTTATCTGAGATAAGCATGTGAGAAAGAAACATCCAAAAAACAACTTATAGGAACCTTATGAATTTCTTTTCAAGTAAAATGTAAGAATCTTAATGATATAAAATATCTTTCCATTTTATTTTTGTAACTCCAGCAACTAACTAAGTGTTTTACAAGGAGTAGGAACTTCCTGAATTCTTTTTGGATTTGTTAAGGTGTTTAATTTGTAAGAAAAAAAATTAAATTTAAGCAGGAGTCATAGACTATACTCATATGAACCTATAATGGATGTTCTTTGATAGACATTAGGAAAATAATCGGATATTGACCCTCTATAGAAGAATTATGCATAATTATCACTCTCAGTGACTCCAGATCATCATTTCAGAATATAATTAGGCATTGGGTGATGATGGGCTAGAGTTGCTGGTTGAAACCATTCTATTGGCTCCTGAAGCCTTAAAAAGATGATTAATTACATATAAAGGTGGATTCTGCACCACCTTAACAAAAATTTAGTTCTAATGAGAATGCAGTAGATGATAGGAGGCCTTCATCTCTATTGGCTTGTCAAACATGCAGTCTTAAGCACAAATTTGAGTGACTTATCCAACATTGAGATGTGCAGTTTGTAATAGTAAGTAAAGTTGTGGACTTGATGTCAAAGAAATGGTACAAAATCAAACTATAATACTAGCACTATAGCTATGGGTAAAACATTTTACCTTTACAGGTCTCAGTGACCATGTATAAAACAAGGGGTTTGGGTGAGAAGACCATTATGCTTCTTTATAGCTTTAAATTTATAAGCACATGCAATAAATGTATGTAAAATAAACACAGACATGATAATCTAGTAAGAAGAGGGGAATTTTGCTAAAATTACTATTAAAATAATCCTCCAATTATATTAATTATGTTTAAAGTATCCTTGTAAAAAGTGTACATATTATTATTATCTAAAACAAATTAAATAATCATGGTGCTTGTTTTCTAGGGTCTTAAAGTACAATCTGAATACTGTGCAAAGGGCCAATAGACAAGTAGATTGGTTTTGCAGAGAATGAGCCAAATTAACTATATCCAATTGGGTAGAAAATCTCTGAAATTCTTTTGCCTAAGATGAGGTGGACCTTGTTGAGCAGAGTTTAACAGGCAATTGAAGGATACAGGTTAGAACACAGAAATGGAGGTAGTTGCCCTTTACAGGGATTGTACAAACAAGTTATTGAGCAACTGCGGGTCAAAGCTAGAATGAGGAGGAAGAGTTTGAGTTGATGGAAATAAGGGTTAAAGTTACATGCAAAATGAAAGCAGTTAGAATATAGTGCTTTACTAGGACAAGTGAATGGAATGGTTGGTTGATAGTCAATAGCATCCCTGATAGTGGTCCTGGCTTAATCAGGTAATGCAATGGTTTGGTTTTTTGTTTGTTTGTTTTGTTGTTGTGTCTTTTTCTCTGAATCATGACGAGTGCAGTGTTATGTTCATGGACGATCTATACTCAATGCAATAAACTTGAGAGGGAAGTTGATGGAGAAGGGTTTAATGATGAAGAATTTATCAGATGAGTCTATCCATGGCATGGGGAAAGTTTCTTAAAGAGCACATACCTGCTCAGGATCCACTGAGTAACATCTTAAGCTCTTTCACTCTAAGTGAACATAAGATTATGTGAATGGAGGAATGGAGAGAGGCAACCTCTGGTCTAAATTCAGTATTCTCTAGGACCCATATTTATGTCTTTCTTGGGGTGCTGAGCATTCCTATTACCTGATTTATTCCCTTCTAGGGAGCTTAAAGTGTACTTTAGAATTCAGACACTGGCATATATAGTAAATGAAATACAAGAGTATAACTCAAGTAGATTTAGCAGTTATGAATAAGATACAGGAGAAACTACCCTTTATATACATGCCATACACTCAATGCCATTCATACAAGCTAATACAACCTGGAGACTAGATCCTCCCACATTCATTTACCACCATGAAAGGACATCACTTCTGCCTACTAATAACATCAATAACTCTTTAAATTAGATAACATTTTAAAAGCACTTAGTTGTGCCGAACATATAGTAGGTGCTGTATAAATGCATGTTCCCTTCCCTTTTTCCTTCTGCATAAGTTGACCTATCCGGGGAAAAAAGGAAAATTGCTTGGTTTGAAGCCAGGGGTGCATCATTGCAGCTGTTTCACATTATGTTGTTCTATGAATGGCTCTTTAATGTACCAAGAGTAATTAAAATGAAAAAGGATATGGTGGTCCTATCTGCTTACCCACCACCATTTTACAAGAGAGAGATTTTATTTATGACTGGAAGATTTTTTTATGAGTGGCAAAGTAACTCAATGCATGCAAGCTCTCATGCTGCCTATATCAGGCCATCTGGACTAGGGAAAGGGGTCTTGCTGTTTGCAGAGATACCAACATACAAAATGAGTCTTATCCCTGAATAGAATGGATTTTCCTTTTTTTTCAGTGATACTACCAAAAGTGATTGATTAATAATACTACCAGAAGACCAGTGAAGAAAATGGAGATTTCACCAATACAGAAGACATTAGTTAATTCAGGATTCGCTTTGAATCAAGGAACCTGAATCATTTGGCAAAACTTTTCACTTTGAGCAAAGCAATATTAGTTACCAAACTATCTTGATTTAACTTTGTGCTTCTAAGATATAACCTTTGGTTATGTCTACAGGACTATAATGTACTGGATATAAGCAGATTTCAATACAGTCATACCTCCCCATCCTGTGAGATTTGTATCTTTGTCCACTCAACATTTTGGAAGCCTTTCAGCTCTCCTCATATTCCCCAAATAGTAAGGAATCATGCTGAATGCTTATCACCTATCTGCCACTTTTGTCATATAATCAGTCAGTTGTTTTTTATTCAGGCATTTATTTGATGATGTCTTTTATATCTTTCCTTCATAATTCCTTTTTATATGAATATGTTGCAGCCATTCCTCTCTCCATTGGATTTTGAGTGGCTCCAAATTTCAATTCTTTAGAAACCTTTGTGACACCCAGCCATACAAAAACACTGGAAGATATCAGTTTAAAAAGAGGTGCCAGATATCCAGGAGCAGGGACAAAGTAGAAAAAAGTGCTCACCTGAGCTCTCCCAAAATTTCTCACCAAACAATTTTAAAATAACACTTCCATTTAAATTTGGGAGTGGCAGAGGTAAAAACAAACAAAGGTCAGAGTAAGACATTCTTCCAGTCTAAGATAACTTAGGAGGTCCAAAAGCCACAGGAGTAAATGCTGACCCAAAGTTCACATAGCTGAAATACCAGTGGTAGGATCAGCTGATGGTGACAGAAACACCAGTAGCTCTAGGAGCACTTAAACTAGAGATGGTAAGAGGACTTGGCAAGTGTTCAGAAAGAGTTTCTGGAGGAACACCTGGACACAGGACCAGATACTATTTGACAACTCCATTGCCTATGCCCATATCCAGTTTCATAATTCAAGGGCAGAGAGGAGCACTTTATGTCAAGAGAGATGGAAAGGCTGAGGGGCAATATCATTTTTGGTCAAAAGGGATCAGGTACCCTGAGAAAGAGTGCCAATTCTGGTCCCCAGGGATCACTGAACCTTTTAAAAGTATCATCCATGGTGCCTTGGGAGCAGTGGCCCTGAGGAGCAGTATTGATTGCAATCCCAAAGAATCAGGATTCCTTCCTGGGTAAGGACAAGAGCACAGACCAGGAGAGCAGTGACCAAGTCTCTTCCCAAATCACACCACCTTGGAAGCACTGGAAATTTCCAAACCCTCAGAACTAGTTCTGAAAGCAACAATGTGAAAAAAGCCCTACGCACCAAACTGCATAGCATACATATTCTTCAAAGAAAAGTTGAATAAATTACAGGAGGAAATAATAAAACTATACAAGTGGAGAACCTCAACTTTCCTTTATCGTTAGATAAATCTGACCATAAAATAATTAAAAAAGAAGTCAAGGAGATGAACAGAACCTTAGAAAAGTTAGATATGATAGACCTCATTAGAAAAACAAATAGGAGTAGAAAGAAGTATACCTTTTTTTTTTTTTAAGTTGTACATAGCACCTTTACAAAAATTGACTATGTATTAGGGCAAGAAACCTCACAATCAAATATGGAAAATAACAAATATTAAATTCACCCTTTCTTTGTGACAATGTAATAAATATTGCATTTAATAAAGGTCCGTGGAAGCACAGATTAAAAATTAATTGGAAACTAAACAATCTAATCCTAACAAATGAGTGGACTAAAGAATGAATCATAAAATCAGTTAATACTTTCATTAAAGAGAATGAGAACAATGAGACAACATTCCAAAATTTGTGGGACACAGCCAAAGCACTATTTAGGAGAAAATTTCTCTCTCTAAATGTATACATCAGTAAAAGAGAGAAAGGGAAGGTCAATGACTTGGACATACAACTAAAATTACTAGAAAAAGAAGAAATTTTAAAATCCACAATTAAACAAAAATACTTTAAAAATCAAAGGAATACATTTATAAGATGAAAGTGAAGAAAAACATTGGAACAAATCAATAAATTTTGCAATTGGCTTTATGGAAAAACAATAAAAAGAGTAAACCATTAGTTAGTTTGATTTTAAAATAAAGAAAATAAAATTGCTAGTATCAAAAATGTAAAGGGTGACTATCAGCAATGACGATGAAATTAAAGGAATTATCAGGAATTATTTTGTCCATCTAAATGCCAATAAAACGGATTACCTTAGTGAAACTGATGAATATTTTTTTTAAACAAATGCTTTATTAACTTCTGTTTTACATCATTCATTTCTGGCAGATTTTGAGTTACAATCATTTTCCCCCCATTATTCCCCAACCTAACCTCCCAGAATAGTAGTCCCACAAGATATCGCTTCCTCCAATCTGCTCTCTCCCATAACTTCTCCCATACCCCCATCGACTTTTCCATTAGAGGAAGGTGAATCTTTGTGTCCCAATGCCTGCACATCTTATCTCCCTATTACAAGCAAAAGAGTATTGCGGCTAAGTGGCGCAGTGAGTAGAACTTCGGCCCTGGAGTCAGAAGGACCTGAGTTCGGATCCAGCCTCAGACACTTAATGCACACACAAATAAAAACCTAGCCATGTGAACTTGGGCAAGTTACTTAACCCCAATTGCCCTTCAAAAAGCAAAAAAAAAAAAATTCCAGTATCTCTGTATTGCCTCGGAGTTGGGATGACCCGAGATCAAATCCGGCCTCAGAAAATGAGCACCCACACATAAATAATGACTGGCCGTGTAACCTTGAGCAAGTTACTTAACCCCAATTGCTTTAAAAAAAAGTATTAATAATAGTATTTATATATATTTGAAACATTTAATGTTAAGACCTCGAATTTCAGGTCCATTTCCTTCCTCCCTTGTCACCCATTCCTTCTTGGGAGATAAGTAATTCAGTATATGTTGTACATGTCTAGCTATGCAAAACATTATCATAGTAGATATATTGTACAAGGCTGCTTATAATTCCTCCCACTCATCCCACCTCCCACCTGGTCCATTCCCTACATGATCCTGTCCCTCTTCTATAGTGGGTACTTCCAACCTCCCCTCACCCCAAGGATGCCCTCCCATCCATCATCCCTCCTCTCATCCCCCTTCCCCCTATCCTGCTGCAGGTTGAGATATCCCATTTAGTATGTATGTCATTTTCTCCCTGAACCAAATTCAATGTGAATGTGGTTTTGCCTTTTTAGCCTTCCTTCTTCTCCCCCTCCTTTGCAACCACTTCCCCTTGCTTCTTCTGCATGAGATAGTTTACCCTACCCTGTCTCTCCCCATCTCCTCTTGCCACTTTCCTCTCTCACCTCATAATTTCATCCCTTGAGTATTCTCCCTTCCCAACAAATTCAACCTATGCCCTCTATCCATATATAACTGTAACCATATACACACACATTCACATATGTATTCATATGACCACACCCCCTTCTTCCATTATTTTCATAGTGAGAAAGATATCATCAGTCACAGTTATTGCTTTTCCATATAGGAATGAAAATAGTTCAACTTTGATAAGTTCCCCTTGATCTCTCTTCCCCGATTACCTTCTCAGGCATCTCTTCCTTCTTGTGTCTGGATGTCAAATTTTCTGTTCAATTCTGGTTTTTTCCTCAAGAATGCTTGAAAGTCCTCTATTCCACTGAATGACCATATTTTCCCCTGAAACAAAATACTCAGTTTTGCTGGGTAGGTGACCCTTGGGTTCATTCCCAGTTCTTTTGCCCTCTGGAATATTATATTCCATGCCCTTCGATCCCTCAGTGTAGAAGCTGCCAGGTCCTGGGCTATTCTGATTGTGTTTCCACAATATTGAAATTGTTTCTTCCTGGCCGCTTGTAGTATTTTCTCCTTGATCTGGGGATTCTGGAACCTGGCTATAATATTTCTGGAAGTTTTCTTTTTGGGATCTTTTTCAGGAGGTGATCGGTGGATTCTTTCAACCTCTATTTTGCCCTCTGGATCTAAAACATCAGGGCAGTTTTCCTTGAGAATTTCTTGAAGTGTGATTTCTAGGTTCTTTCTTTGATCATGGCTTTCAGGTAGTCCAATAATTTTTAAATTGTCTCTCCTGGATCTATTCTCCAGGTCAGTGGTTTTTCCCATGAGATATTTCACATTGCCTTCTAATCTTTCATTTGTTTGGATCTGCTTAACAGCATCTTGATTTCTCATAAAGTCACTAGCTTCCATTTGCTCCAGTCTAACTCTGAAGGAATGAATCTCCTCAGTGAACTTTTGAGATTCTTTTTCCATCTGGCAAATTCGACTTTTTAAGGCATTCTTCTCCTCATTGCCCTTTTGGGACTCCTTTGCCATTTGAGTTAGTCTATTTTTTAAGGTGTTGTTTTCCTCAGTCAGGCTGTTGACCCTCATTTCATACTTTTCCTGCATCCTTCTCATTTCTCTTTCCAATTTTTCCTCCACTTCTCTTATTTGATTTTTAAAGTCCTTCTTAAGGTCCTCTATGGCCTGCAACCCGCTCATGTTTTCCCCTGGGGCTTTTGGAGCAGGACTTCTGACCTCACAGTCCTTTTCCCGCTCTATGCCCCCAAAATAGGAGTCTAGGGTTGCATTTTTCTGTTTCCTTTGCCTTGGCATGTTGCCACTTAATTGCTTGACTTTTGTGCTTGTTGCCACACTATGGCTTTAAGGCCTGCTAGAGGAATTTTCGTCCCGAACATGTGGGGGGGCAACTTCCGTTTCTGGCAAGCTGTAAACCCACCCACAACTTCCACCCTAGATCACAATCCAGATCCAGGGAGGTTAAAGCAAGAGCGATTACCCCCCAAGACTGATCGCTGGATCTCCCCATGATTTGTAGGCTGGGAGCCGGAAATGCCTATGAAAACTACAAAATGGCGTGTCTCCTCAGCGGCTTCTAGCCCCCAGGGGAGGGAGCTGACGCATTCCCCAAATACAGGTCCCAAAGTCCATAGGACACTAACCTCTTACTTTGTCCTAGGCATGTCTATGTTGATAATTCTGGAGTTGACACAGCTCCTGGTGTTCTGGGGTTCCTCCAGCTGGCTGCTGGCCCTGCCGCCCTGGGGCTAAAACCTCGGCTCATGTGGACCTGGGCTCGGCTCGGCTCCTGTGCTCTGCGTGCTGCCCGGTCCCAGACCTCTTCGCTGGTCCTTCCTGCAGGGCTGCTGGGCTGTCCTCAGCGGGAGGTTAGCTTCTCTGTGTCGTTCTGTGGGTGCTGGGGCTCCAGAAGTTGTTCAGAGACCCCTTTTACATAGTTTGGGGGGGATCTGGGGGCAGAGAGGCTTGGAAGAGCTGTTTCTACTCTGCCATCTTGGCTCCGCCCCGAAATTGATGAATATTAACCAAAAATACAACTGCCTAGATTAAAAGAAGAGGGAAAAAGAATACTTACATAATTCTAACTTAGAAAAGGAAATTAGGCAAGTCATAAATGAGCTCCCTAGAAAACAATCCCCAGGAATAGATGGATTTACAAGTGAATTCTACCAAACATTTTAGGAACAAATAACCCCAATACCGTATGATTTATCTGAAAAAAGCAAGTTAAAGAAGAAGTGATACCAAATTCCTACATGACACAAATAGGTTTTAGATACTTTAACTGGGGAAACCAAAAGCAGAACAAGAAAACTTTAGACAGATTTCCTTAATAAATATTGATACAAAATTCAGCAAGGATATTACTGTACTACATCATAAAGATTGTATACTATGACCAGGTGGGATCATATACCATGACCAGAAATGCAGGCTTGGGTCAGCATTAAGAAATTAGGTTCAATATTAGGAAAACTATCACCATAATTTACTAGTTAAATCTCAAAAAAATCATGATTAATTTAATTAATGAAGAAAAGACCTTTGAGAAAATACAATTTCTATATAAAACACTATTAAGTATAGGCATAAATTGAGCCTCCGTGAAAATAATAACTAATATCTAACCATGAGCAAGTATTATTGCTAACAGGGATAAATTTGAAGTCTTCCCAATAAAATCAAGGGTGAAACAAGTACATCGATTATTACCACTATTATTCAATAATGAATTAAAAGTGTAGTCTATAGCAATAAGACAGGAAAAAAGAAGTTATAGAACAAAAGCAAAGAATTAGTCCAACCATTCTGGAGAACAACGGCACAAAGAGCTATAAAATTGTGCATACTCTTTGACCCAGCAATACTACTAGTACGTCTATATTCCAAAGAGATCAAAGAAAAGGAAAAATGGCTTATCTGTAACATACTTATTAAAGCAGCTCTTTTTGTGGTAGTAAAGAATTTGGAAATTGAGAGGATGTCCATCATTGAGAGGATGGCTAAACAAGTTGTGGTATATAGTTATGATTGGAATATTATGGTGCTGTAAGAAATGATCAGCAGGATGATTTCAGAAAAATCTGGTTAGACTTACATGAACTCATGTAAAATGAAGTGAGCAGAATGAGGAGAACATTTTATATAGTAACAGCAATATTGTAAGGATGATCGACTATGAAAGACTTAGCTACTCTGATCAAGACAATGATCCAAGGCAATCCCAATGGACCCATAAAAAGCCTAACCACTTCTAGAGAAAGAACTGATGAATTCTGAATGCAGATCAAAATATCCATTTTTAACTTTATTTTATTATTTTATTTTTGTCTGTTTTCTTTTGCAATATGGCTAATATGGAAATGTGTTTTATATGATTTCATATACACAATCAATTTCAAATTACTTGTCTTCCTAAGGAGGGGAAGAAAGTAGGAAAGGAGAGAATCTGGGACTCAAAGTTTAAAAAAAATCATTGTTAAAAAATTTACATTTAATTGAGAAATATTTAACAAAATTAATAAAATATATTTTTAAAAGTTGCATTTTTTTGAAACTTGGAGTCCTTAAAAGAATTTTATCAGGGCAGCTAGGTGGTGCAGTGAATAGAACTGGGCCTGGAGTCAGGAGGACCTGAGTTCAAATCTGACCTCAGACAATTAACACACACACACACACACACACACACACACACACACACACACACACATCTAGCCATATGACCTTGGGCAAGTCACTTAACCCCAATTGTTTTCCAAAAAAAAGGCAAAATTTTTTTTATAATTTATAAAGGCAATCTGACCTGTTCTTGTCTTTAGAATTTTTTATCTAACTCATTGTCTATTTGTAGTGCCTGTCCAAAATACATATAGTTATATATTTGGATAAAGGTGATTTTTGTGGGAGTAAAAATGATGATTGTGTGCTAGTGTTAAAATTATTTCTAATAATAGAGATCAGTTAGAATTTCATTAATTCCTAGTTGCTAAAAGTGGTAACAAACATATTAGCCTTAGTCTTCATGAAAATGGAGGTCTCTTCAAGTCAGAGTGATAATAAATATATCCATTGCAAGGGTTTCCAGTGTTCTGGAATCCACGGAGAATTATTTAAATTCATTTATTGACATCTCACTCCATGGTGTAATTTGGTGTTTTTATAAAGGGCTGTCTTTTCTTGGAGGTAACAACACATGGAGGAAGGAAAAAAAAATTGAAATTTGCATCCAAGAATCATTACAAATGGGTCAGGAATCAATGGCCAGACACAAAATGGCAAATGTTAAGCTTAGATTTCTCAGTCTTTTAATTTGAGAAACAGCTGAGGCCTGTTACCCACATGCTGGAGGCTGGGCCTGATTAGCTTTGTGGTCTAGGCCAGGATGAGTTCCAGACCATCAAAATGCATTAATATATACCAACAGGAGGTGACAGAGGACTGCCAAAGCCCCTGAAGTCTTACTAGTGAATTACTAGAGAGATGAACGGGAGAGAAATATACATATGCAATATCATTTATTTATCATTGAGCCCGGAATATCTATCATTCATCTCCTTTTCTGGGGGTGACTTAAGGTGATAGGATTGTACTGTATTATTTTTTGGATTTCATGTTAGGATATTTTCCAAATCATTTTATCATTTGTTATTTTTCCTTATTTGTTATATTTTGAAGAATATTCACATTAAATCTCTTCATTAATCGCTAAATAATAGAGCTTCATTAGGAAAATACTGATGTTGAGAAAATATTTTGAGGAAAACTCAGAGTCATTAAAACAGTGGACAGCTTCCCAAAGGTAAATCAAGCTGCTTTTCTACACCTTTATAATTCAGGACGCTGTCCACCATCCATTCATAGTATCAGTCTAAGTAGGACATATGTTTTAATTAACTAGCTCTAAGACTTGGGGGTATAGTGAGCCTCAAAGGTTCATGAACTTGAACGGTAAATATCTATAGTATCCACATCTATGTCTCCATCTGTTGCTTGTTTTTGAGTCATGTCTGACTCTTCATGACCCTGCCCACTATATCACTCCAATACTGTCCATGGCATTTTCTTGGCAAAGATACTAAAGTGGTTTGTCATTTCCCTCTTCAGTGAGTTCTTTAAGTGACTTACTCAGTGTCATGCAGCTAGTTAGTCTCTAAGACTAAACTAAAACTCAGGGCTTCTTGACTCCTGCCCCAGTGTTTTATTCACTAGACCACATAGCTGGCCCTCTTTATCTGTACCTATGTCTCTTTCTATGTCTACCTATAAATTTCTATCTCTATCTACATTAATTTCTAACAAATGTAGCATTTCCTTCAATTATGAAGATGGACCAGTGGTGACAAACTCAAACAGAGAAGGGAGACACAAAAACATACATAAGGATATCTGAGAGCTGCATTTAGCTATCTGGTTTATTACATTTTTATTTATTTTGTTCAATTTCCCAACTACATTTTAATCTGGTTGAGAATGCACTCAGAAGTACTGTGGGTCACATGTGGCCTGTGGGCCATGTGTTTGACAACTCTGATGAAGATAACAAATGTTATTTTCTGAGAAAGGGTCCATAGGTTTTCCTAAACTGTCAAAAGGATACATGATGAAAAAAACAAACAAAAATTCAGAAATCCTGCCCTAAGAATTTTATATCCAACTGCAAGCCACACTAGCATAATTATCTTTGCTCTGCAGTGTTCCTATGGTTCATAGTATGGGCACATTGTCACTTAAAAGGAGAAGCAGCTGGAAGTGCTTACTGTCTATAAGAAGTTCCTTTTCAGCTTGTAATCTGGGATTTGGAATAGACATCCTCTATGAGAATGGTAAAGCAATGAACAAACTCAAAAATTCAAGAAAGGTTTGTTGATTTGATTGCTTGCAATTCTTCAGAGCTCCTCTTCTGGAGATACCTTGGTGGAGCAGAATTTTAAAGGTGATATTTTGCTTTTCAAAAGTAAATGATGAGGGGTTTGAGGTAAAAAAAATTCAGATGTATATTCCAACTTATAAGGCTTCCAAGGAACTATAAATGGCAATGATATAATCTGCTATAGAATATAATTTTTAAAAATATAAAATAAACACTGAAATTAAATTGCAAATTAAAATGTGGGATAGAAGATAATGACATATACATTTTTCTTATTATTTTTAAATAGTAATGTTTCTATCCTTGGAATATTTTCTTTTCATGGAACTGGAGTCAAGACAATGAATAAAGGAAGGGAACGTAGGCAGGTAGAATGAAATAGTAAAGAGGGAATTTTTTTTCTCAAGTATAACCCTGAATTCATCTCCTACATTAAATCTAGCAATTCTGAGGGTTTAGCTATCATTATACATGAGTCCTGTTGAACTCATTATAGGAAATCATAATTAGAAATAGTAATTAGACAGTTCATCATCAAAGTAATATCCATCCATCCATTCATTCATTCAGAGTTGTAAAAGACCTTAGAATCCACTAAAACTCTCCCCGCCATTTTGTAGGAAATTGAGGCACAGAATGGTTAAATAATGATATGAGACAGCAAATTCAGAGTAAGAAGCAATACTTACCCTAAAGTCCTGTCCCAGGTAAGTTGAGATTTATGGTGGAGGTGATTGGCCAGTGCTTAGAATGATGGACACATGAAGGTATCTAGCTGTAGATCTCTGCTAATTGTAGGAGAAAGAATAAATAGATAAATGTGTATGTGTATATATACACACACACATATCACAGTATACATAAATAAAAGATACATGTATATGTATGTGTGTATATATACACATGTATATACATACATATAGTACTTTATTTTTTTAATTAAACAAATGCTTTATTAACTTCTGGTTTACATCATACATTTCCACCAGATTATGAGTTACATTTTCCCCCATTTTTTCCCTACCCACCACCCCAGAATAGCAGTCCCACTAGCTATCCCCTCATCCAATCTGCTCTCGCCCATATCTTCTCCCATATCCCCTTCGACTTTGCCATTAGGGAAAGGTGAATCTCTGAGCCCCAATGCCTGGACATCTTATGAAACATTTAATTTTAAAACTTCGATTTTCAGATCCATTCCCTTCCTCCCTTGTCACCCACTCCCTCTGGGAAGATAAGCAATTCAGTATGTGTTGTATATGTATAGCTATGCAAAACATTACCATAGTAGATATATTGTAAAAGACTGCTGATATTTCCCTCCCACCCGTCTCACCTCCCACCTGGTCCATTCCCTACTTTGATCCTGTCCCTCTTTGATACTGGGTACTTCCAACCTCCCCTCCCCCCAGAATTCCCTCCCCTCCATCATCCCCCCTCTCATCCCCCTTTCCCCTACTCAGGAGAGTGAATGAGGGTAAGATATTCCATTTAGTATGTATGTGATTTTCTCCTTGAGCCAACTTCAATGAGAATATGCTTTTGCCTTTTTGCCTTCCTGTTTTTCCCCTCCTCTGCAACTACTTCCCCTTGCCTCTTCTACATGAGATAGCTTACCCTACCCTGTCTCTCTCCATCTCCTCTTGCCGCTTTCCTCTCTCACCTCTTGACTTCACCCCTTAAGAATCACCCCTTCCTTGGGGCGGTTAGGTGGCACAGCGAGGAGAGCACCAGCCCCGGAGCCAGAAGAACCTGAGCCTGGATCCGGCTCCAGACACCCAACAGACAAACAAAAACCCAGCCGTGTGACCCCGGGCAAGTCACCCAATTCCAATTGCCCTCCAAAAAAAAAAAAAAGAATCATCCCTTCCCATCAAATTCAACCTGTGCCCTCTATCCATGTATACCTGTGAACATATGCCATGTACCCTTCTTCAATTATTTTCATAATGAGAAAGGTTTCATCAAACACAGTTATTGTTTTTCTATGTAGGAATGTAAATAGTCCAGCTCTGATAAGTTCCTTTTGATTTCTTTTCCCTGATTACCTTCTCAGGCATCTCTTGCTTCTTGTGTCTGAATGTCAAATTTTCTATTCAACTCTGGTTTTTTCCTCAAGAATGCTTGAAAGTCCTCTATTCCGCTGAATGACCATATTTTCCCCTGAAACAAGATACTCAGTTTTGCTGGGTAGGTGACCCTTGGGTTCATTCCCAGCTCTTTTGCCCTCTGGAGCCCTCCATGCTCTTCTATCCCTCAGTGTAGAAGCTGCCAGGTCCTGGGCTATTCTGATTGTGTTTCCACAATATTGAAATTGTTTCTTCCTGGTTGCTTGGAGTATTTTCTCCTTGATCTGGGAGTTCTGGAGCCTGGCTATAATATTCCTAGGAGTTTTCTTTTTGGGATCATTTTCAGGAGGTGATCAGTGGATTCTTTCAACCTCTATTTCCCCCACTGGCTCTAAAACATCAGGGCAATTTTCCTTGAGAATTTCTTTAAGGATGATTTCTAGGTTCTTTCTTTGATCATGGCTTTCAGGTAGTCCAATAATTTTTAAATTATCTCTCCTGGATCTATTTTCCAGGTCAGTGGTTTTTCCCATGAGATATTTCACATTGCCTTCTATTCTTTCATTTGTTTGGATCTGTTTAATAGTATCTTGATTTCTCATAAAGTCACTAGCTTCCATTTGCTCCAGTCTGACTCTGAAGGAATGAATCTCCTCAGTGAGCTTTTGAGATTCTTTTTCCATCTGGCAAATTCGACTTTTTAAGGCATTCTTCTCCTCATTGCCTTTCTGAGCCTCTTTTGCCATTTGAGTTAGTCTATTTTTTAAGGTGTTATTTTCCTCAGTCAGGCTGTTGACAGTCATTTCATACTTTTCTTGCATCTTTTTCATTTCTCTTCCCAAATTTACCCCCACTTCTCTTATCTGCTTCTTAAGGTCCTCTATGGCCTGTAATCAGCTTGTATTTTCATTTGGGGCTTTTGCTGCAGGAGTACTGACCTCACAGTCCTCCTCCATGCTTTGAGCCTCTTTGCCCCTAAAATAGGAGTCCAATGTTGAACTTTTCTGTTTATTTTGTTTTGTTTGTCTAGGCATGTTGCTGCTTAATTACTTGATTTTTTGGGCTTGTTGCCACAGTAGGACTCTGCCACCAGACAGGGGAGCTTCCGCCCAAACGTGGGGTCTTCACAACTTCTGCCAGTTGTGTGGCCTCTGTAAAGCCTCCACCCACTCTGGCAAGTTGGATACCCACCCCAAACTTCCCCCCCAGACCACAATCCAGATCCAGGCAGTTTAAAGCAAGAGCGATTAACTCCCAGACTGATTGCTGGATCTTCCTACAGTTCGCAGACCAGGAGCTAGAGCCACTACTGACACTGCAAAATGGCTTCTGTGCTGTGTTTCTTAAGCAGCTTTTCACCCCCAGGGGAGGCAGCCACGTGTTCCCCAAATACTGGTCCCAAAGTCCATAGGGCACTAACCTCTCACTTTGTCCTAGGCATATCTGTGCTGATAATTCTGGAATCGCCACAATTGCTGGTGTTCACATATAGTACTTTATGAGGAAATAATTATAAAGTATATCATCTTAGTCATTCCAAATGCTATCGAAACAGAATGGACTGCCTCTGGAAATAATTGGTTTCTCATATGATATCTTGAAGCAGAGGTTATATAAACACTAGGGATGTTCCAAAATGTGTTTTTAACTCAGGTATGAGTGGACCTTGATGGCTTCTGTGATCTCTTCCAACTTTAATATTTCATAATTCTGTAATTTTATCAATCAAAAAGCATTTATCAAGTGTCTGTCCTGTTCCAGTTTGACATTTGATATACAAAGGCATACATGAAATAGCTCCTATTTTCAAGAAGCTTACATTTTGGGAAAATAGGAATGTGACACATACCAAACACTCCATAGCAGATGAATTATAAAGGATATGAATAGAAGTTTCCGAAGGAAGATATTAAAAATACAAACACCGGGGCGACTAGGTGGCGCAGTGAATAGAGCACTGGCCCTGGAGTCAGAAGGACCTGAGTTCGGAGCCGGCCTCCGACACTTAATCCACACAAACAAAAACCTAGCCATGTAACCTTGGGCAAGTTACTTAACCCCAATTGCTCTAAAGGGGTGGCTAGGTGGTGCAGTGAGTAAGAGCGCCGGCCTCGGAGTTGGGATGACCCGAGATCAGATCTGGCCTCAGAAAATAAGCACCCACGCATAAATAATGACTAGCTGTGTAACCTTGAGCAAGTTACTTAACCCCAATTGCTTTAAAAAAAAATACAAACACCAATATGAAAAATTCTCTAAATTGCTAATTATTAGAGAAATTTTTCTATTTAATATCCATAAGATACACAAAAATTCAAAAGAGGACAATGATAAATGTTAGTGGGGTACTGGGAAAAAAGGCACACTAATTCACTCTTGGAAAAGCTGTGAATTGGTCCAGTCATTCTAGACTGCAATTTGTAGCTGTGCCTTCCAATTCACAAAACTATCTGTACTCTAACCCATCAATTCTACTACTTGGCCTATATTCCCAAAAAGATCAGCACAAGAGGAAAAGAATCTATACATACAAAATATTTATAGTAGTTCTTTACATAGAAATAAAAAAAAAAACCAATAAGAAAATAGAAAAGAAACTGGAAACTAATGGACCAGAGACATAATGAAAAATGGCTAAATCAATTATGATATAAGAATGTAATGGAATACTATTATACCATGAAAATAATGAAATGAATGGTTTTAGAGGAAACAAGGTAAAACTCTATTAACTGATTCAGAGTGAAGTGAGCAGAACTACAAGAACAATTTATGCAATGAGAATATTTTAAAGAAATATTAGTATGAAATGCTTTAAAACTTAATAAATGCAATCAAAGCAGCAGGAGGTGGGGAAGAGAATTTGGGAAAGGAAGATTTATTAGCATCTGGGATGATCAAGAAAGGACCACTAAGAAGTGATACTTAAATAATTATACTGAAAATGAAAGTCAATTTGGGTAGTCTAAGTGGCAAAGGTAAGGTGGGAATATGTTCCAGGTATGGGTGATAATCTATGAAAGGCATAGAGCCAAAGACACCAGTTAGTATACAGTTTAAAACAAAAAACAAAAAGCAAAAAACAGTAGGTACTCTAGGCTATTTTAGCTGAAAAGTGAAGTCTGTGAAGGGAAGTGCTCTGTAATAAGCATGTAAATCTTGGATGAAGCCATGCTGTGAAGGCCTTTAAATATCAGAGGAAATTTTTTCTTTTTTATTTTGAGAGGCAAAGAGAGCCATTGGAATTTTTGAGCAGGTGAGTTACATAGAGTTGTGATTTAACAATACTACTGTGGTAGTTGTGTGGAAGATGTATTGGAGAGAAAAGAGACTCTACATAACTAGAGAGAGACCAATTAGGAAACAACTGCATTCATAAAGGAAACAAAATAATACAATAGATAGACAAGTGAAGCCAATATTAAATTATTTATTCTACTTTTTGGTTTAGTTTTGAATAATTAAGTAGATAACATTGGCTCTTTGGGAACTATGGATCACTATTCCTTGAGAATTTACATGGTGCTTACAAAGAAGATGCTCGGTATATATTTGCAGACTTGATTCATTTGTATTTCTTTTATGGTGTATACCATGATGTTGAATATGTTTTAGAGGATGATTAGTATTCATAGTGTGGAAATAAAAATATTCAGTCTTTTCAAAGTTAGAGGACCATTTAGTGAAATTATGAAATATATTTACTAGACCCTCGTTTTATAGGAACTTGTGACATTATTAAGATTATAACTTTTATATACACACTCACCAGACTATTTGCTAGTTTTAGAATCTGTTTTCACCTCTATGGCACCTAGTCTTTAATTAATATACTATATAAAGCTTCTGAAACAAAGATATAGGATTTACTACATAGTGAAACAAGGTGACAATGAAAAATCTCTCTTAACCTACAATTCAACAAATCACAAGGACTTTAGAGAAGTGAAAGTTAGTAGAAAAACATAATATTTATTCACAATTTAAATTGTGTCTCAAATAATGATTTAATTTAGATTTAATAAGCCAGTCATTGCAGGTTAATTAAATGCCACTTGATGATTAAAAACATATTATTTATTCAGATTAACAGCTATTAAAATCTCACCACACCCTGCTGTGTCCTGTTGCTTATAAGGTATTTTCCTATCGTTTACAAAAGCATTTCTCTGCCCACTTTCACTAAAGATAGCTGTTTTAAAACTGCAAACAAATCATCAAAAACAAAATGTTTCGTTGACAATTTCGTTTTTCATACACATAATGATGTGTTGTTTGAGGATAAATATTACTTGAAACAAAAGTAAAAAAAATAGTTCAAAAGAACAAGCACAGTGAAAAATACAATTTTTTCAAGACTTTTGCAAAAAAAAGTTACATCCAATAAATTACCAAAACTTTAACTTTATTAAGAATGGTACTTGCTCCCACTTAATTAATATTATCATTTAGTTAGGGGTATTTGTGCCACAGATATTTTATTATATGTGAATATATTTTATTGATTAAAAGTAAAATACTGTCACAAAAGATCTGGTGATCGCACTAAGAGACTGGTTGGCAATTATTCAACTTTATTTATTGATCCATATAATTCTTATATTAAAGTGGTTTTGGGGTCAGAATCTTTGGGTGGCTTCCACAAAGATTAAATTAACCAGATGATTGCCAATTCTTTTCTTAACCATTTGTTGTTAGTCTAGGTTTATGTAGCCAAATTTTTCCTAAATACGTGTGTGTGTTTGTGTGTGTGTGTGTGTGTGTGTGTGTGTGTGTGTGTGTGTGTTTCCTTTGCTAACTATAGTCTACAGTTAAAGATATAGGGTGAGAGAAAGGAGTTAGAGCAAAAGGCATGGTGGGAACTTGATCCATAGACAGACTCTCAGGAAACTTTTGTTTTTGAACAAGACCTAGAGGTCATTGATAATAAGAAAAACTCTAGATCTGTCATAAATAAATATTTTCAGACAAAAGTGAAAAAAGTAGGGAGAGCTGGATTTCACAGTAAGACACTAACATAGTCACCAAAAATGTGTTTATGCTTTGCCAGATGTGCTTGTTGTGATTTCAGAAAAGGCTACATCCACATAGCCCTGACTTCTTGCATTGGTAAGATATCTTAAAAACATGTTCAGTGCACTTTCAAATCCACCATCTCCTTTGATCCTTAAATATTTATCCTTATATACTTGATCCTTTACTTGTGAGGAAGATGGAATAGGTATTATTAAAGTGAAATCCATTATAAGATTATTTCTTGCACTGGTTCACTAGCTTAAATACAGCCTTTTTCTCGGGGGAAGGGGAAGGAGAGATGTTTTCTGACTATGATTGAGTTCCTCTGAACATGGAGGCTTTTGAAGGTTGTCTTTTGTGGGCTAGGTATAGTGATTGATTTTTATCACAAAGCTCTCATTGATTATACTAGAGCTTCTACCAAAATACCGACAGCAGGATTTCATTCTTCAGTTCCTTATATGATTCACTTCCATCGGAAGTTCAACACATAATGGATTTATTAGACATCTATGTTCCAAGTGATGAGTTACAAGTTAAAAGAAAGAATGGTTTAGTGTAGGTGTTGACAGCACATGGTGCATATGTTGAGGATGGCACATAGGTGTGATTTTCATTGACATATCAGAGAGTAGAGACAGAAAATATTACAGCTATAACAAGATCATGATTTCAGTTTCTTCCATTAACTCATTGAGATTCCTTAAGCAACCTTTGTAAGTGGTCAGGGCTTGGGTTACATAATAAAATGATCTCTCCTAACATCTTAAAAAGCAGACAGAAGATGGTTGCTGGCTACATTATATGGTTAAGAGTCACAAAACACTTTAATTCCAAAGAATTAAAATGGAGAGTTTTATGAAAATTCATGTGATAGTTGTGAATAAGTTATAACACAGTACCAGCTAAGAACTGAGCAAAAGAAGAGGCATAAAGAATTTCATCAGAGAAAGATAATCAGAATTAAAAGTAAATCAGTACAGAATAAGACTGAGGGAAATAAGTACATATGTTCCATTAATAGTCACACAAAGTCAAGAGACCTAAAAAAGGGCCCTCAGCACATCCTGAAAAGGAGTTAGGAGAAGAAAGAGACAAGAGTTATCAGGCATTGATAGCTTGTATTCTGCATCACATTGATAAGATCTCAGATTCATTACAACAAAAAAAAATCTAACAAGGAAAGACTATTTTTCTGAGATCTATAATCATACACTGTTACTGAGAGATACTGATGTTAAAAATATGGGTTGGGAGGGAGAAAAGAAGGGAGAGGTCACTCAAAGGACTAGGGAGAGACATATGGTTGGCTAAGTAGGCATATTTCCATGACGTCATATCTACAAGAAGTGAAATAAAAGTTGCCTTTCAGAATATGTATGATTAGAAAAGGTGGGTCAAAAATCAAGTCTAAATGGGTACATGATCTAGCTATAAAGGATGATACTGTAAGCAATCTGGGAAAGCAAGGAATAGTTTACCTGTCAGATTTGTGGAGAGGGAAAGACTTTAGGACCAAACAAGAATTAGAGAGCATAATAAAATGCAAAATAGATAATATTGATTATATTAAATTGAAAAGCTTCTGTACAAACAAAGCCAATGTAACCAAGATCAAGAGGGAAGTGGGAAATTGGGAAAGGATTTTTACAAACTATGTCTTTGATAAAGGACTCATTTCTAAAATATACAGAGAACTGAGTCAAATCTAGAAGAACACAAGTCATTCCCCAATTGATAAATGGTCAAAGGATATGAACAGGCAATTTTCAGAGAAAGAAATTAAAGATATCTATAAGCATATGAAGAAATGCTCTAAATCACTATTGATTAGAGAAATTCAAATCAAAACAACTCTGAGGTACCATATCTCACCAGTCAGATTGGCTAAGATGACAAAACAGGAAAATGACAAATGCTGGAGAGGATGTGGGTAAATTGGAACACTAATGTATTGCTGGTGGAGTTGTGAACTGATCCAACCATTCTGGAGAGCAATCTGGAATTATGCCCAAAGGCCTAAAAATAATTTCATACTATTTGACCCAGCAATACCACTTCTAGGGTTATATCCCAAAGAGATCATAGAAGTGGAAGACCCATGTGTACAAAAATATTTATAGCAGCTCTTTTTGTGGTTGCAAAGAATTGAAAATTAAGGGGATGCCCATCATTTGGGGAATGGCTAAACAAGTTGTGGTATATGCATCTAATGGAATATTATTGTGCTATATTGCTACTTCTTCATATTGATCTTATATTTACAATTATGCATGATGACTTTAATTAGCAGGACTGGTATTTAAATCATGGGAGTCAGTTCTTACTGGCATCTAATGGAATATTATTGTGCTATAAGAAACGAGGAGCAGATGGACTTTATATTTACCTGAGAGGCTTATAGGAACTGATTCTGAGTGAGAAGAGTAGAACCAGGAGAAATTTGCATACAATTACAGACACAACATATGTGTGATGATCCACTATTACAGACTGGACTCTTCTCAGCAATGCAGTGGTATAAGTCAATCCCAAAAGACTCATGATGGAGAAAGACGTCTACATCCAGAGAAAGAACTAGAAAGAACTGAGTTTGAATCCTGATTGAAGCAAACTATTTGATTTTTTCCTTTTCATTGTTTGGTTTTATTTCCTCTTTACCACTTTTCATTCCATCTAGTACAATATGCCTTTGTAACCTGACTAATGTCTAATGTGAAAGTATTTGCAGACTCTATACTGGATTATATGCCATCGTGGGGGGTGGGGGGAGGGAGGGAAGAAAAATTTGAAACTAAAGGAACTATGGAATTGAATCTTGTAAACTAAGAATAAACAAACAAATTAATAAAAAGGAAAAAGAAAAGAAAAGATTGGTCAATGATATAGTAAGGAGGACTACAGCACTACATTAATACACAAAATATAAAATGGTTTAGAGGAAGGCTGTCAACATAGGCTGAGATGAGGATTTTTTAGAAAACATAGAAAAGAATCAATTCACAGGAGAAAGTAATGGATGTGTTATGATCTACAAACACCAATAGAAGACATATACACCTTGATGAGATCATATATGCATTAAGGTGTTGAAATAACTTATAAGAAAACCTATCAGATATAGAGAGGTATGAAGGAAACAGTGTGGGATTTAGAGATTGGAGTTTAAACCCTCATTTTGCCACTTCTTCATATTGATCTTACATTTACAATTATGCATGATGACTTTAATTAGCAGGACTGGTATTTAAATCATGGGAGTCAGTTCTTACTGGCATTATATTTTATGGCTTCAAGAAAATCAACCCTGGAAAATAGTAGAATCTCCTTTATTTCTCTCCCAACATGATCACCTTTCCTCCATTCCTACGAAAGCAATTTTCCTTCCTTTTATTATTGTAGCAATTATTCTTTAAAAAATAAACAAAAGGGGTGGCTAGGTGGCGCAGTTAGTAAGAGCACAGGCTCCAGTGTTGGGACAACCAGGGATTGGATGCAGCCTCAAAAAATGAGCACCCACACATAAATAATGACTGGCCGTGTAATCTTGAGCAAGTTACTTAACGCTAATTGCTTTAAAACAAACAAACAAACAAACAAACAAAAAAACATCCCCCCACCAAAAATTGATAAAAAACAACAAAACACACACACACACACACACACACACACACACACACACACACACACACACACACACACCTTCTACTTGGTTGGGTCTCTTTCTTAGGTCTTTCTGCAAGGATGCTTTACAAGGTTGGAGAAAACAAAAACAATTCCCAATTTATGCATAGGTGATGGAAATAACACTATATAGTCACCAGTTAAATCGTGAACTACATGTTTGACTCTCTCTGAAGAAGAAAATGCTGAGTTGTCTCAGCCAAAAAAAAAAAAATGTGTAACCAGTTGCATATACATACATATGTATATGTGTATATGGATATATGTATATGAATATATAAGTACGAGTGCATATAAATACATTTATATATGTATATAGCATATGAGTCTAGGTACAAATATATGTATATGCTTTACATATATTCCAGATGCACAAAATAAATGTGTACATGTATGTGTACATACATACATATACATGAATATATTTGTAAATAAATATTTTAAATAATATCTGTGACGTTTGGAAAAATTCTACAAATTAGGCTTTCCTCTATTTTCTCTCCTGCAAATGATTTCTTCTCAAAGTTTTTGGTTATTTGCTAAACATCTGTGATTGCTTTTGTGGGAAACTCTTAGTAAAGAAGTCAGAAAGAGTTTCTTAGTTCATATTTTTGACTGAGGTCAGAGATTTGGTAAGAATCAAAGGTTGTTTTTAATTCATTTTTTCCTGACTCCAACCCCAAGGATAAAATGCACATAGCTGCCCCCTTAAAAAAATTAAATGGCTAGATTGTCCAATGAATATGGTAATGGACTTGTCAGGAGCAACTGAGTTCAAATCTTACTTCAGATACTTTCTATCTGTGTGATTCAGGACAAATCATTTTACTTCTGCCTGTCTCCGTTTCTTTTTCTCTAAAATGGGAATAATAGTATCATATACCTTCTGGAGTTGTTGGGAAAATAAAATGTAATAATATTTTAAAGGGATTTTAAATCCTTAAAGAATAAATGCCAACTATTGTTGTTAGTGTTATTGTTTGTGATTTTATTATAGTGTAAGAAAAATCTCAATTTCTATTTTTTACAGAGAGAAAACAACTGTGGAATTAGAAATAATTATCTACTAATGCAACTATTTTCAAAGAAAAAAGAAAAAATAATTGAAACTAAATACTTAAAATGGATATATCAGACACCAAATAATAGCTAGAAGTTTACTTTTTCTCTTTATTGCAGAAGTGAGGAATATAATATATCAGACATTCTCAATGTGCTGATACCTTTTGCTAAATTAAAAAAAAAAAACATTTAAAAATTCTTTATTACAAGGAATGGATTTCTGAAAAGGGACCGGGGGGGAAAGAAATAAAATTTTTATGGATGTATAGGCATATATCATATTGGTATATCAATGCACACCTCTATATACACACATGCGTGTACACATATGTAACACACATACATGTATATACATTCATGCATATGTTTGGGTATATATTTATATGTACACACCCACACATATATTTTCCTGCCTCACAACTCCATAAATTCTTTAATAACCATAAAAAGACCTTAACACTAAATGATAAGTATTCTGTCTATGTTACTAATGGTCACCTGTGTCCTTAGACTTGAAACGCTCTTTCATACATAAACACACACACACACACACACAAATACCTTTTTTCCACTGCCTGGAGTTGCTTATTCCACTTTCATCATTTTTATAAAATGAATAAAAATATTCAACAATACAGTGCTTGGCAGAGTTAGAACAACAATAGTTCATAGAATCAAATTTATAAAGCAAACACAAAGAATAAAATCTTTATTTCAAGTTCATATAAACCCATAGAGAGGGAAAAAATAAAGTCAGTGGATAAAAAAAAAATATCTGAAGTTCTTTCTAGGATTGTGATGATGTTTATTCTTGATAGGGATCCCTACCCTACCTTTTTCTAAGTTGCAGTCTATGTTCTCTGATGAAACAACTGACTCTTAAAATATAATTCAAAACATGGATAGGTTGTAGATAAATCACTTTGCTGCTACATATTTAGGAATTCCTAAAAGTGTTTATGCTACAAGTTCTGTCATATTTACATATTGTATTCTTCTTTCTCTACCAGCTTGAACTTTTACACGGTCATAAATCTGAAGGCTTTGTTTCTGTATGTGATTTAGCAACTTGACTTACTTTCCTATGGTAATGTGGTTTGTATCCTAGTGCTATGGACTCTTTTTATTTATGTCTTCCTTTCTTTCTCATAATTATATAATTTAGTTATGTGAAAGGAGTTGATTCAGAAATCAAGGTTATGAGCCTATAACACAGAGAGCCTTTGTTTAGGGCATCTGATGGTTCCTACCCCATGGGTGGTATGAGTTTGACCATTAATACCGGGTGAGAGAACAGGAGATAGTTCCTGATTGGGTTTAAGGGTCTAGGGTTACCATAATAATCTGGTTTACTCTTTACTCTGGGGAGAATGAACTCTGATAGGACCTGCTGCTCCTATAAACGAACCTATAGATTAAGACCAACAGATGTTTTCATTTTCAAAATGTTTTAATGTTTTCTTTCCTACCCCTCACTGTTCAGATAAAAGGTCATCAGGTGCCTGCATTCTGGAGAAAGTAAAAAACCTGTTGATAGTCTAACCCCCAGGAACTATTAATGGATGCTTTAAGATAGAAGCAAGTGAATTATACATACTTCACGCTAATCCTCCATTCAACTTTCAAATTTATCTTCCTAAAATACAGGTCTAATCATCTAAACTGCCTATTCAAAGTCCAGTGTCTTCTATTACCTCCATACTTATACTTCAAAACCTGCCCCTCTTTCCAATATCATTATCTCTTAATCCCTTCACATACTATACAATTCAGTAATACTGGCCTTCTTGTAGATCCTCAAACAAGAGACTCCATTTATTAACTCTAGGAATTTTTACTGGCCTTTCCCCATGCCTAGAATTCTCTCTCTTCATCTCTATCTCTTGTCTTCTCAGGCTTCCTTCAAATTCCATCCAAAATCACACATTTCACAAGAAGGCTTTCCAAATCACACAATGGTAGTATCTTCCCTCTGTGATTATCCTTTTCTTCCTCACCAACCCCAACTCCCCTGAAATCTCTCTCTCTCTCTGTCTCTGTATCTCTCTCTCTCTTTCTCTGTCTCTGTCTCTCTTTCTCTGTTTCTCTCTCTCTCTCTCTCTCTCTCTCATAGACAAACCCGCAGGATTTAGCATAAAGCTTGGCACACAATAGGTACTTCATAAATGCTTCCTTTAATAAAACCCTCTCACCTACTTACAGGAGAGGAAAAACCTAATAATGGACTTCCCCAGCCCATGTGATGCCAGCAAAGTGGGCAATTAAATACTTTCTGCAGAGCATATGGCAGAAATATATAATAATTAAATCATTTCCTTCTAAAAGGATATTATTGGATAATATTCCCAGATGTTCTTTTTCAGACAAAAGAGGATTTTGTCTTTCCAGGTTGTGTGATCCTAGAATCTAGCTTTCAGTCTAGAAAGGACAAACTTCTTACTAAGTGCCAAGCTTGGGGAGGGTACAAGGATCCTTTAAACATAAATGATTTCAAGAGTTAGGGTCTCAGGTCTTCTAGGGATAAAGTAACATTTCCTTTGCAATGTCTTGGAGGAAACAGGGGATTCTTGACATGATCCTAATAGGTAATAGAAAATTAAGAGTTAAAGATTTGAAACAGGAGCAAAAGGGCCAAGGTGTCTGGATGTTGCCACTCATTATTTCACAGTAAGTTATTTGTAGCTAGGTGACATAGTAGGTAGAGTGCCAAGTCTGAAGTCAGTAGCACTCATCTTCCTGAGTTCAAATCTGGCCTGATACTCACTAGCATTGTGACCTTGGGCAAATCACTTAATTCTGTTTGCCTCAGTTCCTCATCTGTAAAATGAGCTGGAGAAAGAAATGGCAAACTATGCCAGTATCTTTGCCAAGAAAATCCCAAATGGGGTCATGAATAGTTGGACACAACTGAAATGACTGAACAACAACAACAGTCTGAGCCAACTGGATAGGGCTTCCCTGTCTTACAAATTGAAAACTTGTATTTGCTTTCTAAAGGGAGTCTGAACCGCAGGGCTCTTATGAATCTGAAAGAAACTCTGGGAAATCTTGAAATTCATCAAAACATAATAGCCTTACCTTCCAGGCAAACCTGTATTTGGCTCCTTCTAAAAGGAAATGGGAGATTTTTATGTATGTAAGTTTGAGTGTGTGTGTGTGTGTGTGTGTGTGTGTGTGTGTCTGTGGTTTGTGCATACAAACATGCATATCTGTCTGCTTATAGACTTCTTTGAATCTTTTGGGGCCTGGAAAAAGATGCTCTCCTCTACCTAATATGTGTTTGAGTCCTTTCTGTGGGATTTGAGAATGCTTCTTTCCCTCTATTTCTTCCATTTGCAGAAACCTAAATGTAACATCTAGGAAGTTTTGGGTTGATTTCAGTATAAACTCTGGTCAATAACCAAGAGCGGATAAGAGAAAATGACCCATTCTGAGTCAATACTGCAAATGAACTATGTCCGTGTTATCCCAGAGGCTTATAAAAGTCTTGGGACACAAGTCCTACAAAGAAATCTTTTTTTCCTTTTTTTTTTCTAATCTACTATGTAATCTCAACACTTTACTTGACTCAAGCAACTTCATAAGTCTCAGAAGCCTATGCAAATATGGCAGTGCTTAGGCTAAGAAGATGCCTATGGGATATTTTGTTTTTCTTTTTAATTCTGAGTTTTAGTTAGAAATACTTTATAGTCACATCTCCTCCTGTTGTGTTTAAGTTTCTGGGAGAAAAATAATCAAAGCATTATATCTTCCTTTCAATGATCAGTTTTCACAGGAACAAAGAGCTTAAAAGTCAAACTTTCTATGAGTGTCTTGAGCTTGATGGATAACTTAGGAGAGATAACTAAGGGAACTATTACTTTGTGTGAAAGAAAAAGTAAGGATTTTTGCAAAGGGAAGCAAAATAGCTTTTGCATATCATCTTCCCTTGGAGGAATAAAAATTCTTGAGTTATTTCTCTCTCTAGCCCATTCCTATCTCATTTACTCAGTAGGTAAATGAATTTCTGTTATGTAAACACTGAGATCTGCTGAGGAGTTAACTTGCAGACTATACACCTGTGTTTTATAGTAATGTTATCTATCAACAAAATACCCACAACTGGTCAATACAATTCAAACAAGGGAAAAATCCATTTCCATAGTAATGGCAGTTGGTTCTTTCAAAAAATAGAGAAGGGGGTAGACCAGTTTAAATTTCCTTTTAGATGAAATCCTATGATATTTAGGGTGGTCAGGGTATCTTCAATGTCATAGGCTTACTTCCTTATTTTGTTTGAAAATTTAATGTGATGCAAGATTTGTTTTCTGAGTGCACTTTATGGGATCATTCCACTTAATGGGCTATTTTTATAAAACACTTTAAAATTACAAACCTTATTATACATAGTATCTCATGTGATTTCTGTTTAAAGTTGTTTAAATATGATTATAGATAAGGTAACTGAAACTCAGCAAGCTTAAGTGACTTAGCCAAGGTGACACAGCTAAGAAGCATGGTGAGGATTTGACGTAGAAATTAGAGGCAGCTCATTGGAGCTGAAACCAGTCTTAGGCAGATCAGAAACAGATCAGAAGGCAGTGATTCAAACACTTTAACAGAGGATTTAATGGAGTTTCATACAATATCTTACAACTAGGTTCAATAAATCAACTTGCCAAGTATAAGATGTAAAGATATAGCTAGACAGCAGTTCACATTAAAAAAAATCCAGAGGTTTTAGGAATTGTAAACTCCTTAACAACAAATTTTATGTTTCAGGAATTGCAACTCCTTAAAAGTTAACAACATAACATAATCACTATGAAAACTAATGCAATTTTAGGCTCCTTGAATAGAGTCATAGCATTCAGGAATAAAGGAAAGACAATCCTGTCATACTCTGCCCTGGACAGGCAGCATCTGGAATGTAATATTAAATTCTGGATCTGGATCTGGAATTAGACAGAATATGGATAATGTGAAATGTCTAGAGGAGGCTAATTTGGATGAAGATCCTTCAGTTAATGCCATATGGGATTTGGAATCCCTAAGAAACTGGGGATATTTAGCCTGGAGGGGGAAAGAGTGACTTAGAGAGGATTGAACTTGCAGTATATGGGAGGAAATTGTAAAGAAGTAAGTTAGGCTTGATGTAATAAAAAATAAATTCCTAATAATTAAAATTATCCAAAAATGCAATGAGTTTTCTTGATAGTGGACACACCCTGATTGGAGATCCTCAGGCAGAACATGGGTGCTGTTAGGTGTATTCATCTCAAAGTTTGGCTTGCACTAGTTAGACTTTAAGGTCCCTTTGAACCCTGAGTTTCTGTGTGAAGTCATTTAAACCTTGTAAAAAGCCTTAGCCCCATCATTTGTACAATTGGGATAGTAATGCTTTCTAACTTCCACACAGAAATGAGAGAGGGTTTTGAGGAAAATACTTTGCATTTAAAGACTAAATAAATATGAATTACTGAATTATTCCTTATTTTACTTATGATAAAAGTGAGAGCAAGAAAACAAAGTAAACTGTCTAAAATCCTATAAGGGGTTAGACCAGACCTTGACTTCCAAAGTCTTAATTCACTGTTTTTTACTCTATGCTATTGCTTTAGGTTTATAGTGAATATAGCAAAGCTATGAGGAAGATTTTTGGTACACCTCAAATCATCCACTAGTACCTCAGATCTTCCTGCCAGGACCACAGCATGGATTAAAATGATGGATCAATTTAGGCTCAGGGTACTGACCCAATATATCACATTAATACTATCAAGAAGTATGTGGGCTTATGCAAGAATAAATAGTTTAGAGAATTGGGAATAAAAATAAAACAAAAACCACATGGAAAAAGAGATTTTTCTTGTAAGTTACCATTTGAATTCTAAGTGGATTGTTTTATAGAAGTTGTTACAGTCTAAATACAGTATGATGGTAAATTAATATAGCTGGTGCTTTTATATTTATTTTCTAGTAGAGAGTTGTCCATACTTTAAAACACTCCATGGTTTAGCAGTTGCCATACTTTTGTTAGTGTTAGAAAAGCAGTAAAACCACATGACCACAGATGTCTATTAACTATGGATTCTGTGTGTTGGGGGGGAGTGTGTTTCAATTCAATAAACATTTAATAAGTATAAGCTAGGGATACAAATAAGAAAAAGAAATATAATATCTGCACTACAAAAGCTTGCTTACAATCTAATGAGGAAAGATAACACACAAAAGGAAGTTGGAAAGTGTAGGAGAGGAAGCAGGGGATATCTGGGCAGGAATATCATGTTCCATGAAATTCAAACTAAGCAGGGTGGTTTAGGTATCAAGCAGAGCTACAGGTAGAAAATGGAGAGTTAAGTGGAAAATTCAAATTCTAGTGTTATATAAAGGAAAATTTTTGCGAAGAGTTTAGTGTTCCACCCTCTAGCCCTTCAATCAGTGAGGAGAGGAGGCTAAGGAAGTTGGGAGGATGTTTAGAATGCAAACCTGAGTTGACAGCAGGATGAGGAGATTTCAGTGATCAGCTTGCCTTGGGTGGACATCACCTGATCTGCAGATAAAAAGTAGAGGAAGAAGGAGCTGTATCATGTGCAAATAGTGCTATCACTATTGTATACATTATTTTATGAGTAAAAATCTCTATAAGTATATCCATCAGATGTTGATCACACAGCACTGAAATTCTTAAGTTTAATATGCTTACATAATGAATCACTGAAATAAATTGTTCATTACTTATTTGTCTCTTTTCCTCCTCCTCCTACTCTTCCTCCTCTTCTTCTTGCTCGTGCTCCTCCTTCTTCTCCTCTTCCTCCTCCTCTTCCTTCTTGTTCTTGTTCTTGTTCTTCTTGTTCTTGTTCTTGTTCTTCTTGTTCTTGTTCTTCTTCTTCTTCTTCTTCTTCTTCTTCTTCTTCTTCTTCTTCTACTTCTTCCTTTTCCTTCTCCTTTTCCTTGTTCTTCCTCAAAAGTACTATATCATTTTATTTATGATTCTTGTTTCTATATCACACACACACACACACACACACACACACACACACACACACACATATATATATATATATATATATATATTTGAATATATTCCTCCTCTCTCCCTACTCAGGGAACCATCTCTTACTAGAACAAGGATTGTGAAATAAAGAGGAAAGAACTGTACAGCAAAACTAAATTAGACATCCTCATCTGACAGGATATGCAGCATTCAAACTCATGTATCCCACTTCTCCAGTGAATAGGAGGTGCATTTTCTCAAATCTCCTCTAAGGTCAAGCCTCATAACTCTAACTATATAGCATTCAGATTTTTGTTTTACTCTTTGAATGTAAAATGTTATAGCCAAAATTATCTAGTACTAACCCTCTCATTTTAAAGATGACAGTACCAATACCTTGAGAAGGTAAATGACTTTCCCAAGGTTACACAGATAGTAATAAGAAAAGGCAGAATTTGAGCTCTGATGTTCTGTCAGGGAATCCAATACTATCTGTACCACAATTTACTGATTTTCTGGTTCTGCTTACTTCACTCTGCCTAAATATATGTATATTATAGCAAGCTTCTCTATATGTCTTACCTCACTAACTGCCTTTTATATATTTTTGACAAGAAATGCTTTTCTGTCTGTCCATTTCCAGGACTCATAACTGTTTTGGGGAAGATGGTGCTGGGGAAGCAGATATATTGCATCCAGGAGTATTGCTCTGAATCAATTTTGCTGAGTCCATTCTGAAAGAGGTTAGCACACTAAAGGCCTTTCTTAAACCACTCATGGTCTAAGAAGAGGTGTATACAAGGGGAAGTTTAGAAATTCTTGGAAGCTCCTAAGAGCTTCTATTGCCATATTTTAGACTTCTAGTGCACTCCTTAGAGTGCTTCGTGCTCTAGCACTTAGCTCAGTTTCTAGAACATAGCAGGTGCTTAATTTGACTTGCTGACTATTCCAGGGTTAATATAACAGTGTCTTATCAACTCAAAGAAGTGCAGTAACTGGACACCAAAAATAATCAGCCATAATCATTAAACACCTACTATATGCAAACCACTTCGGTCAACAATAGAGAGGTCATGGAGAATTATAAGACAAAGTACGGTATCTTCAGGAGCTGACCACATTATTGGGTAAATACCATAAATATGCAAAAAAAAAAACCCTAGCAATACAAAGGAGTATATGATAAGTATTACATGAATAACAAGTAAAAAAAAGAAATCCACAAATATTGTCTTTATTTTCTTTGCAAAGCTCTCCACTGGGGTCTGCAACAGTGGTGACAAGTAATAGAGAAAGCTCTTTGGAGGAGGGGAAAGTGGTAAGGGAAGGTATTAAGGAAGAGGCAGGATCCTATTTTGGCCTTTAAAGATTTATATAGAAAAACAAGATGTTAAGATCATTCCTGGGAAATTCAGCTGGAATAAAGGTAGAGTGGAAGAAAAACACACAGTGGGTTTTAAGAGAGTGAGAAGATCAAGAGTACTGATATTAAGCCTGACTTCTACTCAGTGAAGGGGTGGTGTTTTAGAGATGTGAAATGAGGCAAACCTTTTCAGTATGTTGACGTATTTTTCATGATTATGTATTACAAAAGAGTGTTCTTTTAGGAGCAGAGAACCACAAGTGATGGAGAAACAAAAAGAAAATCAAAAATATCTTAAAATAAAATAGTAAATTATTACTGTTATTTGTCTTTTGGGAAAAAAGAAAGTGAATAGATTAGCTTAATTAACAACTCAAGTATACTTAGCTGAATTTTCTACATTAGCATCTCCCTCATCTTCATAGTCTGGTGCAGAGGGCTTAGAGATGAGAGGTCAGGGGTAGGAACTGTTTTCAAATTATTCATTTGTTCATTTATTTGACAACTATTTGTTGAGCTGCTTCTCAGAGCCACGTTTTGGGTATTATCAGAGACATCATACCTGTCCTCAAGAAGCTGATCACTCAATAAAGGATATAATAGGTACATATTTACTTACAAAACAAAATGTATTAAGTGCCATAAGAAAGGTACAAAATTATACAGGTATAGAAAATAGGGAGAAATATTTTCTTCTGAAGTGAATACCCTGGGTTTTACAGAGGATGTGAAAAAAAATTCCAGTTTAAGGTATAGATAAAATTTCAGCAGGCAGTAATTAGTATAGAGGTAATTTCAGAAGAAAAGAGAGACCTTTTGGGCAAAAGAAGAGATACAAGACAACATAGGGTGAATTTCTGAAATGCATAATTGTTTAATTTGGTACCAACCCAGAGGACAGATACACAAATGATGGGATATGAAACCAGACAGATACATTGGTATTATGCCACAAAAGTTTTTGAGTTCTTGCCTTCTGAGTTTGAGTTCTGTTCATAAAGACACTGAGGGAACCATTAAATGTTTTTCAACAGGGAAATGCCATGGGAGAAGGGAAGTAACATTTAGTAAGTACCTATTATGTGCCAAGGCACTGAGCTAAGTAAGCACTTTACAAATATCATCTTTTTTGATCTTTACAACAGCCTGGGGAGGTAGAGGAAACTGAGGTACATGGTTATTAAATGACATACCTTGGGTCACATAGATAGTAAGTTTCTGGTACTGTATTTGAACTCAGTTCTTCCTGACTCTAAGCCCAGTACTTTATTCACTGTGCAACATCGCTGTCATGTTCAGAGTTGTGTTTTAAGATTAACCTAATTTGGAATGGAGGGATTAAATATAGGAAAATAGATGAGACAAAAACATTTTAAAATGATTGAGAAGACAGTTCACTAAGATCTGAACTTGAGTGGTGTTAGTAGGGAGAAAAAAGGAAGGAATGGTTTTGAAAGATTCTGCACAGTTATAATGGATAGTACTTCATAAACTTTAGAGCTGGGAATCAAGTAAAGGGAGAAATCAAGGGTGACTAAATAATGGAGGCTGAATGAACATAAGAAGAGTGGTGTCATATATATATATATATATATACATATATATATACATATATATATATATATATAATGAGAAGTTGTAAGAAACAACTAGTTTGGAGAATAAGCAGAGACATGATATTAAAAGCAAGCTTCATAAACTAGAGAAATCTCTTTCTGTATAAACTTTTGCTCGTCTTTCTGTAGCAACACCTCTAACATCCTACATTTAAATAGATATTGAAGGTAATATCCATACTATTAATCAACAATATAGCAACCACAAAACAGAAAAAATATACTTACAATGTATCAGTTATGAGAGAGTTTAAAGCCAAAGCCACCTTTAACTATGATTACAAATACTGACTCCTCAATTCTAGAAACATAGTCCCATCATTCAATTCTTTTAGGGTACCAATTAAATCTTCTGAAAAATTATTGTCACATTTCTTCTCAAAACAGGTGATGAAATCTGTTCTCTCAAAAAATAAATCATTTTTCTTTTCTTTGTCCTCTCATGAATCATCATCATAAATGACCTCTTCAGAATAACATAACCTTTTTGTCTCATCATGGACTCCTGATATAATGACAGCTAAAGGGTCACTCTGAGATCTCATTGTCTCTTAAAAATACAATAATGGCATCTATATGCTCTATGACAGAGGCAATTAAAGCTGGCAGCATGCTAGAAAATACCTCTCTTAATAGAAATGGTTCAGAAGTCACAGTAGACCTGGTTCAGTAGATTTAGGTACTATTTATTTATATATTTTTCTTGTGTAAAGTCAAAAGAAACTAAATTTGAATACAACTTTACTATCTGTGGTTAAGACATAATCTATCTATCACCTTTGGGTTAAAATTTATTCAGTTTCATTTCTGGAATTTACACAATGAGTCCTATAGAATACAACTTTTTTTCATAACTGTGTTTTCCAAAGTAGCTTATCTTTTATCATTTATCATAATTGATTCTAATAAATATAATACATACATGATTGCTTTTAGTTATTATCCTTATGTGCTTCTCCAATAAGTTATCTTTAAAGTATCTGTCAACATTATACATGACTCAATGAAAGGTCTAAGAGATAAATATGCAGAGATCAGAAAGTTTTTGTTGCACGTAGATATGAATAAAAAGTCAGGAATGAAGAAGAATCATTTATTTAGCTCCTATTATGTGATAACATTTTGTTAGATACTAGTAACGCAAAGACAAAAATAATTTTCTTCCCTACTCTGAAGAAAATGCAGTTCATCACATGGATAGGTAAATGCAAAGGAATTTAAGGAGGGTAGAAGACTTACAATTGAGGACACTAAGAAAGGCTTCACATAGGAAGGTGTACCTGATCTGAACCTTTAAGGAAGATAATATTGTTCATTGATCAATTGATTGATAAGGTTGGATGAATGAAATTGATCAAGTACATTTAATTAATAATGCAATGAGTGATCCCTAGGCTTGTTTTTGTGATTTTCTGGGTTTTCTGCAACTATCTCAAATGATGAAGCAAGCACACATATGCACACATTTCATTAAAAATAAATATATGTCACAAGCCATGATTATAGTAGAAAAGAGTAGACATTACAGAATCAATGAAATGTTAAAAGTCAAGTATGGCTGAACATCCCCAAATACATGTAACTTCCAAACCTATCTCTAGAGAGATGAGTGACTTTACTGGGGTAAACACTTGCAAATTATGTATAAGAACTCTGTGACATTCTTCAGGGTAATATATCTTTTTACTAGTCTGTGTTGTCTATATGTACTTTTGCCTAGAAGCTAAGATGTCCTTTTTTCACTGTAGAATAACTACCGACATATGTGATCATGTAAACTATTCATTTTGGGTCCCTGCCTATTAGAAAATAACTGGAATAATACTGAGAGATACTCTCATGTATAATTGCCAAAAGGAAATGATGGTGGTAAAGATGACATGTACTCTACAACTACAGCCTTCCATTTCATAAGCAATGTGTTTCCATTTCTTCCTTTCCCTTTCCCTATTACAGCCTATTTCACCTTTATAGAAAGGCAAGTTTTTCTTCAGCCTGTCCTATAGCTAGGGAAACTATTTAGAAAATTGGTTTCTTTTAGTTTGGTCCCATGCAGGCCTGACCTATTTTATCTTGTTATAGTGATGGAGAGTTCCACTCCTGGTGAAATTTAGCTTCAAAGATTTTTGTTCTGCTAAAGAAATATAGATACGCCATTATGACCAACAGGAAGAAATATATTCCGTATTTTAATCAAGCTATTTGCCAGCTACATTTAATATTCCCCTTTAAAACCTCAAAAAATTGCATGTACTTATACACAAATTGAATATACATACAATTTTATTTACAAATGACAGTCAAAAATGACAGTCTAAAGAAAATTAAATTATTCGAATCATTTAACCAAATGATTCTGAGTAAAACACACTTGCCTAAAACATCCAGGAAGCTTACTTGAATCATGAGTCAAGTCTCTACTTCACTGTATATTAGAACATTCAGAACCTAAATCTAAAAGTCTTATAAAGGTTCTATTTTCTACCCTTCACTTCCTTAAAGGTTATTATTTTTACAGTTCAATTTGATTGAGACATCAATTAAATTTCTATTTAGTAAGCACCTACTATGTGCCAGACACTATGTAAGGTCATGGAGATACAGTGCAAAAAATAAAAAAAAAATTTCACCTTGCAAAAAGCTTATGTTCTAATGGGGGTGGAGAGAGATTGATTGAGAGCATAAATATAAAGTTAAGAAATACTCATGTATGCTAAGTAATTAATTATGAAATAATGAAGCAGCCATTAGCATTTAGGATAATCAGAAAAGATTTAATGCAGATAATGGTACTTGTGGCTGAATCTTAAAGAAGAGAGGGAGTTTATGAAAGAGGAGTACATTCCAAATTTGTGAGATAGTGCAAAGCACAGATGTAGGAGATGGAGAATCATGTATGAGGAACAAAAGACAAAGGGTTTGGTTCTCATATATAACAGTTAACTTACAAAAGTGGAGGGGGTGGGGTGGGGAAGTCTCTTTGAAAAAGGCAAATACTGAAACCCTAACTCTGGACAGTTTCATAAATCCACAAAAAAAAAAAAAATGCCAAGGTGAGCTTTGTTCTATTATCACAGGTCAGCAATATTACCTCCATATAAAGTGCATTATTACTAGAATTGGATCCTAATTACTTGTACTGCAATTATTAAAGTTTGGACAGTGTGCTTATTAAATGTTTAATATTGCTTTTGTAGAATCATGGAATTTTAAAGCTAGCAGAGCTCTTAAAGATTATCAGCTTAATTTGACAACTGAGGATGATAACTTCAGAGAGTGAGAGCTGGAAGGGAGCTCAAAGGCTATCTAGTCCAATTCCTTATTTAACAGATGAGGAAACAGGCTTGGGAATATTAAATGGTTTGCCTAAGATCACAAAGGTAGTAAACTTCAGAGATAGGATTTAAAGGCGGGTTCTCTTAACTACAGAGTAAATGTTCTTTGTACTTTATCATGATTCCTCTCTAAGGCCCAAAGAGATTAAATCTGGGCCCAACTCACACAGCTTATTAGTAAAAGAGCTGGAACTAGAATCCATGACTCTCCCTAAACAAATGTCCAAACCTGAGTTGATTTTTCACTATTTGAACTTCATAAAATCAATCTTTCAATGGTTGCCTTATTTTATGGGATTTTCCTTGAAACCAGATTAGTTAGAATATGTGTTCATTTACTGAACAATTAGGATGTGATTAGAAAAAAGTATGCCTTTTAAATTCATGCAATATTAGAATTAGCAAAATTGTTATGTCTGGCAATGGAATGTTGTTCACGTATTTGAGTCATGTCTGACTCTTTGTGATCTATCTAATTTTGGCATTTTCTTGGCAAAGATACTGGAATGGCTTGTAATTTCTTTCTCTGACCAATTTTTTTCAGATGCAGAAACTGAGGCAAACAATGTTAAGTGACTTACTCAGGGTCAGGCAGTTAGTATCTAAGACCAGATTTGAAGATGAATCTTCCTGATTCTGGGGCTGGCCCTCAGTCCATTGTGTCTCCTAGCTGCCCATCAATGGAATGTATGGATATCAATGAAATGTAAAAATCTACTGAAACAGAAAATCACTAAAATCCCGTAAGTATATTTAAAAGGTTCCTTGCTTACTTAAATTATATATATCCCACAAGGCTTGTTCCGATATTATGTGCTATAATTGATTTCAACTAAATTATTTACTAGGCAACTGGGTGGCACCTAAGTACCTGGGTAGTACCAGGCCTAAAGTCAGGAAGACTCACATTCCTGAGTGCAAATACAGCCTCAGACACTTAATAATGGTGTGACCCTGAACATGTCACTTAACCCTCTTTGTCTCAGTTGCTCATCTGTAAAATGAGCTGGAAAAGCAAATGTGCAAACCTCTTCAATATCTTTGCCAAGAAAATGCCAAATGGGGTCATGAACAGTCAGGCATGACTAAAACAACTGAACAACAAAAACAAAATTTATTTACTTAAGAAAGTTTACATTTACCATGACCAGTGGGAAAAACCTTAGGTTGCTATCACAGGTTTATGTTAGTATTTCTGGAGACACTCTTCCTTTGCTAAACACATGTTTGAAACATCTGTTTAATGCTTCCATTTGTTTGTCACTTACAGTAAGCTTGTCAATAAAAAGGATCATTCAGAGAAAATATAACAAGATGATATGCCACATTCGATTACATGGAGAAAAATTTCAACACATCAGGTCTGCACATGCTTTCCAATAACATAAACACTGGAAAAGTACTATGTGTTTTGGTCTAAACCTTCTTTTAAAAAATCTATTTGAATGCTTGTTTCATAGCATTATTGTTTTCTGTTATGTTCCTCATCCTCTTAAAAACCAAGAAAAACCATTAACCCAAACCAAACCAGCATGATAGCTATTTCTGAGTGTTTATGAAACATTCTGCATTGATAAATCCCTCCTCTTCATTGAGAGGAGGTAAGATTGTTTCATCATTTGTCCTCTGAGATCAGGTAAGTCAGTGTCTATAATCTTACTTCAGCTGCTTTTTAGATCCAAACCAATTTAGTTTTTGAATGATTATTCTCAGAACAAAAAACCTGATTAATGAGGAAATTAACTGTTTTGCATGGATGGACTTTTCTTTATAGCTAAACTTTTGTACATACATACTTACTAGAACTGACATCCCATTGTAATAATACTAACAGAATACCTATTGATTATAAATTGTAATTATGTGAAGACCACATTTAGTTGACAAGGGGGATATTCAGAGGGAAGTTTAGCCAAGAGAAGAGATTTAGACAGTTTGGTAGCTATCTTCAAGAGTACAAAAGTCCATCATAAATATGAGAGAATAAGCTCGAGGTGCCTCGTCCCAGAGGGTAGAAGTAGAAATGATAAACAGAAGTTAAATAGGGATAGCTTTTGACTTCATGCAAGGAAAATTATTTTCTAATAGTTAGAGATATCTCAAATTGAAATTAATTGCTTCAGGGGGAACTAGAACCCCTTCCCACCATTAGACATACTAGAGCAAAGTCTACTCCAGATGAGTACTCAATATAAGAGATCCTTAATAAGGTGTGGGTTTGACTAACTAGCCTTTGAGATTCTTTCCAGTTGCAATGTTTTATGACTCTTTAATACAGTTTTCCTCTTTTAGTGTGAAAGTTGTATGATTTTTTAAAACACTCTCTGGACAAACTGTACATGTATATAGATTGACTTTACTATATGCATTATGTGTGCTTTGAAAAAGTTGTGATTTTTAAGTAAAAAAAAAATGTTGGTAATCTGAGTTATATTTTCGCATTGTTGTCCATCTTATTGCTATCCAGACTTTAATATTTTGACCACAATATTCCAAATGATTCCTACTTAGGAATTCCAAGATTTCCTTTACAGATGCTTTTATGAAAATATAATCAGTGCCCATTTTATTTTTTTCACGTAAAATGGTAAAAATGAAACATCAATCTATGTGATCTTTGTAGATTTATTAGGAACACAATTTCCAAAATATGAAATGATTAGTTGCCATGTGAAGTTCTGGTTGATTTCAGTGGCCTCAAATATTTGAATTGTCATATTGGCTATACTTTTACTCAACATTCTGAACATAACTCATTAGTTTGAAAAGTCACACACAGATGTGACTATACCAATTTAATCATTTATCAAATGCTCAGTGATGGGTGTAATGATGTTACTGTTTTTGTTAAAAAGAATATCTCTTCTAGAGACTCTAAAATAGAGCATGACGAGGTATTGGTGTTGATAGCTGACTGTAATCATAACTATACAACCATTAGCATAGCTACTAACTGGGAAAGTCCTGATGACTCCACTAAAGTAGTTTCTTTTGAAAGTTTAGGTTGCTTCTGGTTTATTTGTTTTTTGCTAAAGTCAAGCTAGAAGCTCAAAGGGGACTGAGATGCACAGTGTGTGAATACCAATCTATACCCTGGGTCAATAATATTATTTGTCAAGTGACAGAAGTAAAACTATGTTTAACATTCACAGTGAAAGATTACACTATTGGCTAACTTTCTCAAAACAACCTAAAACTAAAGGATGATTTTCTTCTTCTTTTTATCTATCAAGAGCTTAATCATTTTTGAGCCACTGATGGAGAGGAATGGATGGAAGTATTAGAGAAACCATAGATGTAGCTGTCCTTGTAATAAAAAAAATTGACACTTAATTAGTCATGCAAGCAATGTTATATATAATAATGCATTGAATCTTTAAAAGTATAAAAGAACCATATGAAATAGGTACTTAGATACGTTTTTAGGGGTAGCGGTAGGGGTATGGAACTATTATGTTATTTATAGGAAACTCCTGGCATGGCATATATTTCCACCAAAACTTCTCAATGTATCACCTGTAACCTATTCTTAGAATATGTTTATGCTAATAAAATATTAAGTGACTTACCCATGATCACACAGTCAAAATATAGGGTATCCCAAAAGTCTTAGTACAGTCTTAAGGCATTTAATCTTTGCTGGTTTAAAACTGCACTGACATTTAGAACACCATTTATGTGAGAAGCAGGACTTGAAAGGTTGACTTACTGGCTTACAAGATTGACCTTTATTTATTATGTCATTCCATCTATCAAAATAGGTATTACCAGTATTATTACTTCCATTTTAAAGCTAAAAAAAGTGAATTAAGTTAAGTGATTTACTCTGACACAACTAATAAGTATTAGAACTTAAATTTAAATCCACATATTTTGATTTTAACTATATCTTAGTACATTATGAACTGTTCCTACAGGTAATATTCAATAGGTGTGCAATAATATTAAGTTAACAACATTCCTAATATTTTGATCAAAATGAATTACTTTAATATTTTGGTCTTTTGACACTTTTTTGGTTGGTTAGTCCACCTAAATGCATGTTAAGATTGAGGACTAGAAAGAAAATTGTTACTAATTTTAACCCCCTCATTTTTTTTTTCAAAAAAATGAGACTCAGTGAATTGACTTGTCCAAGTTCACATTGCTAATGAGTAGCAGAGCTGGGATTTGAACCATATGTTCTTGTTCAAAATCCTTCATTTTCCCAGCATGCTTCATTAAATACCATTATGGAGAGAAACTCAGCACTAAAAGAGATGGCATGCTATTTACATATACACATACATATAAATATATAATGATATATAGGTGTATACATTATACACGCATGCACATATTTACACCCATATTATTATATATGTGCATATACATATATGGTAATATACACATATACATACATATATGTGTGTAGTATGTGTACATGTGTGCATTTATGTATTGATTTATGTATAGAGTAAAAGCTCTCTAGCGAGTACTTCTTTCCAAAGTTCAATGGACTGACTCAGGGGGTAGTTTATTCCTGACTACAAGAAACCTCCTGAAAGAAGGTATAATTTCATTTTTCCGAGATATTGTAAAGGGGGACATAAGCATCTGTTATTTATTAAATGACTACTATGTTCCAGGCACTGTACTAAGCACTTCATATATTACCACATTTTTTTCTCACAACAACCATGTTAGGTAGTTCATAATATGTATGTATATGTATATGTATATGAATATGAATATGTTTTGTTTATGTATATGTATGTGTATATGTATATGTGTATGTGCATGTGTATATGTATGTGTATGTGTATATATATCCACGTATATATATATATATATATATACACACACATATATAATATATATACACACATATACACACAGGCATGTACATATATATGTGCATGTGCACACACGTGTATATACATATATACACATAAATGCATGCATACATATGTGTGTGTGTAGACACAGAGACAGAGAGATAGAGAATCAGGAAGCTGAGGCAAATAGAGGTTAAGTGACTTGCCCAACATCATAGAACTAATAAATGTCTTGAGTTTGAATTTCAACTCAGGACTTACTGACTCTAGTTCCAGTGGCTTCTGTTAAAAAAAAACAACCGTGCTTCAGTGATTCTATGTGAAAAGAGTTATAGGTTATGATGGATTGGGAAAAGGGTAATTATACCACTCCAATCAATCAATCAACATTAAGTTCCTATTATGTCCTAGGCACTGTGCAAAATGCTCCCAGGCTAGGGAAGGAGTAAACTGAGAAGAATCATAGCTTATACCATGTAGGCAAAAAGTGCAAGGAAAATAATATTAGAGCATTTGGAAACAGGACACCGTTTGGTGTGATCACATTCACGTTTTGTAAAATTTAACATTTGATTTCCCACTTCAACAACTTTAGGAAATTATACACACGCACACACACATATGTGTGTAAATTTTATATGTGTAAATTATATATGTACAAGTTTTATATATTATACATTTTATATATAATATCATTTATATAGATGTATCACTAAGTTAAATAATGCTCAATATTATAACTAAAACTAATTTTATTCAAATAGGTTACTTCTAAAGGTTGATTTGGGCACAGTAATATTTTAGACAGAAAGTACACTTTATTTAAATATCCAATAAAAATTCCCTAATTTAAAATGAGTGTGTTGATCCATAAGAAAACAAACAATAGCAACAACAAAAAAACAAGGTAGAGAGATGGAGAGAGGAATGGAATCATATTGGTTTTGAAAGCACAAGATTTACTACTAATTCATTAGTCTGAAAAAAATAGTGCAAGTTTTCAGCTTTGTATTGCTTTTTTTTTTTTTTTTAATGAAGACCAATCTGGCTCAAAATATGTTTTCAATCTCTGGTGCATATTCTTTCATTCCAGTAATTGCTTCTTGAAATGAGCAGTCTTTACATGGAATCTTACTTTCTACTGTTGCTAAATTTCTATTTCTTATGAATACATCAGGTTTAAGTCCTTTTCTGAGACATAAATCCTCTCAGGCTCTAAAGGAACCTAACTTTCTACATTGATTTTCCCAAAATGCATGCAAAATGTATTATTATAACTGTAACAATTTAATGCAGACTTCTATCTAAGTCTAGCTTCCATGTCTTCTTTCCTTACCTGTCTTCCTGCTCAAATTCTAGTCTCTTAAAAGAAAAATAAATACAACTAAGACTGATATAGATAGGTAATATAGATATAGATATAGATATGGACATGGATAAGGATATGGATATGGATGTGGATATAGATATAGAGATAGAGATAGCTAGAGAGACAGAGAGAGAGACAGAGAGAGAAACAGAGAGAGAGAGAGAGAGAGAGAGAGAGAGAGAGAGAGAGAGAGAGAGAGACAGACAGAGAGAGAGAGAGGGAGGGAGGGAGGGAGGGAGAGAGAGAGAGAGAGAGAGAGAGAGAGAGAAGCTAGAGTAAAGAACTTTCATGGCTTGGGTTTAAGGTATGCTAGGGCCCTTCTAGGAAGTCTAGAAAGATAGTGAAGTAGACTAAGCCCACTTTCACTAAATCATAGAATCATACTATCATAGAATCATACTGTCATAATCATAGAAAAACAGGAAAAATGCAATAACAACAAAAAGAATAATAACAACAATAAAAAAGAAATAAAATGCTACAAGGAAAACTGAAGAAAGCAAAAGTAAAGATAAATGAAGGAATAAGTACTATAAGGCAAAAGAGAGAGGAAAAATATCCAGAAGAATGGAAAAACTTTGCAAGAATAATTCAATCCATTGAAAGAAGAATCAAATAATTATAAGAAACTGCAGTGTCAGTTAGAAATTCAATAAAATAAAAGAGATGTTTGGCCAAAATGATAATTTACTTCATAGTGGAGAAGTGATGAGAAATCTTAATAAGGCAATGAATTATCTGGGAAAAAAGCAGAGTTGAAACATTAAAAAAGACATAGATGGAATCACAAAAGTCAGCTAAAATTAAATGAAAGCAAAATGTAAGAAAAATTGCTTCTGGAGAGAAAAGTTAAAAGCAAAAATATTACCCCCTACCCTACAGTAGTTAATATACTAATAAGGGAGGCAATATTCATATAAACAGGTTAATCCAAGAAGTGAACAGAGGAAATGGAATGTAACTTTTGATTAAAAAAAACTAGCAGCTTGAAATAAAAGGAAATTCTTCATAAATCATGTAGTGTTTCAGCTGTGACTTAAAGGAAGTCAGGAAACTGAATATGAAGAGGTGATAAGAAGGAGCATTCAAGTTACAGTTGATGCCAAGTACGGGGGTACACAGATGGGAGATGGAGTTTCATGAATGAGGAACAATGTGTAGACCAGTATAATTTTCATTCATTAATTCATATTACTATTATTATGATTGCAAAACATTTTTATGATATAGTTTAATAACTACATTTCCAGATAAGTTAAACTTGGACTTTTCCTGGTAGATGGCTTGTGGATTCTATGGAACTATTCATTTATTTCTTAATCTAATAACATCTATATAATTTTATTTAATTAGTTCTTGTGCACTTATATTAATGTGTTTCATTATGGTATTGAGGAGGCTATTAATTCTGAAATTGACTTGTTTTTGTTACGATTACCAGGGCAAGAGGGGCAAAGTGGGGAAAGTGCTGGAGTATATGGGCAGCAGGAAGGCAGATGGCAGGAAGTTGGCTGGTTCGAATCACAACTATTTTGGGGACCAGTTAATTATAATTAGCTTGTATAATTCAGGAGAGCATGGATCCAAAGTGAGATATCCAAAACTCAGTGGCTTAGCTCCTCTAGGGCATGGTCTCCAGAGGTCCAGTTCACATAAAAACAAAACCAATTTTAATCCCATAGCATTACTCATTTGTTTCTCAAATGAAAGAATGTGTTGGAATACAATACAGCCAAAAGCATATTAAATTGGCTTGGATTCTAAAGTTGCACATATTGAAAAGAAATGAGAAAAATAAAGATCAAGTAAAACAGGTCTTTCAGTCATTGACACTAAGAAAAACATGGATTAAATGAAAGTAGTAAACAGGGGGGCGGAGCCAAGATGGCGGAGTAGAAACAGCTCTTCCAAGCCTCTCTGCCACCAGATTCCCCACAAACTATGTAAAAAAGGACTGTGAACAACTTCTGGAGCCCCAGCACCCACAGAACGACACAGAGAAGCTAACCTCCCGCTGAGGACAGCCCAGCAGCCCTGCAGGAAGGACCAGCGCAGCGGTCTGGGAGCCGGCAGCGCGCAGAGCGCAGAGCTCAGGAACCAAGCTGAGCTGAGCCCAGGTCCGCATGAGCCGAGGTTTTAGCCCCAGGGCGGCAGGGCCAGCAGCCGCTGGAGGAACCCTAGAACACCAGGAGCTGTGGCGATTCCAGAATTATCAACATAGACTTGCCTAGGACAAAGTAAGAGGTTAGTGTCCTATGGACTTTGGGACCTGTATTTGGGGAATGCGTCAGCTCCCTCCCCTGGGGGCTAGAAGCCACTGAGGAGACACGCAATTTTGTAGTTTTCAGAGGCAGCTCTGGCTCCCAGCCTACAAATCGTGGGGAGATCCAGCGATCAGTCTTGGGGGGTAAACGCTCTTGCTTTAACCTCCCTGGATCTGGATTGTGATCTAGGGTGGAAGTTGTGGGTGGGTTTACAGCTTGCCAGAAACGGAAGTTGCCCCCCACACGTTCTGGACGAAAATTCCTCTATCTGGCCTTAAAGCCATAGTGTGGCAACAAGCCCAAAAGTCAAGCAATTAAGTGGCAACATGCCAAGGCAAAGGAAACAGAAAAATGCAACCCTAGACTCCTATTTTGGGGGCATAGAGCGGGAAAAGGACTGTGAGGTCAGAAGTCCTGCTCCAAAAGCCCCAGGGGAAAACATGAGCGGGTTGCAGGCCATAGAGGACCTCAAGAAGGACTTTAAAAATCAAATAAGAGAAGTGGAGGAAAAATTAGAAAGAGAAATGAGAAGGATGCAGGAAAAGTATGAAATGAGGGTCAACAGCCTGACTGAGGAAAACAACACCTTAAAAAATAGACTAGCTCAAATGGCAAAGGAGGCCCAAAAGGGCATTGAGGAGAATAATGCCTTAAAAAGTCGAATTTGCCAGATGGAAAAAGAATCTCAAAAGTTCACTGAGGAGATTCATTCCTTCAGAGTTAGACTGGAGCAAATGGAAGCTAATGACTTTATGAGAAATCAAGATGCTGTTAAGCAGATCCAAACAAACGAAAGATTGGAAGGCAATGTGAAATATCTCATGGGAAAAACCACTGACCTGGAAAATAGATCCAGGAGAGACAATTTAAAAATTATTGGACTACCTGAAAGCCATGATCAAAGAAAGAACCTAGAAATCACCCTTCAAGAAATTCTCAAGGAAAATTGCCCTGATGTTTTAGATCCAGAGGGCAAAATAGAGGTTGAAAGAATCCACAGATCACCTCCTGAAAAAGATCCCAAAAAGAAAACTCCCAGGAATATTATAGCCAGGTTCCAGAATCCCCAGATCAAGGAGAAAATACTACAAGCAGCCAGGAAGAAACAATTTCAATATTGTGGAAACACAATCAGAATAGCCCAGGACCTGGCAGCTTCTACACTGAGGGATCGAAGGGCATGGAATATGATATTCCAGAGGGCAAAAGAACTGGGAATGAACCCAAGGGTCACCTACCCAGCAAAACTGAGTATTTTGTTTCAGGGGAAAATATGGTCATTCAGTGGAATAGAGGACTTTCAAGCATTCTTGAGGAAAAAACCAGAGTTGAATAGAAAATTTGACATCCAGACACAAGAAGCAAGAGATGCCTGAGAAGGTAATCAGGGAAAAGAAATCAAAAGGAACTTATCAAAGTTGAACTATTTACATTCCTATATGGAAAAGCAATAACTGTGACTGATGATATCTTTCTCACTATGAAAATAATGGAAGAAGGGGGTGTGGTCATATGAATACATATGTGAATGTGTGTGTATATGGTTACAGTTATATATGGATAGAGGGCATAGGTTGAATTTGTTGGGAAGGGAGAATACTCAAGGGATGAAATTATGAGGTGAGAGAGGAAAGTGGCAAGAGGAGATGGGGAGAGACAGGGTAGGGTAAACTATCTCATGTAGAAGAAGCAAGGGGAAGTGGTTGCAAAGGAGGGGGAGAATAAGGAAGGCTAAAAAGGCAAAACCACATTCACATTGAATTTGGTTCAGGGAGAAAATGACATACATACTAAATGGAATATCTCAACCTGCAGCAGGATAGGGGGAAGGGGGATGAGAGGAGGGATGATGGATGGGAGGGCATCCTTGGGGTGAGGGGAGGTTGGAAGTACCCACTATAGAAGAGGGACAGGATCATGTAGGGAATGGACCAGGTGGGGGGTGGGATGAGTGGGAGGGAATTATAAGCAGCCTTGTACAATATATCTACTATGATAATGTTTTGCATAGCTAGACATGTACAACATATACTGAATTACTTATCTCCCAAGAGGGAATGGGTGACAAGGGAGGAAGGAAATGGATCTGAAATTCGAGGTCTTAACATTAAATGTTTCAAATATATATAAATACTATTATTAATACTCTTTTGCTTGTAATTGGGAGATAAGATGTGCAGGCATTGGGACACAAAGATTCACCTTCCTCTAATGGAAAAGTCGATGGGGGTATGGGAGAAGGTATGGGAGAGAGCAGATTGGAGGAAGCGATATCTTGTGGGACTACTATTCTGGGAGGTTGGGTAGGGGAATAATGGGGGGAAAATGATTGTAACTCAAAATCTGGCAGAAATGAATGATGTAAAACAGAAGTTAATAAAGCATCTGTTTATAAAAAAAAAAGAATAATAAATCTGTAATTTTATGATTACTAAAAAAAAAAGAAAGTAGTAAACAAACAAAGAAATTAGACATATAAAAATATCCACAAAGAATAAATGTCTAAATGATCACTCAAAGATTATATGATATGAAAAGATTCAACTATTGTTTCAACTTTTCTGAGGGTCATTTCTTCTCTCTTCTGAGAGAAGAAATATGTATTTTTCTTAGTGGAAAACTAGCTGTAAAGAAGGGAGAAGTTAACATACATTTCTTGATATGAGAAAAAATGTTTATAAAACCATTTAGACAGACAAATGGGGAGACTGAGTCAGGATACTTAACATTCCTCTTGGGCAGAGGAAATACAAAATAGATTCTATACACACACACGCACGTACATATATGTATATATGTTTCTTTATATATGTATATGTGGGGGGGAGTGTATACCCTTTTATCAACAGGAAATGGGACTTATCTTTATGTAAGAATGCAGCACATGATTAAAATTCTTTCAAGGGAAAAAAATCTACAAACACTTACTGCTAGGTTTTTGTTGTTGTATTCAAAAGGAAAATACAAATTTATGAAGAAAAAAATTCAAATGTGAGAATGTGTATTAATGGACTAAACAGGCACAATTTAAAGCATTAATGCACTGAAATTAGTGATAAAAGAACAAAGTCCAGCAGAATGAATTAGGGAAAATTTCCCCAAACTTTTCTGCATGTTAGGAAAACTTAAAACTTTAGCATACATGTTTTGTTTTGCTTTTTGGAGGGGAAGGCAGGGAAATTGGGGTTGAGTGATTTGCCCAAAATCACATGGCTAATAATGTTAAGTTTCTAAGGTTGGATTTGAACTCAGGTCCTCCTAACTTCAGGGCCAGTGCTCTATTCACTGCACCACCTAGCTGCCCCCAGTATACATGTTTAAAAAGAAGTGCTATAACAAATTTTTGGGTTTTTTTCCTGGTTCAGTTAAATTAAAAAACAAACAAATAAAAAAAAAACAGAAATTGCCATCATAATTACAGATAAAATGAGAGTAATATTATATACATCTAAAAGGAATAAAAGGAAAAACATTATCAATATTAATTAAATATGTATCAAATGACAATTTCTAATTACTTAAAGGAAAATCTAAAGGAACTTTAGTATCAACAATATTTACATTGTTAGAGAATATTTGAAGTAGATCTTAATAATGTTTAATATTTTTAAAGTATTGAAAGCTAACAGAAAGGTAAAGAAAATCCTATAGATTCCAACAGAATATTGGGGAAAAAATAATTGAGATTTGCTCAGTGCAACAGCAACCTCTCCTTACTCTGTGTCAATCAGCTGTAACCCAGACAATCCAGAAACCATGCTTAAGGGCAGCTGACATTGATCTTTGTAGCACTTATTTCTGGGTGGAAGTATTTAAATATGGGAAAGTAGAGATCATTGTTAATGATCAAGGAAACACGGCCACACTAAGAAACATCACCTTTACTAACAGGATATGTAATCAGTGATGCTACAAAGAATCAAGTTGCAATGAATGCAACGAACACATTCTTTGATGCCAAATGTTTGGTTAGTCACAGATTTGATGATATAAGCTGTATAGTCAGATATGAAGCACTGACTTTTCACAGTGATGAATGTTGTAGGCAGGCCTAAAATCTAAATAGAGTACTACAAGGAGACCAAAAGTTTTATCTAGAAGTATCTTCTATGATCTTGAGCAAGACGAAAGAAGATGCTGAAGCTTAGCTTGAGAAGGCTGTTAAAAATCTTGTTACCATAGTACCAGCCTACTACAGTGATTCCCAATGTTAAGCCACCAAAGATTCTAAAGCAATAACTGGTCTTAATGTGTTCTGAATCATCAATGAAAAAAACGCTTTTGCTATTGCTTATAACTTGCACAAAAAGATTGGCCCCAAGACACATTGATCTTTGTCCTTGAAAGTAGTACTTTTGTTGTCTCAATTCTTACCATTTTGAAAATAATATCTTTTAAATCAAGTCCAAAGCTGAGATGCTATAACATCAGTGTGATATTCACAGAGCCCACAAAGGCTATGAAAAAGCCGTGTAGTTCTGATTGACAAAATGTAACAAACTCTCCACATGGAAGACAGAACCAAAACATTTTATTCAAACACTAGAAAGCTGATTCCCAACACCAGAAAACCAAATCCATCATAAAAACCATGAAGTTGCTACACATAATCAATGCAGCAAGCATTGAATTCCCCAACCTTCCCTCTCTCAGGCCTTCAAAACAAAACAGGCTCCCTTAAGTAAAAATGCCCTTCCCCCATTCATGCTACCTGCCTGCTCTCAGTTATGCTTCTGCCTTCCCTTGTTCTGCCCTTCCTTTTCCACCCTTTCAGCACGCTCCTCTCACCTTGAAATCCATGTGATTGTATTTGGCCTGGCAGGGAAGGTCTTCAAATTTCCTTATTCCTATTATGGGGCGGGGAAGATCTTCAAATTACAATTACCATTACAGACACTCACTTGGATGGGGAGGACTGTGACAATCACCTGGTCAATCCTAATTGCCAAGTTGAAGCAAAAGTCTTAGAAGGATATCAGTAAGATTAAGAAAGTTGCCTACTGAACTCATATCTCTTGTGAATATGTAAGGTATACCTTGTCTTATAGGACTCAGGGCAGTATTGAGATTGGTTCTCTCTGTGAAGGGATTAACTTCTATGCCTTTATCATCCACACTTATTTTGAATAGCTGAATGCTGACTTCTTCCATAGCACACTGGATCCTGTGGAAAAAGCTATATGAGATACCAAATTAGATTAACCACATGTCTGTGACATCATCCACATCGTTCCACTCATATCCCCCATAATAAGAAACATCTACATGGCTTCTTCAGCAGCAAGAAGCTCAATAAGAATATGAATCCTGATGAAGATTCTGCACACCTGAACAGGCTGCCATCTTGTCTGACAAATAGAACTTGTTGCTTTTGGATGTCATTCCTCTTTCCCTTGGTATTGAAACTGTTAGCCAAATTATGTCAATTCTGTTAAAATGTGATGATACCATCCCCATGAAGCAGACATAGAACATTATAACCTACTCATATAATCAACCTGATGTGCTTATTCAGGTTTATTAAGGTTAAAGAACAATAATTATTATTAACAACAATTATTATAAGATTAAAGAATAACAATTTGCTTGGCAAGTTTGAACTCACAAGAACTTTCCCTATTACTCCAAGGGTATCCCTAAGATTAAAGTAAACATCAAGAAGTTATCTCACAAACTAATCCTTCACCTCCTACTCACACTTATCAAATTCCCACCCTTTTAAAATTTTTCCAAACATCTCCCTGAAAAGGATTCCTCTTATTAATGCAAATATTCCACCAGAATTATTATATAGCTGAAAATCATGGAATACTATATAATAAAATTTTTTTCTAGTAATTAGTACTCAAAAGGCAATGGAGAGGCATAGAGTCATTGTGAGCATAAATAGTAGCATACAATTAATAAGGAACTACAAACAGGAACGGCAATGGACATAACCAAAAATAAGTGTAATGAAAAAGAAGATGAATTGTCCACAAGTAGAGAGTATAGAAAGCCTGAGCCTTCCCCTAGTGTTCTCATAATGGCAGGGAAAGGGAAGAAAGTCACAATACTGGGTGGACCATCTATTCTGAGCTTTGGGGAGGACATAGACAAGAATTATGAAAGAGATGCAGGCATGAATTGATCACAGTATGTACTGCTGGAGGGAGCACCCACATCAATAAGAACACAGATGCATTTTTATATTTGCACCACACAAATCCATGATGACAGAACCTCAAAAGGTATTTCAACAGTCTGTCTTTATCCAGGTAGTTATTATAGACCAGGACAGTCAAGTGTCCAAGTCATTCGACTGACTCCACGCAAGTCTACTTTTCTGATAAATGATAAAGTCAATACTCAACAACAACAACAAAAAATCAAGAATTCTTTTTTTCCTTTAAACAAATGCTTTATTAACTTCTGTTTTACATCATTCATTTCCGTCAGATTTTGAGTTACAATCATTCCCCCCCCACTGTTTTTCCCCTACCCACCCTCTCAGAATAGCAGTCCCACAAGATATCGCTTCCTCCAATCTGTTCTCTCCCATACCTTCTCCCATTCCCCCTTCGACTTTTCCATTGGAGGAGGGTGAATCTTTGTGTCCCAATGCCTGCACATATTATCTCTCTATTACAAGCAAAAGAGTATTAATAATAGTATTTATATATATTTGAAACATTTAATCTTAAGACCTTGAATTTCAGATCCATTTCTTTCTTCCCTTGTCACCCATTCCCTCTGGGGAGATAAGTAATTCAGTATATGTTGTACATGTCTAGCTATGCAAAACATTATCATAGTAGATATATTGTACAAGGCTGCTTATAATTCCCTCCCACTCATCCCACCCCCCACCTGGTCCATTCCCTACATGATCCTGTCCCTCTTGTGTAGTGGGTACTTCCAACCTCCCCTCCCCCCAAGGATGCCCTCCCATCCATCAACCCTCCTCTCATTCCCCTTCCCCCTATTCAGCTGGCTGCTGGCCCTGCCGCCCTGGGGCTAAAACCTCGGCTCACGCGGACCTGGGCTTGGCTCCACTCCCGCGCTGCTGCCAGATCCCAGACCGCTGCACTGGTCCTTCCTGCAGGGCTGCTGGGCTGTCCTCAGCGAGAGGTTAGCTTCTCTGTGGTGTTCTGTAGGTGCTGGGGCTCCAGAAGTTGCACAGAGTCCTCTTTTACATAGTTTGGAGGGAATCTGGGGGCAGAGTGGCTTGGATGAACTGTTTCTACTCCGCCATCTTGGCTCTGCCCCCAAGAATTCTTGATGGAATTTTTAGAGGCTAAGGGATTATATTTTTCAAATGGTCTTGGAAAACAACAATGTAGGTTGCAGATAGAAAGTCGTAGAAACACTTTCAAAGTTTATTTAAACAGGAATTCCTGGAGCTTCTATACTTTAAGATTTTATGTATAAAGCAGAACTGGCAGCTTTTCAGGAAGCTTCAAAGGAAATACTGTAATTTATATTCATTTTTCCCCTCAACAACTGTCTGTATATTTTCAAATAAGTTCCAAAGGGTACTGAGAAGTACACTGAAGGAAGTATGTAAATGTGCAAGGGGAATTAACTCTTTACATATTCAAAATTATAAGTTTAATTTTCACTTTTTAAAGAGTTAAGCAGGGTTTCTGCAAGAGAGATGAAAAAAGTATTGCCTGAAAATTCATTTTGAAGGATAACCCTATATATCTTGGTGAAGCTTATGTCATTCTAGTGAAAAGAATAATAGAATTGAATGCTGTATTCACTAAGATATTTTTAATGAAGAATTGATTACATTCTAGAATTATAAAGAATTAGAAATAATATAATTTTGTTCATAATTTAAGATTTCATATCTCCCATTTTATCATTATAAGATATGTATATAAGATATATATATGTACCTATACATATATATATATATATATGTTGATATATTGATATATTTCCAAATATGCTGTCTTTTCTATTAGACTTCCAGCTCCTAGAGGGCAGGCCTGGTTGTTGTTGCTTTTGCTATGTTTAAAGTTTTTGTTTTTCCTTTCTTTTTATCCTCAAGGGTTTCAATGGCAAATGGAATATAGTAAGTGCTTTAAAAAAGACTTGATGACTCAACTTCTCAAAATTGCAGCTATAATATGGCTATCCTCTGGTCTTCTCTAGCTTGTCATCTTTATGATAGCCTCCTTGTCAGATAACATTTGCCATTTTTATGCTTAATCTGTCATTGTTTTTTTTCTTTTTGGAGGGCAATTGGGGTTAAGTAACTTACCCAAGGTCACACGGCTAGGTTTTGGTTTGTGTGTTTGTTTTAAGTGTCTGAGGCCTGGATCTGAACTCAGGTTCTTCTGGCTCCAGGGCCAGGGCTCTACTCACTGTGCCACCTAGCCGCCCTGACACATCTATTATTAGGGCCTTGGATTTTATGTTTCTAGTTCTGTTCATTTTCCAGTCTTTTGATTTGATATACATTATGTTAAGCCCTGCTTATATAACATATAACCAAGAAAAGCAATCTCTAACTTCAAGCAGTTTACATTCTAGTAAGGGTTGACAACACATAAAGGGTAGTTTTGGTCAGGAAGATGGTTAGTCTTGTGACTGGAAATTAGAAGGAATAGTGACTAAAATAATAATTACTCCAGTAATGTTAGTTTTTATGTGATTAATATTCTTAGTAATACTTATTAGTAAATATTAGAAAAGTATTATTAAATTAGTAAATATTCTTAGAATTAGAGATGAAGTGGGGTACAAGAAGAGTAGATAGTTTGCAAAGAGGTAGGTAGATAGGAATTGGCATGGTTGGTCTGGTTCCCGGCAAGATAAATTGAAAACTCATTAATCATAAGGTCAGGATCCCAAGAGCATGAGCTTGATGTGCAGGAAAGATGCAAAAGCTGGAGCATAGGAAAAATGGCATGGAGATGGAAAAGGAGGTATTTCAGGGTCTGGGTTTCTCTGAATGAATACTCACTAATCCGGAGCCTAGGATTCCAGAGGTATGATTTGAGGCGCCACCCGCTTGAGATATTATAAACATTTTCATATCACAAAGAAACTAAGGTTCAAAGATAAGAAATTATTTGTTTAGGACCACACAACTAATAAATGACAAAGCTAAGGTCCAAATTTAGACCTCCAAGTTCAGTGTTCTTTTGACTATACCATGCAATAGAAGAGTCCTTCAGAGCTACTTCCAAATAAAGACATATACTTTAATTTCAGGGTCATGGGCACAATACCTTGACCTGTCGAGTCTATTCCACTCCAGCTGGTGAAAGCATTAGCAAATAGGGAAACTATTTTGAGGCATATAGGCTACTAAGTACATTAGTGCCTTCTACTTTAGAATGAGATAAAGGAGTGATTTGGGTTGTTCAGATTCAGTAGCTAAGGCATCTTCCAAATATGATTTAATATAAAGGTCTTAGTGCCCTAAAAGGCATTCTTTTGTTACTCTTTTTTTCTTATAGTATTTTATTTTTCCTAATTATATATAAGGATAATTTTCAACATCATTTTTGTAAAATTCTGGGTTCCAAATTTTTCTCCATCCCTCCCTTCCTTCCAATCTCCCCCAAACAGCAAGCAATCTGATAAGATTATACATGTACAATCATTTTAAACATATTTCCACATAAGTCATGTTGTGAAAGAAGAATTGGAACAAAAGGGGGAAAAGCACGATAAAGAAAAAATGAAAAAAAGTGAACATGGTATGCTTTAATTTGCCTTCAGACTTCATAGTTCTTTATCTGGATGGGGAGAGCATTTTCCATCATGAGTCTTCTGAAATTGTCTTAAATGATTGTACTTTTGAGAAGAGCTAAGTCTGTCATAGTTAATCATTGCACAATGTTGCTCTTGTTGAGTATAATGTTCTGGTACTTCTTACTTTGGACGTTATTCTGGTATACATTGTCAGACATTGGTCTATGCCCAGTTTCTGCCATACTATTTTCCAGTTTTCCTAGAGGCTTTTGCCAAACAGTGGCACTCGTAATTCTTTGATAAAAAAAAATGGAAAAGGAAATAGATAAGGACCAGAGAAATTAGCTTAAAGCAAAATATGTACAGTCAAAGAAACTAAGGGAAAAGTAACCAAGATTTTGAGGGAAGCAGAAAACTGGGAAAGAATTTATATAACCAATGTCTCTGATTAAGGCATCACTTCCAAAATACATAGAGAATTGAATCAAATTTACAAAGATACGAGTAATTTTCCAATTGATGCATGGTCAAAGGATATGAATAGGCAATTTTCAGATGAAGAAATCAAAGCTATCTATAGTCATATGAAAAAATGCTCTAAATCACTATTAATTAGAGAGATGCAAAACAACTCTGAGATGCCACATCACACCTATCAGATTGGTGCACATGGCAAAAATAGGAAAATGATAAATGTTGGAGAAGATGTGGGAAAGTTGGAACATTAATTCATTGTTGGTGGAGCTGTGAGCTGATCCAAATATTCTGCAGAGCAATTTGGAACTATCCCAAAGGGTTTTAAAAATGTGATATCCTTTAACCCAGCAAAACTACTTCTAAGGCTGTATCCCAAATAGATCATAAAAATAGGAAAAGGACCCATGCGTACAAAAATATTTGTAACAGCTCTTTTTGTGGTGGCCAAGAACTGGAAATTGAGGGGATATTCATCAATTGGGGAATGGCTAAACAAGTTGTGGTATATGAATGTAAGAGAATGCTATTGTGCTATAAGAAATGATGAACAAGAAGGCTTCAGAAAAACCTGGAAAGACTTTGAACTGATGCTGAGTGAGAGAACCAGGAGAACGTTGTACACAGTAGCAGCCACAGTACACAAGAACTGATTTTGATAGACTTAGCCCTTCTCAGTAATGCAAAGAACTAAAACAATTCCAAAGGACACATGATGGAAAATGCCAGTCACTTCCAGAGAAAGAACTATGGAGTCGGAAAGCAGAACGAAACAAACTATTTTCTTTTTTTGTCTTGTTTTATTTTTGCTTTGTTTTTTTCTCCCTTTCTCATGGTTTTTCACATTTGTTACAATTCTTCTATGCAACATGACTAATGTGAAAATGAAAAAAAAATTATGAGTGCTCACCACCTCTCAGTCATTGGTTCATTGTCTACTCTTGCCTATGTTCATGCTATTCTCTTTGCCTGGAAACCTTATCAATCTTCTACCTATTAATAGAATAACAGTTTTGGGGATGATAGAGCACTGGCCCTGGAGTCAGGAGGACCTGATTTTAAAACTGGCCTCAGACACTTAACACAGAAACCAACTGTGTGACCTTAGGCAAGTCACTTAACCACCATTGCCCTCCAAAAAAAATAGAATAACAGTTTTGGAGTATTGAGGCATCAGCTAGCCCAACCTCTGAATGGACCCTTGACAACATCTCTGGATGAGTGATAACTATGTCCCAACCCTTACTCCCTCCAAGTTTCTACTTGAAAAACTTCATAATCATGGAATTCACTACTTCCTGAGGTAGATTATCTCATTTTCTGATAGCTCCAATTGTTCAGAAATATCTACTGATATATAACCAAAACTGTCTTCTTTTAATTTCTACACATGGATTTTAGTTGTGCTCTCTGCCATGGAGTAGTAAAAGCAGAATTTTTGTTTAATATTATGAATATTTAAATATGCAAAGAATAATTCTTTCCCCATAAGTCTTCTCTTACCTGAGATAAACATTGTTACTTTATTCAGCCAGTCCTCAAATTCCAAGATTTATATTTCTCTTAACATTATAATTATTATTTTCTGAATATTCTATTTTTCCTCAATTTCTTTTCTATGACATGCTGCCTCATAATTAAGAAATTATCAGAGATGTGGTTTTATCAGAACATAAAAATGTAACTAAAGTCTCCCTTGTTTATTTTTATTTTCTTTTTATTATGAATTAAAATTATAAATGCAAACTTTTCAGTGCATACAAAATCATAAGTTTCTTATCTACGCAGGTAATTGAAAACTTATGTTAAATTTAATGTAGTCCAGCAAAATTGTCCCATTTGTACCTCCTTCTTGAAATTGTTTTTTTTTTCTGCTCATTTTAATGTTTTATTAATTATCCCTCCTTCCTTCCTTCCTTTCATTCTTTCTTTCTATTATGACCTTGGAAAGGTCATTTTTTCTGGACCTTAATTTTGTCGTATATAGAGTCAAAGGTTTGTACAAGATGATTTCAAAAGTACTTTCCAGTTATCAATATATAACAACTTTTGATGTTAAAATAATATTAATTTATTCAGCATATTAATTAGATCTTTCTTGAAGATTTGTAGTGAAGAAAAATATGTATTTACATTAAAATACATTTTGGATTTTTTAAACAATTGTCCTTACTGTAACTACCTCATAAATATTTTTTTTCCCTAAAGACTAATTACAGGGGCGGCTAGGTGGCACAGTGAGTAAGAGCACCAGCCTCGGAGTTGGGATGACCCGGGATCGAAACCGGCCTCAGAAAATGAGCACCCACACATAAATAATGACTAGGCGTGTAACCTTGAGCAAATTACTTAACCCCAATTGCTTAAAAAAAATAAAAAAAAAAACTAATTACATCTCCTTGTTAGTCAATGAGAATTACATCAGATGGAGGCTTATGAAACATAATGCTATAAATTTTATTCCCTCAGGATTATCATTAGAACCCTGAAACCCTTAGTAGTTAGTAGTAGTAAGTTACCTTCTGGAGTTCTAGACCACCAATTATACTGGTAATTGAGAAAGAAGCTCCCAAAGGTGTGGTAAAAACTCTTTATAAACCTTAAACAACTGAAAACAATAATAACTCTTAATGTTATTATCAAAGGCTCTACCATCACACACACAAAAATTCATTAACATGGTCTGTGAATAGTATCTTCTTTAATTATAGATAGTCTACTGCTTTCAACTTGATGTGATTTACAATAAACTGAGAAGGCTTTCTATCCTCACAAAATCTCCCCACCAAATGGACATTGATGTCTTAACATTTACCTTGAGATTTGCTCGGGTTAAGGGATTATTCCCTTTATTAAAATTAAAGTAACTTAATGGAGAAGAGTTACCATATCATGTTTTATTAGTGATACATAGTAGAAATTAATTTTGAGATACTTTCTAATATAATGCAATAATTGAGAGATGATATAAATTTAGAGAAGGATGAATGATAATTTTGACATTGTTTTAATGTTTATGAACTCCATTCTTTCCTTTTAATAACCTTATAATATGGTTAGCATAAAAATATTGCCATACACATTTTACAGACAATGAAGATCAAAGAAGTTATATGACTTGCCCATAGTCCCATAGTTAATGAGAGTCAGACTTAGAATTTGAGTTCAATTTCAATGACTTCTAGCTGTGTGCTCTTTCTATTACATCATGATGAATTTGAAAATACTGGATTTGTTTGTATATGGGGAAAAGGACATTCCATAAAGTGGAAATAGGGCATTGAAATGGGAGGAGATATAAAACTGAAAGCAAGTTTCCCTTCATGATTTTGCCTTGGTTCTCAACCTACCTACAAAGTACTCCCAGTTTAGTCAATGTCCAATCTTGATTGAGTTAAATAGATGCAGTCTCAGACAGTAATTGGAAAACTAATAGGAGAACAGACTTTAAGCTACGTATATATGAGTTAGTCATCTTTAAGGAGCTATTGTAAGATCATCCCAGACAGAAATATTTCTATCCTATTTTGAAACATCTAAAGGGATTTCCATGAGATTGATTGTCCTTTTTTGGGGGTTGTTTTTATTATGGAGAGTCATTCAGTAGCACAGTATCATCAACCCTGCTGTATCTTCATGGTATTTCTCATATGCCAGAGGGTTTATATTGCCAGTGTCCATATTGATCCACTTTATCTGGTTTACCTTTACAGAGCATTTCACATCTTTGTTGATGGCATTAACAGAGTTGCTGTAGGACCGAAGAATTTCTCACAATATATTGCAATGAAGGCTGTCAAGGACCCTTAAAATGTGATGAAATTGATAAGAAGTAGAGACTGCCTTTCTGAATTCACCAACAATAGTCCTTTAACATGATTATTTCAAATACACAGGCTATCAGTAGTTTGAATCATCTCTGTAAGTTTCTCAGCTACAGTCTCAATCACTATATGTAGTATGATATTCCTTAATAGGAAGACATCAATGTTCATTTGCTGGGGGGGTGAGGGGAATAAGAAGTCTTCACAGTTTCTTATAAATCACATTTACTTGAAAGCAACTGGATATTTATAAATAAAAAATACCATTCACAGACCATGCAAATAAATATATTTCCCTGATGGAAGGAGCTTTGAAAATAATAATAGTTATTGCTGTTGTTCAGTCATTTAAGGTTCATTACTCTAGCTAACATATGCCTTTTTCAATAATGGTCTTACATTTTTGCTGGTTAGGTATGGTCTTTAAATTCTCCAAGATTCATGAATATGTTTTGCTACCCTATTTCAGTTTCTGATGCCAAATACACTTAATAATTCAATGGTGATTTGATCATCTCATTTAACTATTTGTTTTTGTTATTATTGTTCAGGTTTGTAGATTTTTACTAATATTCCTAATGTTTCCACTGGATCATTCAGGCTCATATCTTTTTCTCATATATTTGTGAAGTGAGACCTATGAGAAATTTCTTTAAGGTGTTCTACCCATTTGCTTAATGGTGTCATTTAATAAGTAGCTTTTCAAATTGGATGTTTGGAAAACCGTTTTGTGTATTCAGTCAATTTGTCAGACTTCACTGAGATTTACCACCAGGAAAGGAGTTATGATTTCAAATACTGAGACTTATTAATATAATACATGTTTCAAAGGCCCTCACAATGCAAAAGGGACTACTTGTCTACTTAAGTGCACATTCTGTGCTTTTTAACATTCTCTAACTTATAAATTCTGTCCATAAAATTAGGGAGAATCATTGTCTTATTGATATAAGCACGCAGTAATTAATCCTAAAAAAAGTTAAATATTATTGAAGGACCAAGCAATGCAAACAAACAACTCTAGAAACAAAAAATACAACTACAAAAAAAATCTCTTCAAAAAGCAATTTTCTTGCAAAGATCTAAGAAATTATGAGGAACTTATTGTTCCCTTCCCCTTTTCCCAAATTTGCAGTATCTTATTGTGGAAAATGCCCTGATTTTGAGTCAAAGAATATAGAGTCAAACCCAGATCTGGGATATAGTTTTTCTGTGACATGAGATGAGTTATTTAACATCTCTTACTCTCAGTTTCCTTATCTGTAAAATAAGGATGTTGGTCTACATGACCACTAATGTCCCTTTAAACTTGTGATCTATAATAGCTCCCCTTCCAGCTGTAAGTCAAGGTCATTCTTATCAGGTGGTAATCTATTATTTATTTTTTTCCTTTATCGATTTCCTGTGGCTCCCTGAACTTGTCACTAGGTGTTGCTCTCTGTTATAGCTCCTTGTAGTAATGCCATATAAATACTCAGGTCATTTCCCCTTTTAATTAGACTTACATTTCCTGGAAAACATGCACACACACACACACAAAATATTTCTTCATCAATTACATATTTCTGTTTATTTGTATTATAATTGTAGTATTTCTACACATTTTAAAGTAGCAAATGTATTCTATTCATCTATATAGGTAAAGTAAGCTTCTGTGAGATGGTCTGGGTACTTAACCACCATTTTTAATAGAATTTCTATTTTTAAAAGGATATATTTCAAATGACATCCAAACTGAAAGTTAGGGAATGTATATAGTTGAGATCCAGAAATGATTAAATAATTTAAATTACACTAGGAAAATGACCAAATATTCTTTAGATTTGACCCTTCTGATACCCTCAACCCCTTAACCTACATCATAGCCAATATCCATTTTCCAAGTTGGAATAAACCAAGTGGTGGCTTCACTGTCATTATTAGGTACTTGCCTTTTTATATAATTTTCTGTTTAAAGTAAACCTTTTTTTTTCAGTTCTATGTTTGGAATGGAAATGGCATAATTATGGTTGTTGGTGACATCTGCAATTCAGGACGTCTTGGAAACATTAAGAGAAGCTCAAACTGAATCAGATGAGATCAATTCGATTTCCAAATTCACTGCTGATTCAGTTCCTTTTCCCTTTGGAATTTTTTGAGAGGAAAAATAAGAGTTCATATAGGGCTTGGAAGATTAAGCTTTGAATGCAAAACCATCATCATGTTTTGTCCATGGAAGGAGAAAGAGAAGAAGGAGGAGGCGGAGGAACAGGACGAGGAGGAGGAGGAAGAGGAAGAGGAAGATGAAAGAGGAGGAGGAGGAAGAAGAGGAAAATGGAGGAGGAGGAGGAGGAGGAGGAGGAGGAGGAGGAGGAGGAGGAGAAGAAGAAGAAGAAGAAGAAGAAGAAGAAGAAGAAGAAGAAGAAGAAGAAGAAGAAGAAGAAGAAGAAGCAGAAGCAGAAGAAGAAGAAGAAGAAGAAGAAGAAGAAGAAGAAGAAGAAGAAGAAGAAGAAGAATGAATGAATGAATGAATGAATGATAAATTAGATTTTGGTGTTGTCATAGGCTAATCTTTTATGAGTGACAAAGAAAATGACATGAGCAACTTTTGGAGATTATTATTTTACTTTCATTGTAATATGTCTCTGAGGCCTATGATTTTTTTCTGTCTTTTGAGTGGATAAAGGAAATGTGGAATTTTTCCAGAAGGATGCTTTACTCCCATAGGCAAATAGGAGTGTAAATTTCCCATACCTTGGTCAATTCTTTTTCTTTAATTAATTTATTAGTTTAGTTTCAGTTAACAAGATTAAATTCCATAGTTCCTTGATTTACAGATTTCCTTTGCTTCCCTCTCCCCACCCTTGGTTAATTCTTAAGGGACTATCTTTCCAAGGTTTGTAATAGTTTAATCTGTTGCCTGTAAGTCTGAGAATTTGGCTTATGTAATTTGTTTTTTACTTCATTATCTAGAGATTCATACCTATTGTGTTTATTTTCATTGATAACTTTGTATTTACATCAGATAAATGGTGGTCCCATTTAGTATGATTAATCTGGAAATATACCTCATTACTAAACCCTGGAAGTGGTGAATTCTCTTCCTAAATCAATTATTCTCTGGATTCAGGGAATAAAACCCAGGAAAAATCAAGGTAACTAAAGTGGATTATTTACTCTGTACCTGTTTGGAAAAGGTAGATATAAGAAATTCAAACTATAATGAATATCAAGTTGAAATTTTTTTATTTAAAAATATGTTTAATATTATTATAACCAAGAAAATGGCAAATAGGCTTTCACACTAAGTCCAACTAACATGGAAAATGTTTAGTAGGATTTGAAAGTATTATTTATCTTTGAGCTGAATTATCATATCCTGCCATATATTTTTATGGAGAACACACTATTGATTTGAAAAGACAATTTAGTACATGGATTGATAGTAGGATATGGTGAGTAGCTCTAACAAATACAAATAGCTTGTGGGTAAATGACTTATCTAAAACATTAATCCATCTGTTCAAATTAAGCCAATATCTGTCTCAAGCAAATAAACTACAAGTAAATAAAACAGAATGAGGAACTAATGCCCAGGTCCAGTCTGGGACACATTATTCTGGATAGGAAATATTCATTTCCTGTTTAAACTTGTTTTCTGAAAAGCTACACCCAACAATTTCCTCATTGACAATTATCTTGTGATATGCATTTTGTGTTTTCAGCTGCTTTCATTATAAGAAGTCCATAAACAAGTACATATATTGTAAGTACCCCGCAAGTATACACTATACAGATCTCTGTAACTACCAATAACAATACACATGCAATCCTATTCTTTTCCCATACAGAGGGAGCAGGTGGCATCGGCAGAGGGAGCAGGTGGCATTGAGCTAGTGGAAATGAGTGCCAAGTTGGATGAGAAATAAACTCACCAGTACCTATCCTCTTTCCTTTCACTATTTTTCAAGTTCACCATCCAAAAAAGGGACTTTTTTGCCTTCAAGTGAAAGTCACAATAGGATCAACTTGCAACACTGAAAGACCTTAGACATTACTTAAGGTGTATGTCATACTTTGGTCAGGTATCATAGTACCACATTATTTTCCATCCATAGCTTCTGACATAAGCTCAATAAGGGTGGGGGGAGCTGAATTTGGAAAGGTGAATTACCACATGAGAAGTAACCACAATGGCATATAAAGTTAGAGAGGACCTGAGGAGACTCCAGCATGACTTGCCACAATCCCCATATTAAAATTACAAATACAATCCTCCACAAATAAATAATCATTCCCTCATTTTGCATGTTTTCCTTATTCATTTTTCATATCTACTCCAGACTCAGCAGTCATAGAATTACACAGAATCACCAGAATTAGAGTGGGAAGAGATCTTAGAGAAAACATCTAGTCCAACTGCACCATTTTTCATATGAGGAAATTGAGACACATAGAAATTAGGCAACTTGTCCAATCTCTGAAATTCTGCTGTGCTTCAGACATCTCAGGGAATTCAGGGCCAAAAGGACATAATCAATCATAGGTTTCACCTCTATCATTGGACTGATGAAGAAATAGATGAAACCCATAGAGACAGTAATTTAGCCAAGATCATATACCTACTTGGTACATTTCAGTGTTTGGAGTAAAAGAACCAAGCCTGTAGTTATTTTTCCAAAGCTCTTTCCATTATATGATTCTGCCTCCTTTTTCCCATTTGGGAAGAATATAAACTTCTATTTGGGGTTAGGCTTGATTCAGAGCAGCACCCTGGTAATCTAGGTCTAATACTGAATCAAAATGAGACACTGTCATTCACTAGGTTTTGCTTTTTTAAGATTTACCCAGATTTAGCAGAAGAATATTGAACAAGGATAGACACCTTGAATTGATGCATCTTTTTATTTCTCTTGAGTTGTCCATCATGATACACTAGTCAAGTGTCAAAGCCCCTGCAGCTCTTCATTGTTGTTTTTTATTCAGGAGACACATAAGTGAGATTAATAGCTTCACCCTTTCGTCACCTGAACCAGCCAACACTCAAGAATGGTTCCAATATATTTTAAGGAAAAACAAATAGTCTAACTTGCATGGAATGGAAGTGGAGGTTCAGGAGATTGCTCTTATCACAGCTTCCTTCTCAATCTTTATGAGCCTTTATTGATGATGGATAGTTGGTGAAGATAGAAAAAAAAAGTATAAGAAAGGAAGGAGTTTGGTAAATGGGAAAATTGACAATCCAAAATCAGAGTATCAAAGTTCAAATCATATCTTTGACACAATGTGCGAACTGGGGTAATCATCTGATCTATACGTGTCTCATTTTCCTCATTTTAAAATGAAAGTGTTAAACTTAACGACCTCAAAGATCTTTCTGTCTATAAAACTATCATCTTATGATTCTATAAGTCAGGGGTCAGCAAAGTATGGCCCATAGGATGGGCCAAATATGTTCCACTGTCTGTTTTTATACATCTTTCAAGTTAAGAAAGGTTTAAACATAACATTTAAATATGTGACTCATTTGATCCATAGGCTATGGTCTGCCAACCCCTCCTATAAGTCGTGATTTGAGAAAGCAGGAAAAAATGCTGGAAAAGCAGAAAGGCTAAAACATTTAATTAAAAAAAAAACAACAAATGTATTTTAGTTCAAATGGGGCTATATGTATGCCAATCAGGAAGACAATGATCAGCAAAAAGAATTAATGTCAAGCTCTAATAATATTAATCCTATTGCTGTCATATGTTTTAGAGTAGATAGTTAGAAAGACAGAATGAACTAATGAAAAAGATTCCTTACCTTACTTAGGAGCCCTGGGTTATCATACAAGCTCTTCCATTATTGAGTTGTATAACCTTGGGTAGGTCCTTCACCACAGCCCAAGTTCAGGGGAAAAAAACCATCATACATTATGCTTCCATGCTTGGAAAGGATTTTTATTTTCTTCTTCATTCTATATAATGATAATTCCTTGTACCCTACTGATAATTTCACATGGTTGAGAAAAGGAAAAGACGGTCTTTATCATATTGAATGGACCCCCTTGTGTTAAACTTATGGGAGAATATGACCAAATTGTGTATAGAATAAGCAAAAATGGACTGGCTTTGATCTCTATGATTAGAGTGAAGTTTCATATTGATAAGATTGCTATTTTATTGAAATATTTGATATGACAATAATTTCACTTAGCAGGAAAATTAAAATAATAGATCAACTTTTTGTCACATGCTGTGAAATACTATGTCAAAAGTGAAGGAAACAGTCTAGGTTTTCTCTACTAGTGGATGTGTCATTCAATTTTTAAAAAGAACCTGTCGTTGTATTGATTTAGGGAGTTACTGATTGTAAATTTCCTCTACCAATGTAGATCAACCAACTTTTCTGCAACTCATCGATAGTAAATTGGAACATTGAAACATTAAATGAATTGCTCCCTGCCACATAATCAGGATGGGTCAGAGGCAGGATTCATAGGCAAACATTACCTTTTAGTGGACTTCAAAAAACTAAAATGGGCCCAATACTGACAATGTCAACTGTGTATATTCCATTGGAACGATCTCCTCAGCGTGCATCCATCCTGACCATCAAATCACCTTGTGTCTACAGCAAGCATACCTCCCCTGATTCTCTGCCTCAGAATAGTGACTAAAAGGCCAGCTGTCTATTCAAGGAAGAGCAACCTGTGGCCTCAAGGCCACACATGGCCCTCTAGGTCCTCAAGTTCAGCTCTTTGACTGAATCCAGATTTCATAGAACAAATCCCCTTAACAAAGTGATTTGTTTCTATAAAACTTGGACTCAGTCAAAAGTCTGCACCCAAGAACCCAGAAGACCTTATGTGACATCAAAGCTACAGGTTTCCTAGCCTTGATACACTGCCCCATATTTCTTCTGCCATCCAGTTTTATGATTCATTTATAAATTAAGCTATTTTCAGGAATCTCTTGTGGCCATGCTTGTGAACCTGAAACACATTAACCTTCTTTAAAAAGTAATAAAGAGTAGCTCAACATTATCCTCCACATCATCTTTCTGTTGTTTTTTCTCCTACGTCTCTCTGGCTCTCTCTTTCCCTGTCTTTGTCTCTCACCACCCTCCCCACTCCCAATTACCTCACACTTATGATGTGACTAGCATCTACTTCTATTACAAAATATTTAGGGGAGAGGTGCCGTTTGAATAAATGGTCTCCAAAATGAGAGAGGCACCTCCGGAGGGCTATGGAATGTCCCCTGAGGATGTGTGATTAACCAATCAGAGAACAGGAAGATGGGTCATGCCCTTTGACAACACAAACCATTACCCTTCATTTCCCTAAAACCCCCTCAAAACTTTGTTAGTTTCCAACCACTCCTATTCTTTGTAGTCATATGCTTCTCAGGGTAATTCTAACCTAAGCATAGTCAAAATCATATTATACAATGTAGGAATTTATTCAAATACTGTCTTCTTTCTCCACATTAGAGCTCTCTCTCTCTGTATAGAGACTTCTCAATCTTTCAATCAGATATGTAATTATAGTGCTGGATAGTATGACAAAGGAGCAGATTAGCTGCTTCATTTTGCATTTCTTATGAAAAGGCACAGGGGACAGGTTAGTTAGGTCGGGCCATTTAGTGGACTTTTTACCTAAAATGACTTGTACATCATGACCTGGGCACCTAGACCAACACCTGTATAGATTCTTTTGGAAATTCCTCCTGCCTCATACCTCAGGCATAATATCCATACCCTATCACACAGAACGGCATATTCTGCACCCTTTGTCTGGCTCTGTACTTGAAGGCAATGAATGATTATTGAGAGATCAACACTCCATGACTCCATGTGACTAACCCCTACACTCTCTCTCTCTCTCTCTCTCTCTCTCTCTCTCTCTCTCTCTCTCTCTCTCTCTTTCTTTTTTTCTCTGCCTGTCTGTTTCTCCCTCCCTCTCTGCCCCACTTTTTTTTGATGGCACAGAATGAGTTCCAAAAGATAAGCAGGCAGGGATCAGTTACAATTATTACATTGTCTTCTCCCCCAACTCATCTCTCTTCCAAATTTCCCTGTTTTTGTAGAAAGTGCCAACATCCTCCCAGTTACCCAGATTTGTATATTTGGTATCATCTTTGATTTCTCACTGTCACTCATCTCTCATATCCAAATATTGTTATTTATGCCTCCAAAAGAGTTCACCTGTCTCCTCCCTACCCACTTGATCATCATTCTATTTCAGTCTCTTATCATCTTTTGAAGAGGTTCCTCATTGATCTCCAGGCCTCAAGGTTTTCCCCTCTCACTCTCCCCTTCACTTAGCTGCCAAAGTAATCGAACTGATTTTCCTAAAGCCATGATTTGACCATTCCCCACAAGTACTCCAAAACTAGTGTCTTTAGACTAGATGTTCTTAAACTTTGGTCGTTCCTTTACCTTTTGACAGTCTGGTATAATATTTTAAAATACATAAAATAAAGAATAATATCTTTAAACACATGAAATAAAATGCATAGAATGATAAGGGAAAATAATTATATTGAAATGGATCTTAAGTAGAAACAGGTTCAGATATCTCAGGGTAAGAAACTCTGTCTAGACCCTAGGACAAAAGATTATTTCTTCTTTATTTCATTCTTTTAAATGTCTTTTTGGATAAGTTTCATAATGTGCATCATTAATACAGTAGTATAAATGCATCACTTACAGTAAGGAAAAATATTTGGGAGGGTCTATGCTCAATGATTTCTTGGTTTTTTGTTTGTTTGTTTTTCACAGAGAGACATTGGCCTAGGGCACGAAAGGCACAGCACAAGGCCAAATTTTGATCCATTTAATAAGTGAAACTCTGAGGAAATGGGCAGGTAGAAGGAAAACATTTTAGCTTAGTTCCTGACTAACACTTTTGAGTAGTTTTTTGTACTGTTTCAAAGTAATTTAACTCTGGGGAGGGAAGAGAAGCAACAGTCATCAGTCCGGATCAGAATTAATAGGGCTAGTATTGATCAGGCACAGTTCTTTACACAGAGTTCTGGCCGGAGTCAAATGTAACATTTCTTCACATCTCCCTTTGATTTCCTTTAGGGGCTTTCATCTAAAAATGTTTGAGTTGCAAAATGTTAGCCATCCCATTCAGTCCATCATACGAAGCAGTAAAACAAGTGTCTTACTGATACCTAGCAGTGTGGACTGACCATTTTTTGTCCTGAAAATAGAAAGGCATTTTTGGAAACTCACTATGCTCAAATGTCACCTCATTAGAAAACATCTATCATTTGGAAAACTTAATAATGATTTCTAGGAGAACATTAGAGGACAAGTTAGAATGGAGTGGGCAAGGCAAAAGTTTATCAATCCTACTATAAGGTTTTGGTATATTTTTTTACATTAACTGTTCTATTCCCTGATTTTTTTTTTAATAATATGAGAACTGCTTACGTAAGAAAGAGTAAAATCTATTTAAAGCAAAAGTCACCTTAAAGAAAGGTCCTCTTTATTTTTTTTTAACAATCCTCACCTGTATGTATTGATTTGTTGGCTAGTCTGTCTATATATCTCTCTGTCTGTCTGTGTATCTATTTATTTTATTTAAATAACAGGTTGGCTCTGCTATAGTCACTCCTTTTTCATTTTTCTGGAATGTCTGGGGCATTCAATGCTTGAAACTTCTAGCATTCTAACCAATCAGAGGAGACCTCATCCCTTCTTTTAAAACTCCCAAATTTTCTTCCTTACTCCTGACCTACACTGATCCATGCAAAGAGAATCCCATAGGAGTTCTACTCATGGAAGCTTGGAGGATTACTAACAACTCTCTCCTTCCAAGTTCAGAATATATCCCTGATTATATACTTTCCCTGCCTTTTCCATGGTGTTTGTAAGTATAATCTGCTGTCCCTATTTGAGGATTTGTCTCTACCTTAGTTTTGGAGGAAAAGACTTTCTCAACTTTCTCTCCCTTGGTGCTCCCACCCTTAAATGTCTCAAGTTAAACCATATAACTTTCCCTTGAGTGATTTACAACATGGTTAATTAGGTGCTATTGCTTTGTATCATTGTATAATTCTTCTATTATTCCATCTTCAAGTCCCAGGGCACGGACAATGAATGGACTGAATGGGATAAGAAATAAGAAATGTTGATGTTATACATAGATAAAAACCTGTAATACTAATTAGTTTGTTAAAAGAAGTTTTAGTTTTTCATGTTCTTCATGATACCTTCAAATATGTATGTATCTATGTTTGTATGTATATGTATAACACATTATATATATATATACATACATATATATAATCTATGTATTATCTCTATTTATAAATAGGTTTGCAAGTATGTATTGTCGTATTGTCTTATAATATGTATGTGGTTATTGAGAGTTATGTGCACACATATACACAGAAAAAATGTCAGAACTCTGGCCTCTCCAGAGAAATTTAGGGGCTACCATAATTGAAATTGCTTGGGCAATCCCCATACAAAAAATTCCAAGGGTGTAATGATTATGTGTTCAAGAGAGCCACAAACTTTTGAATGACTGATTGCCAAGGGGCAAAGAAAATACATTAGTTTTCATTTTAAGAAGGTGTACTCTACCTTGGACTTTCTCTTTTTATTATTTTATTTGTGATCCTTAATCAAATGAGATTATATATGTATATTAGTTGGTAAGTTATGAATCACTATATAAACACTATTATTGTTATTATTATAATTATTCCAAATTTATTTAAACATAATTTACCAGTTATAGAACTGAATCTTCACAGAATTAACACATTATAGGAAATCTGTAGTACACTGTGAGAGATACACATTTCATGTCTTTACATCCAACCCTTCACTGGTCCCTATTGACTTAGAAGAAAGCTCCAATTTTAAGATAAATTCTACACATCGTTCTTTGGAATGTATCTTTCTCATCAAAGTTTATTGCTGATACATTCATTCCTGGTCCTTCCAACATTTTCAATTTATTTAGTCCAATGGCTTCTTAAAATATACTTCATTTTTGCCTTAAATTGAAAAAGCTATGACTTAAGTCAGTTATCTTCTTTTTTTCATTTACCATTCTGTTTTTCACTTTCCCTTTCAAAATCCAAATATATCAATGATAATAGCTAATTTACCCTCTTATTAAATTAATTTAATTAAATACTCCTTATAATCTGGTGTCTTTCTTTGTTACTTCCCCAAAATTATCCTCTCTGAGTTAATCAATGATCTCCTTCTAGTCTGGATGTAATCCTCTAACTAGGGCAAAATGAGTGGGGCTTTGCTTCAGGGTGCTGAAACTTAGAAGTTGCTGAGAATACCTGTATCTCTCTGTACTACAAATGCACTCAAGTGTATCACCATTTTGGTAAGGAAAAAAAGTTAAAATAGGAAGATACCAAGTGCCTTACTTTCTTCCCCAGACTGTATTCCAAGGGAACTTTACTGTTGTTGTTCAATCGTTTCAATAGTGTCTCTTTGTGATCCCATTTGTAGTTTTCTTGGCAAAGATACTGGAATAGTTTGCCATTTTTCTCCTCCACCTCATTTTAAAGATGAGAAAAAGGCAAGCTGGCTTAAGTGACTTGTACAGAGCTATGAAGCTAGTAAGTGTCCAAGACCAGACTTGAACTCTGACAATGTTAATTTGGTAATGTTAATGCTAATGGTCACCACCCATTTCAAAATTGAATTGTCTTAGGCACCAAAACATATACCAATGATTCTACCAAATCCATCTCTCTTTTGTTATTCATCATCATCTTTGACCTTTATGGTTGTTTTCATTCTCTTGACAAATACCTCCTTCAAATGATCTCCTTTCTTCCTACAATATATCCCTCCCTACTTAAACATATTCCCTGACTTCTTATCATTTCTAGGTTAAGAAGTAAACAACTCAGCATAGTATTCATGATCCTATATAATGTGACTTACCATTACTATTTCATATTACTCACTTTCATATACATTTTAGGCCCTCAAAACTACTTACTAGATGACTTTGAATTAAAAAATCTACTTCCCAATCCTATGCCTTTGAATAAGTAACCCCTGGGTCTGAAATAGAATTCTTCCTCATCCCCACTCCTTATACCCCTTATCTTTTCCCAAGGTTCAGCTAAGGTACAGTATTTCCTCCACTTCTTTCTGAAGGTAGAGACTTTGTCATTTTTGTTTTTAAATCCCCAGAACCTCATAGTGCCTTGTAGAGTTGGTACTTAGTCCATATTTTGTTATTTCTGCTTTTCTTATGGTTGCTTCATCTTTTCATATCCTTTATAATTTTCTTTTCCAATTTCTTGGATTATATCTTTTATACCTTTTTTCTCTGGCTCCCATCTAACTTTTTACTCAATAACTGACCAACTCAGTTGCTTCTCTACTCTCTGAGCTCCTAGCACTCTCTCAGAGAAATCTTTCACCCCATAGCTGCAGTAGTCATCTCTGTTCCAATGACTCTCCAAATCTTTACTCCAGCTTTGCTCTTGACAATGGATAAAACTGAATACCTTGATCGTATTTTTGTCTTGTACTTATGATTTGCTAATATAGAAATTTCTCCATGAAGAAACTTCTCATACCAATATATATCAGCAACTGCTCTGAAGCTTTAAGTCTGGGGCAACAAGATGATTTGTCATTCTTGAATTGCTAAATAGCATACAGTTAAGTGGTATAAAACACCCCAGCCTCTATTTTTTGTTGTTTTTTTTTTTCAGTTATGCCTAACTTTTCATGACTTATTTGGGTGTTTTCTTGGAAGAGATGCTGGAGTAGTTTGTCATTTCCTTCTCCAGTCAACCTCTCGTTACCTGATTGTTAAATGTTATTCGGTTACCTATAAAATACCTCAATACCTTCTTACCTAGAAAATAACTCAACATATTTGTCCACACTTGAAGCTAACTATATGTAAATGTATATATGATCGTATACATATATTTAAAACATAACAGCATCACCACCACATAGCCCTTGTTATAAAATCCCCAATTCTGCCAATATTATTACAATTATTTAATTTAATTAAGAAATATGTACTTAGTACCAGTGCATGGATGCAGCTTTTTGCTTCACTGGCTAAAACAACACCAAAGTGAGGGATGATTGCCTTTAATACATATACATCATAAGGTCAAGAATGTAGACTTGATAGACAAGGTATGATTACTTTGTTGCACTCATCAGGGGAAAATTTTCTAGTCATAGCACCCTGTAAATGCAGAAGCTGAGATGTCTGTTAGATGAAGCTAAAGAGAAAAAGTTAAATCTGTCAGCAGAGATCAATCATCTTTTTTTGTAAGCTCATCATCTCCCAGTATTTCAACTACAATTTCTATGCACATGTATTGCAGAATGATATATCCAACCCAGATTTCTCTCCTATCCTCTAATCTCACATTATTAACTGGCCATTGGGTATTTGCAACTAGTTGTCCCATAGGCATCCCAAGTTCCCAAAAGAGAACTAACTAGTTGTCACCATCACTCCAAACCTGCCCCTCTTTGTGACATCTCTTTCTGTTGAGGTTATCACTATTCTTCTAATTTTCCAGGCTATCATCTTAAAGTTATTCTTGATTTTCTAAACTCCTTCTCCACACATATCCAAACATTCAACATATAGATTCCATCTCCTAGCATCTTTTATACGTGTTCTCTTCTATCCATTCATCTGGCCACTACCCTAGTTCTATTTTAAATTGTCTTTCACCTGGACTATTGAGTGGCCTCCTAATTGGTCCCTCTGTCTCTAATCTCTTCTCTCTTCAATTAATTCTCATGGCTGCCAAAGTGATAATAGTTAAGCAAAGCTCTGACCATGATGCTTCCTTGCTCAGGAAGTTCCAGTGGTTTTCTCTTGCTTTTAGAATCACATAAAAATACCACTATTTAGCTTTTGAACCTCTTTATAAACAGGTTTCATTTTATTGTTCCAAGCTAACTGTCCTTATTCTCCTTTACCCACTCCATATTCCAGTCAAACTGCCCTTTCCACTCTTACCCAGTTGTGATGATCATTCTGATATATCTGGGTCTTTTCATGGACTGGCCCTGATTCCTGGAATGTACTCTTTCCCAAACTCTGACTCACAAAATTCTGAGTTTCTTTTAAAGCTTAGCTCATGTACAAAGTGACTTGACCAGTGTCACACAGCTAGTAAGTGTCTGAGGACAGATTTGAACTCATGAAGATGAATCTTCCTGATGACAGGTGCAGCACTCTATACAATGTGCCTCCTAGCTGCCCTAATACAGGGAGACCTGAGTTCAAATCTAGCCTCCAATATTTACTATCTCTGTGAGTCTGAGCAAATAACCATAACTCTGTCTGCCTTAGTTTTCTTAACTGTAAAATAGGAATCATAATAACCACTATGTCACAGGGTTATTATGAGGATCTCAAATGAGTTTTTAAAGGTTTTAGCAGAATTTCTGACACATAACATGGGTTTATTAAGATTTTGTTTCCTTCTCCATCTCTTTCTTTATGACTAGTTCAAAACAAATGGTTTCTAAGAAGTCTTGCCAAATTGAGTAAACTGCAAAGTGATATTACCCTTACTCTTGTATTATTCTCTATATACCTAGATTTATACACCTCTTGTTGTTGTTCAGTTGTTTCAATTGTCTGACTCTTTGTTACACCATCTGCGCTTTTCTTGGCAAAGCTACTGGGATGGTTTGCCATTTCCTTCTCCAGGGCATTTCACAGATGAGAAAACAGAAGCAAATAGTAATGTGACTTCTCTTACAAAGAGTAAGTATCCTGAGGCCAGATTTTAACTCACAGAGACGAGTCTTTCTGACTTCAAGTCTAGTGCTCTATCCACTATGGCACTTATATATCTATATATCTACATATCTACACATTTCATACCTATACAATCGAACTACACTGGCTCATTATAGTTTATCTGTATTTTGCCTCAGTGTCATTCTCTAGTTGATATGACCATTAAATCACAGATTCCAACTAAGAAGGAACTAAGATAGAGATATTAAAATGAAGGCTGACTGACCATTTGTTGAGTATATTGTGGGGGGATTTATAGGGCAGGTACAAGGTGACCAAGAAAGCCTCTGTTTCTACCAAACTTGAAATATTTAGTGGAGAGAGAAAATTTAGGAGGAAAATTAAAGTTTTTTTTTCAGGGTTGTCCTATTGCAGAACAATGGGTTTTCATTCTTACTAAGTGGATTTGGCATCAAAAGATCACAGATATAGTGATGGAAGAGAACTTAAAATCATTTCATCCAATCTCATTTTACAAGTGAGGAGACTGACAACAGTGGTTAAATGACATGCCCAGGGTCACAAAGTATTAAGTAGAAGAGTAGGGATTTGAACCAGCTGAATGGCACAGTGGATAGAATGCCAAGCCTGGAAAGTCATCTTCCTGAGTTCAATTTTGGCATCAGATACTTACTGGATGTGTGACCCTGAACAAGTCACTTAACCTTTTTGCCTCAGTTCCTCTTCTGTAAAATGAGCTGGAGAAGGAAATGGCAAACCAATTTAGTATCTTTGACAAGAAGACCCCAAGTAGGGTCATGAAGAGTCAGACACAACTGAATAACGAAAAACACATGATTTTAGGGGGGAAATCATTTTTATGAATCTCACTACCACCTTCTTTATTTCTTAACTAAAACTGAAATGAAAAATAATTCAATTTACTATTTTTTGTTATTTTGCTGAATAAATATCTAATAAAGACTTAAAAAATCACATGGCATTTCATACCATAATAGATTTAATTAAATAGATTTAATTTCATACCATAATAGATTTAATCTGAAATCCCTTTAGATGCCTTATAGTTCAATTCTCTTGTTTGATTGTTTAAAAAAATGTGAGATCTAAAGAGATTATTCGACTTTCTAGAAGTTACTCACATATCATGTCTCACTCCAAATCCAGTGTTCCTTCCACTACCCTGTTCAATGGGAAAATGCTTTCTCATGAAATAGAGATAATTCTGACAAAGAATTTGTTGTCTTCTTTTATAGTTGTTCAAATTATTTAGATAATTGTATCAATTGTCAACTCAACTTTATGTCTATCAATATGTATTTAAACTTAATTAGATATTTTCCAAGTTTTGAAATCAATTCATTGTTATAATTTAAAAAGAAACTTTGGGGAAACACATTAAACTTTTTATAAAAATAGCTTGTATACTAGTTAACCCTCTGAAGCCATAATATACCAATGGAATATTGTTCCTAAAGTTATATCCAAGTGGTTTTGTGGGTAGTGGGAAAATTTGTTTTGTTCTAGTAAAATAGACACAGTAAAACATTTTAAATTTGGACTTATTTTTGAACTTTAGACAATTGATAGACAACAAAAGAAAAATATTTAAATTTCCTTCTTTTTTTGTTGTTGTTTTTGCTTGTAAGATAAAGTCAGTATAAAATCAGTATTTTTTTAAAGCAAAGACTCAAGAAATTAAGAGTACCTTCAACTCCAGTCTCTAACAAATTTATTGGAGAACAGCACATTATAGTGAGACAAATTTATGGAGATGATATCAGGAGACTCAAAATATAATTTCAGCTTTGTCACTGAGTTAGTTCTGTGACCTTGAGCAAGTCTCTTAAGGTGTGTTGAGTTTCTGTTATAACATCTGTCCCTAAAGATTGCTGTGAGAAGCAAATTTCATCATGTAAGTGCTCTGTAACTGTGGTGTCAAATAAGTACAGAAAAATGACGTTATTTATTTCTATGATTTAAAATTCAATTCAACAAACATTCATGATTACCTATTATGTACTAAGCACCTATGAATTTTCTCTTTTTAGTTATTGTTAACCAATGAAATTACACTCAATTTAAACAAAGAAAAAGAAAATCGAGTAACTTGATGTGGTTCTAAGAGTTCTCACAGTTTTATGTGTTATGGGCAAACCATCAGGAAATAACAACCCTCCTTCTCTTGTCCCCATCCCCCAAACCATGCATTGAAAATCTTAACTAAGGATCAGGTGATTCAAGAAAACATATTTTCAATTTCTCTCCTCAAAATCTACATATCTCTATATAGATGGAATCTGTAATTTGCATTTTAGGTCACATTTTTGTTTATGTTTCTTTTCTTGTCAGACTTCTGATAGATTGAATGAACAGAATTCCTACCTGATTTGCTTATAGAGAGTGTCCCAAAAGCCCTAATCTATTTAAACTTAAACCTGCACTAAGACTTTTGGGACACACTATACTTGGTTAGAATTGTAAAATAATCTTTGGATCCTAGTTATTGATAAAAATTAGGAATCTGGGAATCTGAGGGCCTATCTGGGACAGATATATACTTTGAAATTCTATGGAGGTCACTCAGACATCATGTCACAGGGTTAAGATTTTAACTCCAAGTCCAGTAATATTTTCTCTCTAGCATTTAAGGGAGAAAGACACTTTCTAATGAAATATTCAGATAATTGTGACAAAAAGGTTGGTTATCATTCTTTTGTAGTTGATCAAATTATCCAGAATTTGGGGGAGTTGGAGGCAGTAAAGAGCAAAAATAAACTTTACCTCTGGGCAGGGAGCCCAGGTGTGGTCTTTCTATATGATGTTAAAACAATCAGTATACTTGTCCAGTTTAGTCAAATAATCAGTGGGTTAATTTATTAATAAACTGAAAAACTCAAGCACTTTATTTAGAATTGTGCTTAGGGGATTAAATATGGCTTTTAATTGACATTTTCATTTCTTTAATTGATCCAGTTTCTTATAATTTTTGGAACATGAACTAGTAGCAAGACAGAAAGTTATCATCCTGAAGATAGTCTGAGAAGTTGTCCAGCTAAGTCCTCAATAGTTGCTTCATTCCTAAATGATGTGTTATTTAGTCATGGCAACTCAGAAAACAGAGAAAATACAAAATAACCCCCAGTCCCATGTAGTCCCTATATGATTTTGTAATTATGGTAATGGCATGGCAGAAAGGGGGGATAGGAGGTATTAACTAATAAATCACCTGGATGTTAGTCCATTTAAGAGTGCTTGTTCAGCTAGGTCAGTGAGCAATGTTGTACCATTGAAACAGTAAGCACCCTAGAATACTCATTATGGCACAGGTTCTTTGATCTGCTTTTCTAAAGGAAAGTAATTCAAAAAGAGTTAACAATCTTACTTTAATCAGACATATATCATTAACTAGTTCAGGAGAAAAAGTCAGTGCCCTGAACTTCAGAGAATACAAACAGAAATTACAAGAAGACAAAAAATATATAGACAGAGAAAATAACACAATTCAACAAACCAACAGACAGGACTTCCAGCTGTCTGACCATCACATTCCTACATAGTTACCAGAGAGGAAAGCACCAAGATCTGGGTTTTCAAAGCCAGAGCACTCAACGGCTGCCCAGAGTCTCATCTGGCCAAATCACACAACTCTTCCCAAAGTGAGCCGTGAAGCAAAACCTCACCTCAGAGGTGAGCCTTCTCCTGGGTCAGAGAACATCACAACCCTCCTGACCCACTGCCTAATTACAAAGTAACAAGGTTTGGGCCTTCCTGAAAAACAAGCCCGCCCTAAGCAAGCTTCTCCTGTTGGTCCCTGCTCTACCCTTTAGCAAACTCCTCCCACCACAGGCTCCATGTGAACACATTCAGCATATAAAGGGGGCAGAGCGTATTTTCAAATGAGGGAAGGTTCTCAGAGTCACTTAGGCTTATTAAGGGTCAGGGAAGATCTTCAAATTCTTTTACCACTACAAACATTGGAAGAACTAATGGAATATTGATTCTTTTCATTGTTTTAGATTAAATTAGAAGACATAAGAAAGTCCCCCTGAAATGAATGAATGATCCACCAGTTCTCTTTGAAGAAACAAATAAAGGAGATGATGGATTTGGTTTTAACCTGAGCTCAAAGACATAAAATGCTTGGGTATCTTACCTTGTAGCACTCATGATATGTATAAATAACAGATCTTTATGAAGATGATGATGATGATTATGATGATGATGATGATGTAGTAATAGTAATAGTAAAAATGAATAGTAGTAGTGATAATAATAATAATTATCATTATTAACAAAAACCATAGTAACTCCATAAAAGCCAAACTCATAATTCATTCTATGGATCTGGCAGTGGAAGAAGATAGGAAAGTATTAGGATATCTGCTACAATGAAATCAGTACAATGGTAATTTTATGTATCCTGAGACTCATTATTATACCTGAAAAGGACTGGTAGAAACTCTACAACAGGGTGATCTGGTGAACAGTGCTAACATCTTGGTCAATGTAATAGAACAAATTCTGAGTCAAGTAAATGGGTTGGGGTGGCATAGGGTGTATCCATATACAACTATTGTGATGATCAGCTTGGCAAGGATAGTAAAACAAATGGCATTGTTTCATGTTCTCAAAAAAGAAGGCAAGAATCCAGAGCAAATGTGAACTACCAACACCTCACTCCCTGAAAATGTTCCAGTGTAGATATTGATGACAGCTACAATGAACAAACCAACTTTATGAACGAAATGAAGACATCATTACTTTTATTACTTTCCACTACTAGTTCATAACAAATTGGAAACAGATCTCTTCAACTATAAGAAACAGACTTATGGGGCGGCTAGGTGGTGCAGTGAATAGAGCACTGGCCCTGGAGTCAGGAGGACTTGAGTTCAAATCCAGCCTCATACATTTAACACAAAACTAGCCATGTGACCTTGGGCGTCACTTAAACCCAATTGCCCAGCATTCACCCTCAAAAAAAAAAAAAAAAGAAACATTTATATCATAACCAGTTAAAGATATTCTCAGATCCAAATCACATAACAGAGTATTGCTGACAAGAGTGGGGCAATCATAAAAAATAACTACATCTCTAAGCCTAGGTTAGAAATATAGGATGAAATCATTGAGATACCAAAAGCTAAAGGGGAAAAAGGGGGGGAAAAGCAATGAACTGAAAACCTTCACATAATGAAAGTATATTTAACATTGAAACATAAAACAGTCAAATTCCAAAATTTTTGAAAAAGGAGTGTTGAATACTTAGATTTGATTTTCCAAAACCACCTTTTCAGTTTCATTGCATGAATGCATATAGCAGACCAATGAAAAGCAAAACTGAATAATTGTAGAGAAAACAAACAAACTTGTATTTTCTCTACCCACAATGAATAAAGGCAAGAAGTATAAAATATGTCAGGATGTACAAAGTGCAGTATAGGTGGCTACTGTTAAGATGTTAAGAATTACACACACACACACACACACACACACACACACACACACACACACACACTGATGAATATAAATGTATAGCTATTTTTTCTATGTCTTTCATTAATATATCTATATGTACCTCTATTTAGCTATCTAAATAACTCAACTACTCATAAAACAGTGAATGAAAATCTCACAAAGTAGAGAAAACAATTTAGGGCATTAAAATCATGTGACAATATAAAAAGATAAATTTCATGCCTATTACCTTCATGCTTCTTACTGATTATTTCAGTGAGCCTACGGTGAATGAGTTTGCAGAGTGAGACCTTTATTTGGTTGAAAAAAATCATTTATTTTATCTACCTGTTCCATAGTCCATCTATCATTTCTTATAAAGGAACAGGAACATGAACGAGATTTTCCCAGGACTTTTTCTATCTATACCTAATTGAAAAAGATGGTAAAAATGATACATTGACAACAAGTACAATGGATTTTTACAGTGAGATTGTCCAGGTAGCAAGCAGTATTTGATAGAAGTCTGCTCTTCACATCAGAAAGATTTGGGTTATAAATTTGCTTCTGAAATAATGTTGCTGTATGATGATGGGTAAGTGACTTAACCCTTCAGTGCCCCAAATCTCTTTTTATGTCAGACTCATAAACAAGTCACTGCTATGTGATCTGCATCAGAGGAGGTAATCTCTTCATTAGGGGTTCCCTTTACCTGCACAAGAGAGAATTCAGAAATTGTCACCAGTTAGAAAATGAACGTGTGTGTGTGTGTATGCATATATATGTGTATATATATGTATATATATATACATGAAAGCAAATACACAAAATGCTTGTTATGTATACATTCTCTTAGGGTTTACAAAGTGCTTTATATGCATTATCTCATTTGATTCTCAAAACAGACCTGGGAGTAAGATACTAGATTTTATTTTCTGTATTTTACTGATGGAAAACTTTAGACTCAGAGATAATTTACCCACAATCCATAATCTAGCAATTATCAAAGCTCTCAATTCACTTTCAAATTTTCCAATACATAGATTTAACAACTTACCACTTTGACAAACATCTTTTGCTGAGGATAAAGAGATTAAAAAAAAAAACTTTTAAAAAGAATAAAATGAAATCCTACAAATTAAATCAAAATTTAAATGAATACTTAATGAATCTATGTAAAAGAAGTATAAATAGGTGGTACAGTCAATAGAACACCATCCTTGGAGTCAAGAGGACCTGAGTTCAAATCTAACCTCAGACACTTAACACAAAAAGTAGCTGTGTGACATTTGGCAAGTCTTTTAACCCCAATTGCCCTTCAAAAAGAAAAGAAAGAAGTATAAATGAATATGAGATCAATAAAAATACAGAGAAATATGATATAATACAATAGGCGAAAGGCTCATAGGAATCTCATAAAATTCTCAATGTGCATATCATCAATACTTTCTCCAAGAAGAGAATTAAAAGACATTGGTCATGGCAAAAAATGGAAGACAGTAATACAAATCGAAACTGACTATATCATAACCAAAAAAAAATGGTGCTTAGCAATATGGTTACTTTATATGATCACACTGTTCTTGCCAGCAGTACCCTATTGTGTGATGTCAAGTGGAAAGTACCTTTAGGAAATAGTAATATGAATCCCTCTCTTATATTTGATGAGATCCATTTCCAACAAGGGTGATTCCATTTTTAAAACATCTGTATTCATGCAGCTGTAAGTTGACTAGATGAAGTAAATGCCAAAGTAAACGCTAAATTAGAAGAAAAAACAAAGAAAACAAAACACCTATACAAATGAAACAGATCCAAACTGACCTATTCAAACTATGGACACCAAATGATAAAAAACACATAAATAAAATGGCAATGGCTCAGTTTGTCATCATTCTATAGAAATTTATTGAATTGTAATCAATTGTCAAAATGTGGAGGTCAAAAGAACACAGAACTCAGCTTGGTCAATGAACACATCATCTGCTTTCCAAGCAAATAGACAAATCAATCATGGCTAACGATGACTTATGTTATAAAAATCATTTGTAAATCAAACTAAGAAATTAATAGATTGCAAGAAGTATTACCTGATAAGAAATATTCAAGAGGATTTGGGTAAAGCAAGCTCATTTATAAATTGGCATGAGAGGGCAGAAGTGTGAAATATCAGATAACCCTTATTAAATATTAGCCATTAAATGGTCAACATCAAGAATTACAGGATGAAGTCAAAGGAAGCTCAATACTATGTGCTTTGCTGACTTGGTCTTTATATGAGCCTAGTTAAGAAGGGAGAAAGGTTGGGGCTCCCAGGAAAGAAATCCTCAGGAGAGAGCTTCACCTAAATCCCTGAAGACACAGGTCAGTGAATCCTCCCCTGAGGAGACAACTAGGGAGTATTCTCTGATAGTTACTGACAAGGAAATGAAAGGAAATAGGTGAGAAATCTTATCTGGGGAATTGAGGCAACAATTAATTCTAAGGGAGTTTCAGTGCTAGAGACTGTGTTAATAGCCTAGGGTTTGGAAGTTGCAAGATAAATTTAAGATACAAAAGGCTTTGGGATTTTGTTAGGGTTGGACAAACACAAAAAAGCAAAGCAAGACTGCCAGAAGTTCGAGGGTAAGTCTCTAGCTTGGCTAGCTGCCTGTTGCAAGCATGGGCTGGCTTATCCACAAGAGACTGCGGACGCTTTGTCACTGGTAAGAGCCCACATGGGAGCTGGCAGCAGTGTATCAGGTAGGTAAGAATCAAATGGTGTGTGTAAAGAATATAGAAGAGGAAATACAGGATGAGTCCCATGGGACAGGAATTATCCTAAGCAACACCCAGGGAATATCTATATTGTAAGGCTTCGAACTTACAGGCTTTGAACACCAGTAGGCAAGTGTTCTAGGATAAGAGGAATTCCCTAAAGCAGTGAATCTTTTGAGCTGAGGAAGGGAAGCAGAAAGGGAAAAGTAGGCGGAAGGCCTATTCTAAGTCATAGTTTAAGAATTCTGGGAGACTGACATGAGCTTAGATTTAGAGAAGTGTCTGTGTCTATATTTGAATGTGCATTATCTAGATGTGTGTATGTATTTAAGTGCCAGATAAATTTGTTTATGGATGTGTTATAAGTACTTTCTCCTGTGTGTTGTGTTTGACATAAATGTGAATTAGTTTCCTGTTTAAGTAGCCAATGTCAATTTAGGAGTTAATTTGATTGAGGAATTAAGCTTCCTTGTTTTAGTTCAATAAAATACTTGGGGGGCAGCTAGGTGGCACAGTGAATAGAGCACTGGACCTGGAGTCAGGAGGACCTGAGTTCAAATGTGGCCTCAGACACTTGATACTTAACTAGCTCTGTGACCTTGGGCAAGTCACTTGATCCCAAATACCTTGCCTTCCCCCCTCCAAAAAAAAAAAAATACTTGAGTAAATAAAAGACTCAAGTTACTACACAATTTTAGAAGGCTGCAAACAGGGGAGAAGGGACAAGAATATGAATGATCTCTAATTATAAAATCTTCAGATATTGTGTTCTATAATTCTCAGTCATGTAACATCATAGGAAGAAAAATGTATATTTAAAATATGGCTTTATTTCAGGGGAAATTTTGGGGGTCATTGAAAGTGTTAAACTATTGTCCAACCAGAATCTAGTCTGCTTTCTTTTGTTTATAAAATTCTAGGCCAAACCCTTTGTCCATCTCTGGTGTTCACCTAGGATATATGTAATGATGGACAAACTCAACATAACAATTGTTGGTAAAAAAAATAATAACCCAAAACATTTAGGCAAGTGACCAGAGACTACTTTACATTATTTGACTTTTTCATATGTTTTCTTTTCTTCTCTTCCTCACAATAAGCATCAATAAATGATTTCTGAAAGATTATCTCTTTCTTTCTTTACTTATTGTTCCACTCCCCAAGACATACCTTCACAAGCACATGTATGGTGGACTGAGGAAGAAGAATAAAAAGAAGAGGACAGTGGAAAAAGGAAGAAATAGTAAAAAAAGAGGAAATAATAGAAAGAAAAGAAGGAGAAGGAAGATAAGAAGGAGAAGGAGGACGAACAGACTATAAATGAAAGCAAGGACTAGAACACACATCTCATGGGTCCTAGTAAAAGTCTCTGTGCCATAAATGATTGATAATTTCATGAAGGATGACAAAACAAAGAATGGAGAATTAGAAAAAAACCTTACTATTAAATGTTTTCCAAAATTATTATCAGAAAAATAAAAATAAAAATTATCAGAATTCTTATTATAAGAAAAAATAAAAAATAAAAGGCGTGACAATTATAATAGCACCTACTCCATAGGGTTGTGAAAACTAAGTGAATTAACAAAGACAGCCATTTTGTAAACCCTGAGGTGCTATATCAATAGTAGCTATTGTGAATAATATTATGGACCCATGGACCCAACATTAGTTCAAGTGCCCATCACTTCTCACCTGGGCTATTACAACAGATTTTGAAATTAATCTCCTTGCCTTCTGTGAGGTGGTTAGACTAGATGGCATCTAATTTCCTTTTTAGATCTAGCTCTATATGGTCCTATAGTCTTAGGACACTATGAATTCTCACTCTATAACAATCCATCCTCCATGAACTGCTAAAGTGATTTTCATAAAGTACTGTTCTGACCATATCATTCTCCTACTCAATCAATTCAAGTGGCTCCCTATTACCTCTAGAAACAAACATAAACTTGTATTTGGCACTTCAAGCTTTTAACATATTCTTGTCCATGAATGTAAGATTCCCATTTCCAAAGTTCACTACTGGAAGTGTTAAATACTGAAAAAAATAAATCAACATAATCATTTTCCTTGCAGATGAATAAATACCACTTCAATGAGTTTCAGACATTTCAAAATGCAATTTGGATATTTCCAAATAAAGGTGGTGCTAGTACCTCAAATGCTACAAATAGAAATCTAATTATTGTTCCATCTTGAAAATACTTCCACTATTGACATCACAAATGAAGGAATTTTGTTACAATGGAGGAATTTTGAATTTATAGCTGTGATTTCATTGTATAGCAGATACTCAGTGAGGAGACAATCTGCCAAAAAATATTTACCATTTAGAGTCTTAAGGAATTGCCTGATGCATTGAGACATTAAGTGATTTGTGCAGAATGACAAGCAGTTTGTGTGTATGTGTGTGTTTGTGTATGAGTGTATGTATGTGTGTGTGAGTGTGTGTATATAAGTGTGTATGTGTGTATATGTGTGTATGTGTGTGGGGAGTATGGAAATTGGATCCAGGTCTTCCTATTTCCATCTCCATCCAATATGCCTTTCTTGCAAATTTTAAGTCACTTTGTTAATACTTGTAGGTTTTTATTGCTCCATGACTGTACCTGCTTTGGATTATTCTTATTCTATTTATGTCCCCATCATTTTCCCACTAGCAAGGTAGCTAGGCACCACAGTGGATATAGCTCTCGAACTTGAGTCAGAAGGACATGAGTTCAAATTCAGCCTCAGATACTTGTTTACCATATGACTGGACAGATCACTTAATTTTTGTCTACATCAGTATCTTCCAGTGTTAAATTGGGATTATAATAGCATTGACCTCTAAGGTTGTTGTGAAGATGTTATCTGTACAGAGCTTTGCATGTAGTTGGTGATTAATAAATAGCTTGTTTCCTCCCCCCCCCACCACTTATCCATGCTAGATCCTGGTGTCATCTCTGACTCTTTCCTCTCCCTCAGTCTTCACATTTAATATGAAAGATCTATGAGATATTTCCTATTAGTCCTTCCCATCCACCATCCTGATACTCATACTGAAATTTATACTATTTCAGACTCTCATTGTCTCTTATTCAGACAATTTTAATACTATAACTAGTGTCTACAATCTCTTTTCCAATCCTCTCTTCACTCTGTCACCAGAGTAATCTTATAGAATGAACAGCTCTGGTCTTGTTGCTCTCTTGCTTAGAACCCTTAAGTGATGTCGTTTCTTTTAACAAATAGTCCCAAAACTCCTTGACCTGACTTTTCTGGTTTTCAAAACACTGGTATTTTTTTGTTTCTGTTTTTTGTTTTTGTACTACTCCTTTGCACAGACTATCCCAACCAAACTGGAATAGCAACTGAATGCTCCCTGAGTCAACATTTCCCTTCTGCACATATTTGCCATTGATCTAACACTGTTCTCATGTGGAAATAATAACAATAGCTCACATTTGTAAGTTTGTAAAGTGCTTTATGTGCGTTATCTGATTTAATCCCCACAACAACCATTATTTCATATTAAAGTATGTGTTATTATCTGATTCTATGAATGAGAAAACAGAAGCTTATATGGGGATAAATGATTTTCCCAACATCACAAAGTTAGTCGGTTCCTAAGGCTAGATTGAAACCCAAGTCTTTCTGACTAACCTATTCTCTGCACCTGTTGCTATTATTTTTATCCTTCAAAAGGCAGCTCACATAACCTTCTCTATAGACTTCTCTGATCTCCCCAGTCAAAAGTAACCTCTTGCTTCTAAAATCTTTTATAAAGTTTTGAGTACAATTCTTCTACTTACTTTTCAAATGTCAAGCTGTGTCACAATTGTGTGTCTCTTATCTCGCCAAACAATACCACTGCCATCACCACCACTACCAACAACAAAAATGAAAGTAGGAGCAATGACAACAACAATAGCAACTCACATTTATATACCACCTTAATAAACAATGTCCCAAAATTCTTTATGTAATTTTGAGTCACTGAAGCATAAAACTTTATGATTTGGGGGTCACTTTATGTAAAAGTTACTTCCCCTATTAAACTATAAGTTCCTTGAGATCAAGGACTAGGTTATATACCTATATGGCAGCATCATTATGGGAAAGGTATGTCCTGAACTATAGGACACCATATAAATGGGAATTGTTCTCCTATATCTATCCCTTTGCCCACACTATTCTTTACTCTTATAAAATTCACTGGTTGACTGGGTACTATTTATCTGTGAAACGCCAATTCAAATTCTAACTCCTCCATGCATCCTTCTGTTATTCTTTAGTGAATAAAATTCTCTTTCCCTTTGACCTTACTTAGAATGTACTTTACTGCCGTTTTGCATTTTTCCAAAGCAGTGATCGTGCTTTTGTATTAAAGATAATATCTATGTAATTCACATCCCTGTCTATCCTGTGAACTTCATAAAGCCAACGTGTCTTCTCCAAACTTTGTATCTACCTGTGTCCATCTTCTTTGTGACATCCACAATGTTCTTACACATAGGATGTGTTTAAGATGGTATTAGTTGCAATTGTTCAGAGGATCATAGATTTGGAACTAGAAGGAGCTTAAGAGACCATCTATTTCATCCTCATCATTGATATAGATGAAGAAACTGGGTCCCAGGGAGACTAAATGACATGCCCAAGATATGTTGAAATTACCATCATTCTGTCTAGAACCCTTTACTACAAATAGAGTGTCCACCATACTCTCCAGCACTGTATTTTTATTAATCTTCTTTGTGTCCCAGGATCTAGCACAGGGTTTTTTAACTATTAAGTGCTTAATAAGTGTTGAATGAGTTGAGTACATAAATGCATCAAAATTAAACCATAATATTAGTTAAGATACAGCTCTTTGAAGAGTTTGGGGAATAGGTATATTTTAAATAAATATTCCTCCAGAAGAATCTTTTCAGTGGAGCAATTATATGGAGAACTAAAAGTATGGATTTCCATAGTCACTATGGGACAGCTTGCTGTTGTGTAATAAGTGCTAGATATATAGTTAGAGGAGATGTTGGTTCCAATCCTGCCTTTCAATTTTCATCTATAAACTGTGGATAAAAATATCCATGACACCTACATTAAGGTCCACTATGAAGATCCAGAACCATAAGATCCAACACAATAAGCATTTATTAGGTGCTACCCATGTGCCCGACACTGTGCTGGGACCTGGGAACGCAAAGACAAAAACGATCTCAGACTTCAATGGACTTACAGTGTCCTGGAGGGTCTTACTGGAAGGTCGTACATTTTTTTTGGAAGATATGAGACAATGTATGTAAAATACTACTGAAATAGCAGCTATTAATTTCTACCATGCATGCTGATCTTGGTCTTCACACAAATCTAGCAGAGGAAGAAAATGTCTAATTATCAAATTTGGTCAGAAAAGAAAGATAAAATGCTAACCTTTAAACAAATCGCTTGTGATCAAAATCATACCTTTCTAGCTAAAGTCCTTTCCACCTGAAACAGCAAGAGATTGCTAACATCTTGAGCTCCATTACAATTTGGATTAAATTAAGATTGTCCTTAGTTCCAATCCAAACATCTAATGAAGCACACCCAGGCCTACTAATAACCATCACCAAGGATACACAGAGATTTAATGTACTGTTTGTGGAGCTGAACAAGTAGAGTTACGATACTTCATTAGCTGCTGTGGAAGAACTGTGATTTCAGAACAGGAGGTCCCTAATTTCTATTTCAGAGGAGAGTCTATAAACACCTCACAAATTCCTCCTTTGCAGGCAGAGTGAAAAATATCAAAGAGTCTCTTTCTCACTCCTGAGGTTTAAAGGTTTAGTTGTTTTGATTTTTTTAAGCAAAAATCCTTGCTTTATTGATTTTTGTTGTTTTTCCAGGAAAGCAAGTGATGCTAAAATGTTAACCTGAATAATTACAATGTATGAATTCAGTAATAAAAAGCAAACACAAATGAGTATACATTGCTAGTAAAATCCATATCCCTTTAAGACAGAACTTGATGGCACTGGGCATATTTAGCAGTATTTAAAAGAGTTTTAGAGTTAGAAAAACTATTCAACTGTTCATATTTGAAAATACAAGGAAAACAGAGAAGCAGCACTGGTGCACTATTAAGTCATATTGTTATTAATCAATTGTTTTGTTTTGTTTTCCCCCTACAGTAACTTTCTCTAAAAGGTCATTCCTAGGTAATGCTTTTACTTAAGTAGTATTAGTCATGGAATTTGGCAGCACATATAGAACGTACAGGAAACTGGTGCTATGTATTACAATACATTATTATTATTTTATTTATTTATTTTTAACGATCAGCTTTTATCAAAGAGGTCACACAGCCTGAAGGATACCTAAATCTTTATGAAAATAAATAGATCCACTTAGGAAAGTAGAGACTTGTGAATGAATTGTTTTTCTTTGGGGAACTAATGAAGCATGTACAGAAAACTTAGTCAAGATCAAGTATAAGCAGTTCTATAGCATGTGGACTAATTAAGTGTGGCACACGTTTTCTCAGGACCATTACTCACACCTAAACCTAGATTTTGGGTGGGGGATTGTCATTACCCTATGCTTTGGTCAAATTCATGAGCCCTTGTCAATCAAGTCAATGCCCTTTTTCGTACCAGGATTTCTTTCATCGTTTTATTTCTTTTTTTATCCTTCCTTCCTTTCTTTATTTCTTTCTCCCTTTCTTTCCATCTTTTTCTTTCTCTCCCTCTCTTCCTCTTTTCTTTCCTTCCTTCCTTTCTTCCTTCCTTCCTTCCTTTCTTTCTTCCTTTCTTTCTTTCACCTTATTTATATCAACTTGACATAATCTTTATTTGCAGACACTTAAAAACAACAATGATCTGTGGTATACCACACCCTTTCCATCTTCTTGTTCAGCATCCCATTGTTTCACTAAATGTAGCAGAGATCACCAAAGCATGTGCTTAGGGGAATATATTTATAATTTCAAGTCACAGAGTCATCATGTAGTGAACCTAACACTTAGATGTTGAGAAAAGGCTGTTTAAGAACAGTTTTTACATTGTTTTATTCCCTATGACTAATCATGCATGATTTTTAACAGAGAAAAAAACATACCTCCCCTCTCCATTTTTTTCTTAACTAAAGGTCTTTGATTAACCTGGGTTCCTTTTGTTGTACTTGTTTACTCCCTTTCTACTTCCCACTGAGTAAAAAAAATTAAAGTAGAAAGTATACAACAAGTGAAACAGGCAAAAAAACTGAATAGGCATAACTAATCGACTATATAAATAGACATACACATACACACACACCAACCCACATAGGCATTATCTCAACTATTCATTATTTATTTATATTTGCTTATTAGTTTGTTTTTCTCAACTATAATCAATGCATGGGGCAGAAGGGTTTAGAATGACTCAATTGGCAGTCATAGGCAGAGCTGACTTTATGTGTGCCATAACAATGCAGGATCAAGAAAGTAATTGGATCAAAGAATGACCATGTTAGAGGAGTGTATATTTCTTCATTCTATTCTTTGTTTTGATGTCAATATTTTGTTGTTAGGTAAATTCCCTGAGCATGAGCTGTGTTTCTCTCCCCTTTGTATTTATCACTAAGAAGAGATAATTCCCATCCCTTAGGAGTACTGGGCCTAAACTATAAGTCATCCTTATGGCTCCAACACCCTAAAAACGTGGCAGGGAAGGACGTTTGATACTAACAGCAATACCACCAATTTTTGGTTGTCAAATGTAGACATATCATATACTGAAGATAGAAGTACTCATAATTAGTGGTCCCTACACTATAACAAGACTCCAGTATAGTCCTAATTGCTTCATTGTGTTTTCTTATCAGAATGATAAAATCTATGCAAAGCATGCTTTAGTTAAAGAAATTAAATCTAACAGAAAATTTATTGCTAAAAGTTCTTGTAAGTCTGAGTTCAAACTAAAAATTATACTTCCCACAGAATGAACAAACCTCCATGATAATTTACTTTTTTGTTATACATACATATATGTGTGTGCATCCACGCAGATATATACACACAAACACATATATGCATATATACACACATGTACACACCCACATGCACACACCACTTGGGCATACATATCTATACATATATACATACATGTGTTTACATGTATATATGTACATGTACATATATATTATCAAACACCATTGGGATTATTATTTTAATAGTAACAAATAAATGAATAATATAGCTGCAATTACTTTACCTCTTATTCCCAAGAACTTAGCACATCCTCAGGGAATAATTATTTTAAAATTCATCACAAAATTTCATTATTCATATTTTTCCTTCAAAAAGAAATCTTTTTAGTAAAAACTCTAGCTTCAGAACAACTTAAAAACAGATGTTGTATATTTTGGTTATGTAGTGGATATATAGGAACCCAATTTTCAATATACCTAGTACTTAAAATCAACTAAGATTTTGAAAACAAACACCCAGGAGTGATGATTCCCAGGTTACCCTCCAAAGCTCTGCCTTAGATACATGTACACAAATCACATGCTTTACCTGAAAATATTTGCATGTTGGATTTGTAACTGTGGGTCCTTTTCAGCAAGCAAATGCAAGAATTGCAAATCCTTTATTGCATCACAAGTAATTACAATTTCACCAAGAGCCCAGCAGAAAATGTTGCCTATGCACTCCTATCTTTATAAACAGAGTGACAAGTAAAACTGCTGGTACAAATACAGCATCATGGAATTTCTTCTTTTTCAGTAATCCTCTTTATGGGCTCACAGGAAAAAAAAAGATAATATCAAGGTCTTTGGTGGCTCTGGGACATCGATTGCCAAACCAAACCATTCTTCCAAATATCAGTAAACCAGGGGCAGCAGACTGCTATGAGCTAATTTTTTTTTTTCCAGCCAAAAGGATTAGATTTGTCTCATAGACGGTTCTGACATCTAATATAGATTTCCAATGAGTTGAGCTTTGCCAGTCATAGTGTGACTTTGTGGCAAGGCCTGCTGCTTTCTGAGGGTGGAGTATGGCCCCTACTGGGGAAATAAAGCCTGCAGTGCAACATTCTGTAGACAAATCTTTACCCGTGTGTGATGAAGGGCCCTTGTGCTGGGTTTCTTGCATAGGTAACCCTTCAGGGATTTTGACACAAGTTCAGATCTCTTGGATAATTTCAATTACTACTTCAGAGGGCAGTAGCTTCTGATTTCAGGTAATTAGACAGGTATTGCTCTTAGGGGTTTAAAAAATAAGATGCAGGAAAACATCATGATCTCAGCTGTTATTTGGCTTTACAATGTGTATATAGGTACATGCAATAAATAGTAAGGGGTAAAATAAATAGTAAAAGTAAGGAGTATTTTTTCCCCTTACTTTCATGAGCACTGAGAAAGGAGGAGCCAATCTGTATATCCTCTTATGATTATGTTTTCTTTCACCAAAAAATGCACTTTTCATATCACAAAATGAAATATTTTTAAGGGAAAGCACCGTTTCATTGTGTGTGTGTGTGTGTGTGTGTGTGTGTGTGTGTTTGTCTTATATTCCCCTGTGCCTAGCAAAATGGTTGACACATAATACAGGGCTGTTGAATGATGGTTTTATATGTGACTCCAGTTATATGGGAAGTACCAAAAGGAATTTGACAATTGCAACTTTGAGCTGGACATACTTATAAGGGGACAATTCCCCTCACAAGTCCTGCTTCAATATACATTAGGGTAATAAAACAGAAAGAACACTGATTCTGAAATCCTAAAACACCTTTAACGGAGATTCAAATCTGAGTTCCACTGCTGACACTTATTACCTGAGCGTTCATGAGCAGATCCCTTAACTACTCTAGGTTTCACAGTTTCTTCATCTAGAAGGTGCCAGAAGTGGTATGGGTGGTTTTTGAGGGTCTCTTACCACTCTAGATAGATCTATGAGCCCATAACTCCTTCTGATTCTTCCTATTTGTTCAGTAGAAACTAGAAGGTTTGAACATATCCTGTGGATCCAATCTGAGTTACACAGAAAGGCAAATCAGAGCTACACTATAATATTTAAAGGAAATAAAGAGAAGTACATGTTAATGAAATGCAATATTGAGCTGCTCTCATAAAAAAGCACCAACATTATTTATGTAAACAACGCTGAGTGCATCTGCTATTTAGTTACATGTGAGCTTTTCCATATCACTGAGGTTTAGGGAATATCACTTAGGGGAGAAAAGCAATTTTAAGGTTATCATAAGAGCGACAAAGACATTAATCTGACAAGATATGCTCAAGAGACCCAAGATGCAATTGTTGAATTCCTTTTGGTTCTCTCACCCATAATTTTACGGAGCTCAGTATAATTAACACACTTCATGGGATTTAAGTAACATTTGTTGCTTCTCTATCAGAATGCAAATTTGAAAATGATATGGATCTGTACAGGAGACAGCAACAACTGTTTCCTAGGTAATAACTTGTGCACTGCTTTCCAATGCAAAAAGAGGTGACAGATAAAGCATTACTCAGGTTTTATTAGGAAGTTAACATATGTTTTATTGCTGCTACAAATGCTAAAACCAGATATGTCATAAAATTAGTGAAAATTAAATGGTTTATTGTCAATTTGAAAATTTTAAGCTCCATTTTCTTAAAAGCTATATAAAATAATGGGGCCTGCTGTCATCAAGCAAGTGTATGTAGGTGGATAAATGGGTGTGAAATCGTCTAAACAAAAGAAATTCAGTGGGTCAGCAGCACCTGTTAACTCTTAGGCAGAATGTATCACAGCAAAAAAAAGTCATTATAGGTATGGGGTATGTATACGGTGTGTGTGTGTGTGTGTGTGTGTGTGTATGTAAATGTAGCCAAGATATATATTCAAGCTTTCTAACCATGGGACCCATTTTCTTCAATAATAGGTCAGTACATGTGATAAAGGAAACAATTAGAGAGATTGTTTATTCCCTTGTCCTACATTTACTTAAAAGGAAAATAACATAACCCAGTGCTATTCAGTGTGTAGAAAAGAGATGGCCTCATTTATTTATTTTTTTCTTATTTCAGACTCTGTCAGAGGGAAAAAAGGGCCCATTAGAAAGGAGACAGAGCAAATTATGCAAATAATTAATTACCTACCACTGTACTTCTCGAGAAATATCCCTTTGATATAGGGAAATGATTCTAGGTTTTATACTTTCTTATGGAATAATAATTGAGTGGAAAATGACTACCATTAGAAATGCTTGGAGGCAATGTGGTACAGTACAAAGTGTTGGATATGATCACAGAGAACCAGGATTTGAATGCTAAGTCAGACACTGTATGTTTCATCTTAGACAGGATGCTTAAACTTTCTGGCCCTCAGTTTGTCCATCTATAAAATGAAGGGATTGAACTAAGTGATCAATTGGACTAAGTGATCTCTTAGATCTGTGCCAGCTTTAAGTCTGTGTTCCCACGTGTAATTCACATACACCCTAAATAAACGATGATGGGGGGTGTGTCCAATACATATTATTTGAGTTTATAAGTGATTCATTTTTTTTTTCTCTAGCCTCTCGCATCTTTTGTCTAGTGTTTTCAGAGGGATCACCTTTGCCCATATCTGATGTTCTAAGAGGAAAACAAATACATAAATGAATCAGGGAACATGTTACAAATCAAGCTTTCCTTAAGATCCTTAGCTCTGGCAGAGTCTCAATGCAAGAGAATGTGCCTACATCTTCCTATTTGTTCAGTAGAAACATAGAAGCATACATCTGTATGCTTCTAAACTAGTACCAAAGATTTCTTTATCCCATATGCCTCTTATTTTTATTTAACTACAATAAAATTATTTTAAGCTTTCAGGATCACTTTAGGATACTACTATGGTACTTCTCTATGTCAATAGTGGATTTCAAAAATAAATTATAAGAAATGTAGCAGCTAAGCTAGCTCGAACAGCATACTAAATAGAATCAAAGTCTCATTATCATACTACATAAAAAGAGGATATGAGCCCATAAGTAGAATTGGTGCTTTTGAATTCTAAACTTTACTCTACAGACCACATATCAAAGCCCATTGAAAAGTCAAAACCTACTAAAAAGAATAAGAAATGAACTCTATTCCATAACTATGCTTTCTATGGTTTGGCAGATAGATGGAAGTACATGCAGAAGAGCAGTGAAGCATCACCACTGACAAGAGTTCAGACGGGGAAAAAAATAGAGGTGCATTTAAAGAATTCCCAGGTATGGGTATGCTACAGTGAAAGGAAAAGTGCTTATATTCACTGGAAAAAAATTAGTTTCATTCAACCCAGCTTGGTTTTAAAGTGTTAAATGACAAGACTAAAGCTAACCTGTCTTACAGTTCTTCAATGACAATTGTCTTTGGCTAAAGGTTATTTTTATTTTGAACTATTTGTTGAAGTTCTGGAAATTGCTTCTTGTGATACTAATGTTTAAATCATTAAGTGAGATTGCATCACATTCACAAAACACATAACCTAATGGCCAGTGCTAGTTTTGGACACAGTATTCTTTCCCAATATTGTATGAAGTGCATTGCTTCTATTGGTTTTTCAGCCAAGGATCACATTATGCTTTTATTTGGGAGTATTAGTGCTAGGTCATTCCATGTGAAATCATCCAGGGCCAAGCACTTAGTGAAGATAATTCTGAGGAAATGTGTTTTAATTAATTGTGAGACATTTATTAAATGACATCTACAATTTTCAGCCCGTTCATTGCTTTATAACCCCCTGAAAATCAGTCCTGGAACTCCAAGCAGCTGAATTTTCATTTGCACACTTTTGCTGTTTCTTGAATCCTGCTTCCAAATAATCGACCCTAACAACAGTCAGGGTTTAATCTACTACTCTAAGGCCAAATTTCTGGAGTCTTTGATGTAGGTGAAAAAGAAAATGAGGGAATTTGAACAAGACAGTCATCTTACATGTACATAACTGCATAACAATAGATCCTGATTAAACTAAAGCCAAGGACCATAGATTATTTCTTGATGTAGCTATGATATTTTGAATCTTTCTTTCCTTAATCTGTCCTTCATATAAAAATTAAGTATTTGTTTTTCTAGAGAAGCATTCTACCATTTCTGATTAGATATAAAGTTTCTTATACCATATTTTATAAAAAAATAATCCTTAATTATTTCTTGGATGTCAAATCAAAAGAGCACTGGTTCTGGGGTTTGAGAACCTGGGTCAGAATTCTATCACTGACACAGAAGATTTGACCTTGGGAATTCACTTAACCTTCTTTGACCTCAGTTTTCTCATCTGCAAAATGGAAGAGTTGGACTAGCTAGTCTCCACTTCTAGAATTTTAAGTATATTTAGTTCTTAGTCTTGAAATCAATGATGTGATATCAATTTATTTTACTTGGTTCATGGTAATAGTTGCCAGGTCTCAATACAGAGTTTGAGATTTCAGTTTTCCATGCATGAGTGCTGGACATGGAACCAGGAAAGACCTGAGTTAAAGTCAGGCCTCAAAAACTTAATAAATGTGCAGGTCACTTAACCTCTCTTTGCCTCAGTTTCCTCATCTATAAAATAGGGATAATAATAAAACACACCTTCCTAGGCTGCCGTGAGGATCACCTGATAAAATAATTCTTAAGTACTTAGGACACATCCTGGCACAGAGTGAGTGTTATATAAACACTAGTTATAATTATTTTGTTATTATTATTTATCAATATTATTAAATATCACTCTAAGGCTATGGAGGAGTCAGAAAAAGAGGAAAGAACTTGCTTGCCTGTTCTGTCATTGCTACTGCTCTATTCTTTCTTTCAATAGTGTTTAGGACAAAAGAGTACTGGTCTTCTCACTCTCCTCTGCTTAGGTGAGACTGTATCTGAGAGATCACACTCAGTTTTGTGGAGAATGGAATGGAAAGGAGTCAGTTAAAAACAGATGATCTCTGAGTTTCCTTATGATTTTGAAATTTGTGTGATTCCATGATTTTCCTTTGTTAGGGTAACAAGATGTCAGGTACCTTTTCTCTACTTTCTATAGTCCCTTAATGACAAATTTTCAGGATGGATTGTGAGATCTTATACTCCTGCTATTTGTTTTTGATGATCCAAGCTCTTTAAAAATTTGTGCTATTTATTGTAATGAATAAAGTATTGGACTTGGAATTATCAATATCTGAATTCAGAAAAAGTCTTATATGCTTATTAGGTATGTGGCCCTAGGTAAGTCATTTAACTTTTCTGTGCCTTGTTTTCCTCATCTGTAAAATGGGAATAATAAAACCATTTATCTCCTAAAGATGTTGTAAGAAGAGAAATGCAAGGGTTAATCTGTATCAGCTGAGGAGTGTTTGCAAGTGAATGTTACCTTAAAACTTAGTCAGAAAATGAAGATTGAATTTCCTTATCATTCTATCAGTTGCTGAGCAGAGAATGTCCCTCAATCTGTTTTTTTTTCTTATCAATTAGATGCTGATTTTCTCACATTTCTTTTGAACTCATTAGCATGTAAATTTTCTCACATTTTGTAAGGGACCTTAGAAAATATCTAATACAAGCCCTTTATTTTACAGAAAAGGAAACAGAAGCCAAACTCATATAAGTAGCAACTATTACAGGTAGAATTTGGACCTAGATCCGGTGACTTTAGAGCTGATGCTCTTTTGGCAATAACATTTTGTTTCATATTTCTCCACCGTGGTCTAAAGTGAGAACTCCATATGGGTTGGTGAATCTTGAGGAGATAAAAGAATCTGAGTAGTTTCATAACTCTCCTGTCTTTCCTACCCTCACTTATTCCTCCATACAAATAAATCTAGATAATAATTGATGGACTGATTCCTGATTTCATTTTTTAAATTAATGTTGACTAGACAGATATTTTGGGTAATCTAGTCAATATTATTTAACAAAATTTCAAGGTTTTAGTGTATTTAAAGTAACTTAGAAAATAAATCATTCTATTACAGGGGAAAGGTTTTAATTATTTGTTTTAAGTAAAAGATTCATTGAGCAGTGAATAGATATTAAGAGAAAAAAAGGACCCTCATTAAGGAAACTTAGATAATTCAAATTTAGTCTAGGCTTTCTTCTAATTATACTTGATTTCATAACCTAAGTGTTTGAGGTTTGTCCAAATGGCTAATGATGCTTGAAATGAACTTTGACCTTCCACAAATATCAGCCATGATTAGTTATCTCTATTGATCATGCAGTCTTTTATCAATGAAGGCAGTCTTTTAACTCCTTATTTTCTGCCTCTTATCTTTTATCTTAGTTTCAGCACATACTTCTTTTATCTGTTTTAGGCATATTTAGTTGTTCAGGATTAGGAACAAACTATGTACCAATCATTCAAAAACTCTTCTAAATACATAGAGTTTTTAGCCACGGTGGCTAAGGAAAACTCTAAAGAGGTCACAGTCTGCTTTTGTGGAATTGATTCCCACAATGATAAGAATCAAAGGTCTTTCAAAATATCATGGTAAAACACCTTTATGCTAAACCAAATCTTTTTTTTATCCTTAACCATGATTTTGGATATTAAGTCCTACCAATTTCTTTAAATGTGCATATTTTTACAAATCATGCTAATTACTGTCATTCATCTCTCATCTCTGTTCCTCTGCTCTGGTTTACCTTGCTACCTAGAATGTATTCTCTCCTTACTTCCACCTTTTAGAATTATTTTCCTTCCAAATTCAATTCCAATGGCTTCTACATGAAGCCATTCCCGATACCTCAAGCTGTTGGTGTTCACTTCATTATCATGCATTGATTTTGTCTATAAATATTATGTGTGTATGTAATATATACACACATGTATATGTGTATGTATATACACACGTGTATATGCACTGCGATATGCATGTGTGTATGTTACACATATATCCACATGTTTACATATATGAGTATATAACATAGTGTGTATGTACACTAATATATTTACATATCGACTCTACATGTAGAATGCAAACCCTTTGATGACAAGGACTATTATACCAATGTCTGTGTATCTATTTCCTCCTATTTTGTCTAGCATGTAATAGACACTTAATGTTTGTTGATTAATTGATTGCCATTTCCTATTAAATATACTATTGCTATTATTATCTCAACCACATTCACACACTGAAAATTGTCTATCATTATTTTTCTTTACCTCTAATAGTTTCCAAAATTCAATCGTAAACTTCATCCCATCACTAACAACCTACCATATTTTGTGCTTTCTTTTTATACATAGATCCTTGTTCCTTTTTTCCATATCTGAAATAGCCTTATTTTACTGTTTAACTGCTTTAGCCCTAAATTGGTGTTACCTGGTTAATTTATTAACTTCCTCTAATTCACTTTTATTACATACATTATACCTGCTAATATAATCTCTGATCAGGTTAGACCTTCAATCATCATGGTGACATTTTGATGAATAATAAATGTCCAGTACTACTTGCATGTCTTTTTGAGTCTATTTATGTGATTTTTTTTACCATAAATTCAGAGTCATTTTATAAACAAACTATTCTTGCATCAACTAACCTATATTATGAGGTTACTATTATGAAATTGAGTCCTTTAACGTTTTCTTAAAGTAGTTTTGCTTATAATCTATCTAAAAAATAACTGAAATGCTAGGTTTTCAATTATGTATGGCCAAAGCATTATATAAAAAAAAATCAAATAGCCACAAGAATCACAAAGGGAGGCAATAGCTATAGCTTGTCAATAATATCTGTTTATTAGGAATGATCAAAGCGTACAAAAGATCCAGGAAGTGTAGTAATTGTGAATTAATGGATTTCAAAAAATGGAAGGGACATGAGAAGTGATCTGTTTAGGGCTAACGAAAGAGAATGGAAAGTCCAGCAGCTATTCCATGACAAAGTGAAATAAGGTAACCATAGCAAGGGAAATAGAAAAAAAAAAATGCCTCAAGGATGCCCTGAAGCACAGCTTCAAACAACTTGGCATAACTCAGAGCCAGTGAGAAACAGCTCCTGACAGACTAGCTATGAGAAATGAGGTAGGTCTTTTTCAGCAAAAGCTTTGGTCTGACTAAAAATCTAAAGGATAATCACAAATAACCCCATGCTCATCCCAGAGTGGGAATGAAAGAATACTTTTCACATATATGCAATGTGGAAAGGATGCTTGGCTGCACCTTGACATATCCAACAATGCTCATGAACATAAACTGTGATACTCACCAATCTTGTAATCTGTAAGCCTAGCTCTTAGAGCATAAAGAAGTCTATGAATGTTTGTTCTGCACTCAAAGAGAAGCATGACATACTCAGTAAACTTAGTTGATTATGATTTATTGTTATCAAAGACAACGTACAGATGAGACATGCACCAGCCTCTGCAAGAGGCATTCATTTGCCCTGATTCTAGTATATGTCATTACTACTGGAGGTATAACCAAGGCCTGGTGAATTCTACTTACTAAGACTACAAACTGACTGTGAGTGGCTCCCTGTATCTCCTAAAAATTTACTTAGTAAAGAATGCTTAAGAATGTACTAGTTGAGATAAGGATGGTTGCTTAGCTTGGTACATTTTCAGGGGTACATAGTGGTGATATCTACAGATGCATCTTTAACTGTAGCTGTTTTCTGTCCGTATGTTACCCACTCCTCACTACTCTCCTCCTTCTGGAGAGAAACAAATTTATAGTCAGGCTGTGCTAAAAATCTTTTTTCCTTTCATTTCCTTTATTTTATTTAGTATTTTTATTTTTCCCCAGTTACAGGTATAAAAACAAATTTTGAGATTCATTTTTAAAACTTGGAGTTTCAAATTTTCTTTCCTCTGACCCTACCTCCCCACCTCATTGAGAAATTAAGCAATTCAATATAGGTTCTGCAATATTAATGTTGTGAAAGAATAGACAAAAAACCTCAAGAAAGTAAATTTTGTAAAAGTATGTTTCAATCTGAATTCAGACACCATTAGTTCTTTCTATAGGGATGGTTAACATTTTTCATCATAAGTCCTTTAGAGTTTTCTTGGATTTTTGTATTGCTGAGTAATTCACAGCTGATCATCTTACAAAATTTTTGTTACTTTGTACACAGTGCATTTCACTTTGCATCAGCACATTAAAGTCTTTCCAGGATTTTATGATAGCCTCCTGCTCATCATTTCTCATAGTACAATTGTATTCCTTCATAAACACACACCACAGCTTGTCCAGCCATTCTCCAATTGATAGACCTCCCCTTAATTTCTAAGAAGAGACCTGTTATGAATATTTTAGTACATATAGGTCCTTTTCCTTTTTTTTATCCCTTTTGGTATATAGAACTAGTAATGGTATTGCTAGGTCAAAGATATGCATAATTTTACAGTCCTTTGGGCATAGTTTCAAATTGCTCTATAGCAGTTTGCTCTGAAGCAATACAAAACCCCATCAATAGTGCATTAATATCTCAGTTTTCCCATATCCCCTACAACATTTGTCATTTACCTGATCTGTTAACCTAATAAGGTTAACCTAATAAGTATGAGGTTACCTAATAAGGTTAACCTAATAAGTATGAGGTGGTACCTCAGAATTATTTTAATTTACATTTCTCCAATCAATAGTGAGAGTATTTTTTCATAAGGCTATAGATAACTTTGATTACTTCATCTGAAAACTTCATATCTTTGGTCATTTTTCAATTAGGAAATGGTTCTTGTTTTTATACATTTGACTCAGTTCTCTATATGTTTGAGAAATGAGGCCTTTATCAGAGAAACTTGCTTCAATTTTTTTTTCAGTTACTATTGCTTACTGTATTTCACTCCAGCCTGTTGCCCCCCCATTTATTCTTTTCCCTCTCTCCTTTCACCCTATCCCCTCTCAAAAGTGTTTTGCTTAAGACTACTCCTCTCCCAATCTATGTTCCCTTCTATCACAGCTCTCCCATCTCTTTCTATTATCCACTTCCCCTCCTACTTTGCTATAGAGTAAGATATATTCCTATACCCAATTGAATGTGCATATTATTCTCTCTTTGAGCCAATTCTGATGAAAGTAAGGTTCACTCATTCCCCCTCACCTCTTCCTCTCCAATGTAAAAACTTTTTCTTGCTTCTTTTATGTGAGATAATTTGTCCCATTCCACCTTTCCCTTTCTCTTTCTCCCAGGACATTCCTCTCCCACCCCTAAAATTTATTTTTTTAGATATCATCTCTTCATATTTGACTCATACCTGTGCCTTCTGTCTCTATACACTCCGTCTAACTACTTTAATAATGAGAAAGTCCTATGAGTTACAAATATCATCTTCCCATGTAGGAATGTAAACTGTTTAAACTTATCAAACCCCTTATGATATCCCTCTCCTGTTTACCTTTTTATGCTTTTCTCGAGTCTTGTATTTGAACATCAAATTTTCTATGTAATTCTAGTCTTTTCATCAAGAAAGCTTGAAAGTCCTTTATCTCATTGAATATTCATTTTTCCCTTGAAGGATTATACTCTGTTTTGCTGAGTAGGTGATTCTTCTTGGTAATCGTACCTCCTTTGCCCTCTGGAATATCTTATTCTAACCCCTCTGATCCTTTAATGCAGAAGTTGCAACATTTTGCATTAACCTGACTGTGGTTCCATGATCCTTGAATTGTTTCTGGCTGCTCACAATATTTTTTGTTCCTTGACCTGGGAATTCTCGAATTTTGATTCAATATTCATGAAAGTTTTCATTTTGAGATCTCTTTCAGGAGCTGATCAGTGGATTCTTTCAATTTCTATTTTACCCTCTGGTTCTAGAGTATCAACAGTATCCCATGATAATATCTTGAAAAAATTATTTCTATGGAGAAGGCAGAGCCAAGATGGTGGCATAGAAGCAGGAAATTCTGTGAGGTCCCCCAACAATCAACATCAAATACCTATAAAATATGACTCTAAACAAATTTTAGAGCTACAGAACCCACAAAATGACAGAGAGAAACAACTCTCCCAATGAATGCAGCTCAGCAGGCCTACAGGAAGGGTCCATCACAGCACACTGGGAATCTAAATCAGTCCCATGTGAGCCATGTGGTTTTGGCCTCAGGGAAGCCCCTGGCCAGCAGAATGTGGCGATTTCAGATTCCTCAACCCATAAACGCCAAAGAGTAAGTATAAGGTCAATGTGGGACTCTTTTGGAAAGGAAGGGCACAGTCCCACCTTTGCCCTGAGGGCAAGAGGTGGCAGAGTAACAGTGCCTGCTGCTGCTTCCCCACAAGGGTACCTCCAGAGTTCCTGGCCTGCTGATCATAGGGGGAGCAAGTGACCATTCAGAGGGCAATCACTCTTACTTTAATCCACTTGAATATGGATCACTGTCTTGGATGGAAGTCCTAGAGTCTGTGTTCAGTGGGCTAGAGCTTGTGGGGATTGTAGAGAGGGAGCCCTTTTAATATCTACAGCAGTTACAAATACCCCAGCAATTTGTTATAAAGCACTCCTCACTAGAAGCAGAGTTCTACCATGGCAAAGAGCTCAAAAGTCAAGTAATTGAATGGCAACTTGAGCAAGCAGAGGAAGCAAAGCAAACAGAGTGATCAAACCTTAGATTATTTTTGGGGAGACAAAAAATATCAAAGCATGGAATGGGAGGAAGACAACGAAGTCAGAACTCCTGCATCAAAAGCTTCCAAGAAAAATAATGAAATGGTTACAGGCTATGGAGGAGCTCAAGAATGATTTTGAAAATCAAGTAAGAGAAGTGGAGGAAAAATGAAGAGAAATGGGAATGATGCAAGAAAATTATGAAAAGAGAGTCAACAACCATCCTGAAGAAAATAACACCTTAAAATAGACTAACTCAAATGGCAAAAAAGGCCCAAAAAGCCAATGAGGAGAAGAATGCTTTAAAAAGCCAATTTTGTCAAATGAAAAAGGAACTTAAAAAGCTCACTGAAGAGAATCATTCCTTCAGAATTAGACTGGACCAAATGGAAGCTAATGACCTTATGAGAAATAAAGATACTATTAAACAGATCCAAACAAATGAAAGAATAGAAGGCAATGCAAAACATCTCATTGGAAAAAATGACTGACCTGGAAAATAGATCCAAGAGAGATAATTTTAAAATGATTGGACTACTTGAAAGTCATGATCAAAAAAAGAGCCTAGAAATCATCTTTCAAGAAATTCTCAAGGAAAATTGTCCTAATATTTTAGAACCAGAGGGCAAAATAGAAATTGAAAGAATTCACTGATCCCAAAAAGAAAACTCCTAGGAATATCATAGCCAAATTTCAGAATTCCCAGGTCACAGAGAAAACATTACAAGCAGCCAGGAAAGAAAAATTTTATTACTATGGAAACACAATCAGGATAACAGAAGATCTAGCAGCTTCTACATTAAGGGATCAAAGGGCTTGGAATATGATATTCCAGAGGTCAAAGGAGCTAGGATTAAAACCAAGAATCACCAACCCAGCAAAATTGAGTATCATGTTTCAGGGGAAAATGTGGTCATTCCATGAAATAGAGTACTTTCAAGTATTTTGATGAAAAAACCAGAGATGAATAGAAAATTTGACTTTCAAATACAAGAAGCAAGAGAAACATGAGTAGGTAAAGAGAAAAAAAGAAATCATAAGAAACATATTAAAATTGAACTATTTACATTCCTTCATGGAAAAATTATAATTATAACTCATTAGACTTTTCTCAGTATGAGGATAGTTGAAGGGAATGTGTGTTTATATAGGAAGGTATATGTGTTTATAAATACATATGTGAGTGTGTGCATATATGTGTACATGTATACATAGACAGAGGGCACAAGATGAGTTGAATAGGAAGGTATGACATATAAAAAATAAAATTAAGAGGTGAGAGGGGAATATAATGAGAAGAGAGGGAGAGACAAAATAGGGAATATAAAAGAGGGAAGAGAAAACTTAAAATGGAGGGGAAGAACAGGAAGACAAAAGGGAATGGATTAACCTTACTCTCATTGAATTTGGCTTAAGGAGGGAATAACATACACACTAAATTGGGTGTCTTACCCTACAGGAAAGTAGGGGGAAAGGAGATAAGAAGGGGGATGATAGAAAGGAGGGCAGATTGGGGAAGGGTAGTTAGAAGCATACACTTTTGGAAAGGGATATGGTCAAAGTACAAAATAGAATAACTGTGGGGTGGGATAGGATGGAGGGTAATATAGTCATTCTTTCACAATATATCTACTATGGAAATATTTTGCATAACTACACAGGTACAACCTCTATTGAATTGATTATTTTCCCAGTAGCGGTGGGCAATGAGGGAAGAAGGGAAAGCATCTAGAAATCAAAGTTTTAAAATCAAATGTAAAAAAAATTATTATTTTTACATGCAACTGGGAAATAAGATATACAGGCACTGGGGTATAGAAATCCATCTTGCCCTATGAGAAAGTCAGAGGGGGGATAAGAAAGGATATAAGAGAGAGCAAATAGGGGGAAGGGTTATTCAGTAGGATTGCTCTTTTGGGGTGGTGGGTAGGAGAAAGACAGGGAGAAAATTTGTAACTCAAAACCTTTTGTAAATGAATGTTAAAAACTAAAACTAAACCAAAAAAAAAAAAGGTTTCTATACTGTTTTTTTTATCATGGCTTTCAGATAGTCCAATAATTTTTTAATTATCTCTGCTGGACATATTTTCCAGGTCATTTTTTTATTCTCAGTGAGAACTTTTACATTGTCTTCTATTTTTTAAAATTATTTTCATTTTATTTTATTGTTTCTTGGTTTGTCATTAATTCAATAACTTCCATTTGCTTAATTACAATTTTTAAGAAATTATTTTATTCAGTGAGCTTTTGGACCTCCTTTTCCTTTTTATCCATTGTGCTTTTTAAAGCATTCTTCTCATTGACATTTTGGATCTCTTTTACCATTTGGCCTTGTCTGTTGTTGTTGTTTTAAGGTGTTATTTTCTTCATTATTTTTTGTGTATTCTTTACCAAGTTGTTGACTTGTTTGTTTGTTTTTATGATTTTCTTGCATCATTCTTCATTTCCCTTCCCAATTTTTCCTTGACCACTCCTATTTGATTTTCAAAATTCTTTTTGAGCTTTTCCATGGCCTAAGACCAATTCATATGGGAGTGGGGGGTGGGGCAGTTTGGCTGTAGGAGCTTTAATTTTATTGTCTTCTTCAGAGTGTGTGTTTTGATCTTCCTTGTTGCCATAGCAATTTTTTAGTCAGAGGATATTTTTGTTTGTTTTAGTTTTGTTTGTTTGATTTTTTTTTCTCATTTTCCCAGCCTATTTCTTGATATTAACTCTTGGTTAAAGAAGGGCACTGCTTCCAGGGTAGAGAGCCCACTGTCCCAAGTTTCAGAGGTTTTGTATAGCTATTTTCAGAGATACTTCTAGGGACCTGTAAGTTTTCAGTTTTTCCAGGGTAGCAAGATCTAAAGAGAGATGTTTATTACACTCCTGGCCTGTGCTTTGGTCTGTTAGTGACCAAAAGCAATTTTTTCTGCACTGGAACTGTAAGGAGGGTGTTCCCTCCACTCCATTGTAGTCTCTGCCATGTTAGTGCTCATCCTCACCCTGAGAGTGCCACCCAGGACTGCAACTCGGATACATCTATGGGCAAAGCAACAGAGTCCTGCTTTAGTGTTAGCAAAAAGACCTTTGTAATCTTCTTCTGACAGGTTTTTTTGACCCCCTTACCTGTGGGCTGGGAGCTTCAAAAGTAACCACTGCCAGTAATGATACAGTCACTCCCAAGGCTTTTTCCTGTTTTACTGTAGCCCAGGCTGCACTGGCACAGCCAGCACTGAAATGAGCTGCACTCTCACCCCGGTGCTACATACCTTTCGTGTTGACCTCCTAAGTTGTATTTGGTGTCAGTAGGCTGAGGGGTCTGGAAACCACCACTGCTACTAGTAGTTCAGTCACCTTGAAACCTACTCAGGGTTTGCTGGTCCCAGTTCTATGCTGGCAAGGCCTGTGTTGGACTGCACAACTCTCTCCTCTTGGTGAAATAGTCTTTTCCTGCTGAACTTCCAAGTTTTCTTAAACAGGAAATTTGTCTCACCCCATCTTTTTGTGCTTTCTGTCATTTTAGAATTTGTTTAGAGTAATTTTTAAAGGTATTAAAGTTTGTGGGAGAACCCGGGAGAGTCCCTGCCTTTACTCTGCCATGTTGCAACACTTCTAAAAATTTTTAAGCTATTCTATACTTGCCTAAACCAGGGTGCATAACTGCTTAATGATTATAGATGACAATAACCATAAAAAATGAAACAAACTTCTTATAGAGTTCAGAGCTTTCTTACTGTGGCTATGCAAGGGTAGATTTCAGAATGACAAATAAGTTTTGAGGTACCAAAGCATCATTTTGCATATATTTTTAATGTGTTTGATGGGGATATAAGGAGCAAGTTAATTGATCCCCAGAGCAAGTTTTACAAGAGCTAGTAAAGACACTTCTTCAAATCCAAAACTGCTTTTTTTTACAAATGTGAAACTTGTGTCCCTATGAAAAATCAGTGAGAGTCTGGGGGGGTCTGTGGAATCAATACATTTATTATATTTTTTGGCATTAACTCTAAACACTTGAGTCTGACATGAGCTCTATTTGATGTTTAGGAAAATTATTGTATTTGAATTTCCATAAGCAAGCTTATACTTCATACATCTTATATTTCTAAGCAAGAAACAGGGTTCCAGTAATAGTATCATAAAATGACACATTATAATTAAGGCATACAGTACTCCTTAACTCCTTAAGCCAATGATCAATTATTCTTCAGAGAAGAACTATAAATAGAATTCTAAGCCATGCATTGGTTAGTGTTTTTCTTTGAAGCAGACATTATCCCCTGTTTGATCTTTGTCCACAAAACCTAAGTATTGCTCTATGATCATAATCCTACTATGGATCATCACTTGCTGAACAGTTTTTGCAACATTCAAAGTCAATGAAGACCTATAACATTTTTTTTTGTTTTGTTTCATGACTGGTACTTAGCAGGTAATGTTAACTGCTAAGCACATTTGTTTTTTTTTAAGATTTAAAATAGATACAATTGGATGGGGGAATTGAAAAATCTAGTTATTGATATACAGCTTTGAAAGAGGCTCTCTCCTAAACAAAAAGGGAACAAATGAACATATTTCTAGAGTAGAGCATGGGCTTGTTAAAAATATTTTACCTTGAATCAAATTTCTTGGTACAGATGTTTTTTCTACTCGAAACTGTTTTTGTTTGTTTTGTGATTTCCAAAAATCACATTCATACATGGACATACACACAAGAATATATGCAAACACACGTATACTTTATATATATATACATACATACATACATACATATATACATATATATCACATGTATACATCTACATATGTGTGTATATTTTTTTCAATAACTGGTTTTTGAAAGGTAAGTTTATAGAAAAAACACCCATGTATAAAACATTTCCAAGGTTAGTTTGCTGGCATTTCTCACCTTAGATGTGTGCTGCAACTATTTTCTGATTGTTTTAAATTGCACCTATTTTCTGATAGTATTGAATATAATTTCCCCTATTTTTACATTTTCCAAGTTCTAAATAATTGAGTTGTCAGATATGTAGAAATTGTTTTCTGTAATAATCTTTTGATTAGGATTTCTTTGGTATGAGAAGGAAAATATATATGTGTGTATATGTGTATATGTATATGCACATGCATATATGTATCTATCCATGCACACATATATGTATGTATATCGTATACCTGTATATACAATTACATACAAGCATGCATATCCAGTATATGTACGTATACTTCTTGCACTTTGGATAATAAGCTCAACTGTCTGTGATGCTTGAATTGTAATATCCAGACCATTATTTTTTTTTTCCAAACTACCACCCATCTGTTAAATTGATAAATGTAGGCAAGAGAAACTCAACAGTTTATCAACAGATTTTGTGTTAATAGCAAATTGGTGTTTCTTTATCTTAATCACTATCGAAGATTTTGAATAAGATTGAACCTAACAATCTCTATGACATTAGCATTAGAAACCTTCCTTTAATCAAATTTGTAATTAAACATAATTAGTGGTCTTAGCAATGTCAAGCAAAACTAGAACAGGGACTACCTAAAGGATCTTATTTTGCTAAATATGTGGTATTTCAACATTTTTTGAATGAAACAGTCACATCTAATGCAAATCCAGAATAAATTATGTCCAATCAGCTATAGGTATTTTAGCCCTGTTGACAATTTCCATTGCATTCAGCTTACATTAATTTTCTAATTAAAGTGGTGCTTAGATTCCCTGCAGCAACTAAAGCTGTAACATAGATTTTATCAGGCAAGTAAACTAAGGTAAGTAATTGTTTCTGCAAGTCTTTCTTTTGATCTGTACTTAAAACTTACTATTTCCTAGCTCATTGGCCTGAGAAGTAATAATAATTATCTTATTACTAAAGTCATATTTGTCAGTACTGATGAAAATTCTGCTAATTCACAGTTCTCACTATAGGGCAAACATGAGGGCTTTAATCATTCTCTGTGTCTTGTTTACTAATTGATTGGCTCATAGAGTCATAATAACTTGAGAAAGGAAAGGACCTCTAGAGGTGGTCTAGTTCTTCTTCCCATTGCCCATCAGTCAAGACCAGGCTTAATAATCAGACGAGATAGATAAAAATCAGGGTTTTTTGTTTGTTTGTTTGTTTTATTGGCATCTCTCAGGAGTTTCTAAAAGCACACTCAATAAAGTATAACAAACTTCTCTCCTGTAAAGTGTATTGATACTTCAAATCCTTCAGGATGTTAGTAACTTCCTCTTGTTTTGGTATTGTTGTTTGTCTTTCATTCTTGAAGAGGATCCGTGACATCGTGAGGATTATGTCTTGAATTTCATATGAATTGGATACGAGTGGAGCAAAGCTGTGCAAAGTCATCAGCCTCAGTCTCCCTTTTTGAGCCATTGAAGTCCAGTGGTAAGACAAAGAGCAATATTACTAGCGATGGCCCAGGATGCCTGTTTTGGTATTAAGAACATCAAGAATGCTTTTTCTAGTTATCATCCTGTGGAAGAACGCTTTTAAATGCTTGCATATTGTAATGAACATTCTATAATGTTTTTCTTCTCAAGGTTTATGGTTATAATATTAAGTTTAGATAAGGTATGACCTCATGGAGTTTATGGTTGAAGAGGAGACTAAAACTGAAAACACAAATAGAACATATTGTTACATGAAAATTACATTAGGAAATTGACAACCAAAAATACATTGTGAAGACCAAAAGGGCAAGGTCATTAAAAGTAGCTGATATTGAGGAAAATTTCTCAGATGAAGGAGAATTTTAGCTATACTTAACAGCGTAGAGAAGAATTCAACAGAAAGGAAGAAAAGAGAAGGCATTGTAGACATAAGGAATAATTCCATAGGCTGTGAAGGAATCTTACAAAGATAGGGGAACAGGATGAATGTTCATGAGGGTGGAGCCAAGATGGCAAAGTGAAAGCATGAACTTCCTTGGGCTTGTCCCCCAATTCCCTCCAATACCTATAAAATGATTCTAAACAAATTTTAGAGCTACTGAATCCAAAAAATGAAAGAGTAAAACAAATCTCCCACTGAAGTCAATCTGGCAAGCCAACAGGAAGGGTCTATGACACTGGGCTCAGAGATGAGCACAGTCACATGTGGGCCATGCCAGCACAGACCAGTGGCACAGACCAGCCAGAGCAGACCTCAGGGGATTGAATCACTTGGAGCTGTGGAGGTTTCCAGACTTTTCAACCCACAAACAGCAAAGAGAAAGGAAAAGGTCAGTGAAGAAACTCTGTTGGACCTGGGTGAGAGAGAAGCATGGTCCAGACTATAGAGTCAGCAACTGCTTCTGGAGCTCCAGGCCAACAGATGCAGGGCGGGGGGGAGGGGGGCGGACAAGCGGCTGATCCTAGAACAATTGCAGGAAACTCTTTGCCTGGCACTGAGGCAGGATTCTCTTGCTTTGCCTTGCTTGGATTATATAATCTTGGGTGGCAGCCCTGGGGCAAGAAGGAATGCTGGTGTGGCAGAGCTGGTGGCAACTATGGAGAAGGAATCCTCCTTGAAGTAATGAGGCAAGTGCCTAGAAATAGCTCTGAAAACAGCTGTACAAAACCCCAGAAATTTGGGACACGGTACTCTCCACTGCGGAAGCAGAGTTCTACCATGGTCAAGTAATTGGCTGGGAATATGAGCAAACAGAGGAAGAGAAATCAGGATGAATGATCATCAGGGTAAGATTTAGATATCAATAAGAGTCTTGGGATGAGCATGGAATTAAGAGAAAAAAAGGGTTAGAATAGATTCTGTTCGGAATGAAATAGTGGATCAATAAGGGGAAATTGCAGTAATTGTAGATATTTCTCAAGTAGTATTGAGAGTTCAGCTTAAGAAATATAAAAAAGTGGGTGGAGCCAAGATGGCAGAGTAGAAACAGCACTTCCAAGGCGCTCTCCCCCACACCACTTCCAAACCATGTAAAAGGTGGACTCTGAACAACTTCTGGAGCTCCAGCACCCACAGAACAACACAGAGAACCTAACCTCCTGCTGAGGACAGTCTGGCAGCCCTGTAGGGAGCAGCCAACTCAGTGCTCTGGGAGCGGTCAGCACAGCACAGCTCAGCACTCTGGGAGCCAAATCCAGGCCCGCCTGAGTTGAGGTTTTAGCCCCACAGTGGCCTGGCCAGCAGCCAGCTGTAGGGACCCCAGAACACCAACAGCTGTGGCGATTCCAGAATTATCAACACAGATATGCCTAGGACAAAATGAGAGGTTAGTGCCCTTTGTACTTTGGGACCAGTATTTGGGGAACTCATCAGCTTCTTCCCCTGGGGGTAAAAAGCAGCTGAGGAGACACAGCACACCTGCCATTTTGCCGCTTCAGTGGCAGATTCAGCTCCTGGTCTGCAAACCGTAGGGAGATCCAGCAATCAGTCTTGGGGGGTAATCGCTCTTGCTTTAACCTCCCTGGATCTGGATTGTGGTCTAGGGCAGGGGTCGTGGGGTGGGTATCCAGCTTGCTGGAGCTTGTAGAGGCTTCACAGAGGCCATCCAACTAATACCTCCAGAAGTTGTGAAGACCCCAATGTTTGGGACAGAAGCTCCCCCATCTGGTGGCAGAGTTCTACTGTGGCAACAAGCCCAAAAGTCAAGTAATTAAGTGGCAACATGTCTAGGCAAAGGAAACAAAATGAACAGAAAAATGCAACATTAGACTCCTATTTTGGGGCAAAAAGGATCAAAGTATGGATCAGGAGGAAGACTGTGAGGTCAGAAATCCTGCACCAAAAGCTCCAAATGAAGATATGAGCAGATTACAGGCCATAGAGGACCTTAAGAAGGATTTTAGAAACCAAATAAGAGAAGTGGAGGAAAAATTGGGAAGAGAAATGAAAAAGATGCAGGAAAAGTATGAAATGAGAGTCAACAGCCTGAATGAGGAAAATAACACCTTAAAAATAGACTAATTCAAATGGCAAAGGAGGATCAAAAGGGCAGTGAGGAGAAGAATGCCTTAAAAAGCTGAATTTGCCAGATGGAAAAAGAATCTCAAAAGCTCACTGAGGAGATTCATTCCTTCAGAGTTAGACTGGAGCAAATGGAAGCTAGTGACTTTATGAAAAATCAAGATGCTGTTAAACAGAACCAAATAAATGAAAGAATAGAAAGCAATGTGAAATATCTCATGGGAAAAACCACTGACCTGGAAAATAGATCCAGGGGAGATAATTTAAAAATTATTGGACTACCTGAAAGCCATGATCAAAGAAACAATCTAGAAATCATCCTTCAAGAAATTCTCAAGGAAAATTGCCCTGATGTTTTAGACCCAGAGGGGGAAATAGAGGTTGAAAGAATCCACAGATTACCTCCTACAAAAGATCCCAAAAAGAAAACTTCCAGAAATATTATAGCCAGGTTCCAGAATTCCCAGATCAAGGAGAAAATACTACAAGCAGCCAGGAAGAAACAATTTCAATATTGTGGAAACATAATCAGAATAGCCCAGGACTTGGCAGCTTCTACATTGAGGGAATGAAAGGCATGGAATATGATATTCCAGAGGGCAAAAGAGCTGGGATTGAAGCCAAGGGTCACCTACCCAGCAAAACTGAGTATCTGTTTCAGGGGAAAATATGGTCATTCAGTGGAATAGAGGACTTTCAAGCATTCTTGAGGAAAAAACCAGAGTTGAATAGAAAATTTGACATTCAGACACAAGAAGCAAGAGATACTTGAGAAGGTAAACAGGGAAAAGAAATCAAAAGGAACTTATCAAAATTGAACTATTTACATTCCTATATGGAAAAACAATAACTGTGACTGATGAAACCTTTCTCAGTATGAAAATAATGGAAGAAGGATATATGGGCATATGAATACATATGTGAATGTGTGTATATATGTTTACAGGTATACATGGATAGAAGGCACAGGTTGAATTTGGTGGGAAGGGATGATACTTAAGGGGTGAAGTTAAGAGGTGAGAGAGGAATGTGGCAAGAGGAGATGGGGAGAGACTGGGTAGGCTAAATTATCTCATGTAGAAAAGGCAAGGGGAAGTGCTTGCAGGGGAGGGGAAGATCAGGAAGGCAAAAAGGCAAAACCATATTCTCATTGAATTTGGCTCAGGGAGAGAATGACACACATACTAAATGGGATATCTCAACCTGCAGCAGAATGGGGGAATGGGGATGAGAGGGGAGATGATGGAGGGGAGGTCATTCTTGGGGAGGAAAGGTTGAAAGTACCCACTTTTAAAGAGACACAGGATCAAAGTAGGGGATGGACCAGGTGGGAGGTGAGACAGGTGGGAGGGAAATATAAGCAGTCTTTTACAATACATCTACTATGGTAATGTTTTGCATAGCTATACATGTACAACACATAATGAATTGCTTATCTTCCCAGAGGGAGTGGGTGACAAGGGAGGAAGGGAATGGATCTGAAATTCAAAGTTTTAAAATTAAATGTTTCAAATATATATAAATACTATTATTAATACTATTTTGCATGTAACTGAGAGATAAGATGTGCAAGCATTGGGGCATAGACATTCACTTTGCCCTAATGGTAAAGTTGAAGGGGGTAAGGGAGAAGCTATGGGAGAGAGCAGATTGGATGAAGGGATATCTTGTGGGACTGCTATTCTAGGGTAGTGGGTAGAGAAAAAATGGAGATAAAATTGAAACTCAACATCTGGAAGAAATGAATGATGCAAACCAGAAGTTAATAAAGCATTTGTTTAAAAACAATAAATATTAAAAAAATAATTTGTAGATGATGAATTCAATTTGTTTTCACAATTTTTCTCCAGTGATGCCTGACAGCCCTGGAACTGAAGCAAAAGACTATTCTGATGGAGTTAAGAGTTGGGAGTTCACAGTCCAGGAGGAGCAGATGGTAAGTGGATGGGAAAGAAAAGGTGCTTTGGATAAAAGTAAAATATCAGAATTGTTAATTATGAGTACTGTGTGAATGTAGACAAATTATATCAAAATGGGAGAGATAGATAAGAAGATTAGAAATGAGTCATCAATGAGGCAGAAACGACAATAATGACTGAGTAGGTTTTGTATGAGTGAGAGTGAGAGAGGTGGAAGGGTAGGAGACTTTGGACTGAATGTAAAAAAAATGCAAATTGTAAATTCAAGAGATGAAATAATTCTGAGAGGTGATGAAGTCTAATTGTATAGCCACACAGGTTTGAATGAAGTAGGAGGATTTCTTAGGAAGTGGTGGAGCTGAGGAATGGGAAGGTCTAGTTATTAGAGGGTTTTTCAACTTGGATCTTGAAATCCATAAGAATAATGGCACCTGATGGGGTGAAGAGGAAGCCTATGGGCTAATTATTGAAGTAACAGAAAATTGAGATCATTGCCTGGCAGACAGTAGATGATAGTATTAAGAACAAATCGACTGAGAAGGATGTAGTTTTATTACATTCATCATTAAAGAGGAGAGGCTATTGAATGATGGTGGTTGAAAGTCTAGAAACAACAATAGGAAACAATTAGTATTCTCCCCACCATTTTGCTCCTTCAAATTAGGTATGTGAGAGATAGAATGGCCTCAATATGACTGAGTTGTAAATGTGGAACTTATATTGGAAAACAATGTTTTTAAGTATCAGATCTACAATTTTATCTTTAATCTCTCTTCTGAAACCTAGTCATTCATCTTCAACTTCCTCCTAGATATTTTTTCCTAATTAATCCACACACATTTTAAACTTACCATATCCAAAGCAGAACTCATTGCCTTCTAAACATTGCACCCCCGAATTCCCACTTTTCTAAATTCCCCTGCATTTGTTGAATGTTTCATCATTCTCCAAGTCTCCCAGGTTCATAATTATCAAACATTCGAAAACATCTTATATAATAATATCTCTATTCATACAGTATCGTATTAGTCCACTCCTTCATTACCTCTCTCCTGGACTAACTCATTAGACCTCAAAGTGGTCTCCTAGATTCTATTCTTTTTTCCCTTCACGTCAAATTCATATTCTTCCCTATAGACTCCAAAATAATCTACCTACAACTCAAGATTAAGTTGCTTACATATTACAATTGGTACAGTAGAAAGAATGTTGAACTTGGAGTCACAAAATATGGTTCTGTGATTTGGATCATCTTGGATAATTTTTTTTAAAATGACCCATTTTTATTGCTTTGATTTATTTTAGTTTGATTATAAAATTAAGCCGCCTTCTTTAGAAAAAAAAGCTAGCATTAACAGCTAAGACAGACTAACATGGTCTCTTAAGTCTAGGTTATCTATGGATTTAGTGAATAGATAGATTAAGAAGACAATCATTTAGTAGCAGATAAAATAGAAGAATAAAACAATCCAAAGTTTATAAGATTTTTTAAGAGTCTAATGTCCCCTTTTTAGCAGAAATGGTTGTTGACCAAAGGCTAAGTCTCTCTAGGAGAAAGCAGGGTTGACTAGAGGCTAAGTTCCTCTTTCTAGCAAATAGAGAAAGTTTAGGCAGAGATTAAATTATTTTTTCCAGTCTGTGGTTCATCCCTCCTTGCTTTTTTTTTTCTCTTTAGCTAGAGTCCAAGTTGTGTAACGGACTCTGCTAAGGAAGATGGGGTTACTGCTAACCACTGATCACAAGTTCCTCTTTCCAAGTATACTTTCTGATAACAAAAGGACCACTTAGAGGAAAGGACTTCTGGAACAAGGTTTAGAAAGTCTAGGAGAAGCTAACTACTCAGGTGACCTGCCTTGAGTAATTGAATTATATTTTTAAAAAAGTTTCTGCCACTTTTCCAATTTCTCTTTTTTGTTATTAAAAATATTTCTGTAAATTGCTCCTTGTCTCTGGACTCTGAGGAATCAGGTGACCTGGTTTAATATGCAAAAGCTACTTTTGCAAATTAAGTCACAGATAGATCAGTTACTTTGTACTGTGTCCTTTTTATTTCAGATGGGCAATTTAACAGAATCAATTTACTTTTGTAGGCCTCAGTGTCCCCATCTATAAAATGAGTGTATTGGATCAGTTGGAGTCTAAGGTCCTTTCCAGATCTAGATCTATGGTCCTACAAAATAAAATCTCTTTAGCATGACATTTGTCTGTAAAATTTGTCTCCTTTCTACCTTCCCAGTATTAATTTGTGCTATTTCCCATCATAAACTTTGTTCCAGGTAAACTGGATAGTTAAATATTTCCTGAACTTGACATATGATCTGGTCTTTTTGATTCACACAAACTTTTCCCAAAAACTGGAATACATTTCACCTCCTTTCTACTTTGCAGAATTCTTCTTCTTCTTCTTCTTCTTAAAGCTTCAGTTCAGGAGAAAGAGTCTGCATCTGTAGATACTAGAAGTAATAAGTATACAATAATAACAGTATACGAACTGCTTTATCTCTAGGGAAATTCATTCTAGTTGTCTGCCAGTCTGTGGGTGCTACATTCTGTGATAAGCAACAATACTTGCAATATTTTCTGGAGGAATCTCCAGCAACTTACCATTTGTTATGGTTCCCTTTATGTCTATGGTTACTCTCTATGTCTGAAGTCCATGTAATTTGGCTATATTTTTAAGAAACTACTATGGAGAGTGTAGAAGGTTGCTTGGGATGCAAGATCAGATGGCACAATTATGAAAAATGATCCATTATTATGAAAATAATTATGTAACCCAAGGATGGAAATTTGTCACATTATCTTTCCTAACTTGGAACTAACGTGATAGGGTAATTGCCAAGGGTTTAGACACAGGACACAGTTTTGGGGAAAATTTATTGATATGCTGGCACTTATTATAGTATAGCCTTTCATATAGTGTTGAACTTCATTCACCTAATCCTATTGCCAGCAGTAGTGATAGAATAATTTTCTCACCCAGTTGCGCCTCCCTTACTTCATTGTTAGCAAGATATCATGATAAGCGTGTGTGACCTTTTTTCCACATTACTAGGAAAGGACACCACCACATATGCATTAAAAAGCCAAGTATTTGGCTTGCTCACACATTTAAATATGACTATATAAGCCCCTGGGGAATGGATTGTTTCTGTCTTTTCTCCTCTCTCTCTCTCTGTACACACACACACACACACACACACACACACACACACACACACACACACACATATATGTATCTGTGAGTATGTATATATTTATACATATATTTATAAAGACATATGTTTATACATGTATATGTATACATATATTCACATACACTTGGAGTTGGAATACAAATAAAACTATCATAAGTGTCCTTTTCAAGATCTAGAAGAACTCTTCATGCTTTAGTTGATGTGAAAACTATCCTTTCAATAAAACTTGCATCAGGAATTTAATTGATGAGAACCCTGTTACAAATCTGTTACAAATTTTCAGTAAAAATAGATGTTCCCTGGAAATATTGCAAAGACCTTGCTCAAGGAGATGCATGCTAGTTCCATATGATTTAGACATTTTTATGTACACTCTCATCATTGTGGTGAAGTGTATAGAGAGTTGGTCTTGATGACAGGAGCACCTAGGTTCAAATTCTGCTACTGACAAACTTGCTATGTGGGCAAGTAATTTAATCTCTCAGTGCTCTAGGCAACTGTCTAAGTTATAAGTTTGCAGAAAAAAAATGCCATCCTGCATTAGAAGGGGGTATTTTCTGAACTAGAACTTCTTAATATCAATGAAATATCAGATGCAGTTCTCATCCTTTTCATTTAAATGAATCGATAGAAGAGTATCCCATGCCAAAGTTAGGAATCAGGTGTGAGAATGGAAAACTTTGTTAAAGGCAGGATTGACTTTGATTCCTAAAAATGATGGTTGAAGAACATTTGAGAGTGAATCTCAACCTCCAGAATCATTTTGTTGTGATGGAGTATAGAGAACAGGCTCAGTGTATTTCCTTGCAGTCAGTTCTGTAGTATGTGGGCAGTGTATTCTAGCCAAAGTGAAACCAAATGATATTGGTTCATGGTTATGACAGAAATAAGATGTATTCTCATACAGTTTTAAGGTCTAATGTCAGGGATGGAGGGCAGAGGGAAGCCAACAGAGCAGGGGCCGGAGCCAAGATGGCAGAATAGAAGCACAAACTTGGCATGGGCTCCAGTTCCAACTACTTCTGATACCTGTAAAAAAAGTGACTCTAAACAAATTTTAAAGCTACAGAATCCACAAAGTGACAGAGAGAAAACACATCTGCTGAAGGCAGCCCAGCAGGCCAAAAGGAAAGGTCTACTGCAGTGCTCTGGGAGCTGAGCACAACCCCTGGTGAGCCAAGCAGTTCCTGCTCCAGGGTAGCTCCGATCACCAGCAGCCAGAACAGACTTCAGGAGAGTGAAGCACCAGTAGCTGTGGTGGTTTCCAGACTTCTCAAACAATAAACACCAAAGAGAAAGTAAAAGGTCAGTTTGAAACTCTGTTGAAAGGGGTGGAGGGACAGAAAAGCATGGTCCAGCCCCTGCCCCCAGGGTAAGAAGTAGTGGAGGCATTGTGTCTGTGCAGCCCTGCTGAGTGGCTGTCTCAGTAGGTCCTGGCCTTCAGGTCATAGGGGGACCAAGCAACCATTCAGAGGGTAATCACTCTTGCTTTAACCTGCTTAGATCTGGATTGTGGTCTTGGGTGGTGGTCCTGGGGTGTGTGGCCAGGTGCCTGAGCTTGTGGGGGCTATAGAGAAGGCACCCTCATAATAGCTCTTGAAGCTCCAAAAACCCCAGAGATAAAGCTATCTCTATTCTGGAAGCAGAGTTCTACCATGGCAAAGAGCTCAAAAGTCAAGTAATTGGCTGGCAATATGAGCAAGCAGAGGAAGCACAAACAGATCATAGAATCCTTTTTGGGTGACAAAAAGAATCAAGGAATGGAGCAGGAGGAAGACAGAGAAATCAGAACTCCTGCATCCAAAGCCTTCAAGAAAAATATGAATTGGTTACAAGCCATCAGGGAGCTTAAGAAGGATTTTGAAAATCAAAGAAGACAAAGGGAGGAAGAATTTTGAAGAGAAATTAGAATGATTCAAGAAAATCAGGAAAAGAGAGTCAACAGCCTGCTAAAGGAGACCCCAAAATACACTGAAGAAAATGACACCTTAAAAAGTAGACTAATTCAAGTGGCAAAAGAGGCCCAAAAAGCCAGTGAGAAGAAGAATGCCTTAAAAAGTAGAATTTGCCAAATGGAAAAGGAATTTTAAAAATTCACTGAAGAGAATAACTCCTTAAAAATGAGATTAGAGCAATTGGAAGCTAATGACTTTAAGAGAAATCAAGATACTATAAAACACATCTAAACAAATGAAAAAATAGAAGGCAATGTGAAATATCTCATTGAAAAACCACTAACCTAGAAAATAGATCCAGGAGAGATAACTTAAAAAATTATTGGACTACATGAAAGCCATGATAAAAAAAAAAGAGCCTAGATACCATCTTTCAAGAAATTATCAAGCAAAATTGCCCTGATATTCTAGAACCAGAGGGGAAAATAGAAATTGAAAGAATTCACCAAGTGCCTCTTGAAAAAGATCCCCCCAAAATAAAACTCCTAGAAATATTATAGCCAAATTCCACAGTTCTCAGGTCAAGGAGAAAATACTGCAAGCAGTCAGGAAGAAACAATTTATGTGTTGTGGAAATACAATCAGGATAACACAAGACTTAGCAGCTTCTACATTAAGGAATCAAAGGGCTTATAATATGATATTCTGGAGGTCAAAGGAGCTAGGACTAAAACCAAGAATCACCTACCCAGCAAAACTGGGTAGGGGAAAATACAATTTTTCAATGAAATAGAGGATTTTTAAGCATTCTTGATGATAAAACCAGAACTGAACAGAAAATTTGACTTTCAAATACGAGAAGCAAGAGAAGCATGAGAAGGTAAACAGGAAAAAGAAATCATAAGAAAGTTATTAAAGTTGAACTATTTATATGCCTACATGGAAAAATGATAATTATAACTCATAAAACTTTTCTCAGTATGAGGATAGTTGAAGGGAATATATATGTATGTATAGGAAAGTGTATGTGCATATAAATATATATGTAAGCATGGGCATATTTATGTTCATGTATACATAGACAAAGGGCACAAGATGAGTTGAATATGAAGAGATGATATCTAAACTATAAAATTAAGAGATTAGAGATGAATTTATTGGGAGAAGAAAGGGAGAGATATATTAGGGTAAATTATCTCATAAAAAAGAGGTAAGAGAAAACTGTTACAATGGAGGGGAAGAGCAGGAAGGTGAAAGGGAATGAGTCAACCTTACTCTCATTGAATTTGGCTTAAGGAGGGAATAACATACACACTCAATTGGGCATCACCCTACAGGAAAATAAAGGGGTAGGGGATAAGAGGGGGAATGATAGAAGGGAGGGTAGATTGGGGGAGAGGGTAGTTAGAAGCAAACATTTTTGAAAAGTTATAAGGTCAAGGGAGAAAATAGAATAAGTGGGGGTCGGATAGGATGCAGGGAAATATAGTTAGTCCTTCACAATATAACAACTATGGAAATGATTTGGGTAACTACACATGTACAACCTATATTGAATTGCTTATCTTCCCAGTGGGGGTGGATGAGGAGGGAAGAACGAAAAAAATCTGGAACTCAAAGTTTTAAAATCAAATGTTTAAAAAATGTGTTTGTTTTTTTTTGGTTTTTTTTTTTATTTTTACATGCAACTGGGAAATACGATATACAGGCACCGGGGTACAGAAATCCATCTTGCCCTATTAGAAAGTTAGGGGTATGATGGGGGAGGATAAAAGAGAGAAGAGTTTGAGAGAAGGGATATTCAGTAAGTTTGCAATTTTGGGGTTACAGTAGGGGAAAGATGGGGAGAAAATTGTAACTCAAAATTTTGTGGAAATGAATGTTTAAAACTAAAAATAAATTAATTAATTAAAGTCTAGTGTTCTACAATTCAGTATTTCTTCTAGGTGTACTCTAATAATAGTCTCTGCTCAGTTTTGATCTTAACATCACATATCTAAGTCAGCATTTCTGAGTCTTCTGAATTTTCACATGATATAAAAGAAGGTTCAGAGTGGTACAAAGCAGTCAGAACTTGGAAGATGTTCCAAATATGTATTTGTAGTATTTCTTCCAGCTCTAAGAACAATAATTCTGTTGTATCCATAAGCTAAAGACGTGAAATGTAAAACTTCAGGTATCAGTGATTATTTAGAGAGGTATATTTGGGCCTAGCAAGGCCTTCCTGGAATATACCACTTAAGAAACCACCTATTCCCCTAATGCATGAGATCTTTCCTGAGCATAACTATTTTCCAATTGTGATTCATAATTTGGAAGCTAGTTGTTTAGAAGTCAATTATATTTCCTCCTAGACATAATTATAGAAATAGTTCTTAAAATCTCAGTTCAGTCATAAAAGCTCCTTTAACCCATAATGTACCTGATGTATACTACTTATAGTACCATTTAAATTTTACCAAATAATCACTTATTATATTGTTTCTCCAGTAAAATGATTTCAGAGTTCTAACTCAATATACCAGGAATATAGCTGTTCTCATCACCACTGGGAAGATCCTCTGGGAGGGGAGAAGTAGGGAAAAGTAGAGTTGGCAGGCCTTTCTGTCAACTTTGTTACTTTGTTATAACTGATTAAAGGGCCCTCATTTGGCCAATCATTCATCAAATGTTATGAGTTTGAGAGGAAGGGTGGTTAGGGTGCTTTCTTTTAAATTCCCTCAGCATGTGGCATTACAGTAAATCATTACATCCTATATAATTTTACATTTTTTTAAAAATGTGATTAGTATTTTAGTATTGGAGAAATTACCTTCCTTATGCATAAAAAAAGTGTTCAGCTGCATGTTTTCTGACCACTGGAGGGAGAGTTCATATGAATGACCTGATTGAAGTATCAAAGCAAACCTTGTGAATCTCAGTCAAAAGTTCTAGTAGAAAAACCTGAGTAGCAAGGTGTGTAATGCAAAGGAATAATGTTTTTTTTTTTTTTAAGTATATGCCCCAGACGCTTTTTGCATTTGTTTTTTTTTTTTTTTATCTACTAAAGAAATATATATCTCTTCCAGGCACTTGACCCCTTCATCATCCCATCTCACTTTTTAATCTTCATTCTTTATCTACTAACTCCTTCCTATCCGTGTACAAATATGGTGCAAATATTGATATAAAAAAATCCTTCACTTGACTTTACCATCTCTTCAATGTATCAACTATAGCACTCCTCTCTTTCACAGGCATACTCCTTGAGAAAATCGTCCATAACCCCGGCTTCATTTTCTCTCCTCCTACCTGTTTATCCTCAACTTGAAATCTGACTTGAAACCTTGTTGCTCAACTGAAAATACTTTCTCTAACATTGCGAACCACTTCTTAATTGCTAAATTCAGTTACCTTTTCTCAGGGCTCATAATTCTTTACTTCTATGTTACATTTGAAACTCTTAAGTTGTCCCTCCTCCCCCCAAAAAAGTCTTTCTTTATCCTGAGTTTTCCTGAGAAATCCCTCCTAGATATCCCTCTGTCTCTCTAGAAACTCCCCAGTTTCTTTTGCTTTTTCACTATCCATATGCCATTCTTTAATTACAACTTTTTAGGATCTTACCTCATCTATCTATCTATCTATCTGTCTGTCTGTCTCTGTCTATCTATCATACTTTTGATTATCTCTTTAGTGTTCATAGGTGGAATTATCTTTATCAAGCTGATTTTTATATCTCTATATATTGTCTCTCTCTGGAGTTCCAATCCCATATTACCAAGTGCCTGTTAGTTACCTAAATTGTTTGTCCTAAAAGAATCATAAACTATCAATATGTCCAAAATAGATCTCATCATCTTTCACTGAAAATGAATGTCCAAGCAACAATTTCCATTTTAGAATAAATAATATTAAAGAAATTTTCTAGTGAATATGTGTAATAATACACTCATCTCTACTAAGATATGAGCCAAGATAGCTAGATAACATTAGTAGACAACTGATAAAATAACTTCTAAAAAGGGCAAGGGAACACATCCATATCTCTTATGGTTATCTAAAAGTTCTATATGATCCTCAGTTTTACTACAGAGCTTAAGAAATACTAACACTTTAACCATTCTTAGGAACAATCATTTCATTTGATTAGGAATTTCCCATAAGATTATAACCCCATACTGACACAAAGAGTATTTTACAGTGCAATCAGTACATATGATTTATTTTTATATATGCGGTTCAATTTATTTGACCTTGGCTCATTTTCTCAAAGGTATAACTTCCTTGATAAATGAAGGCAAAGGCCTATGTCTTAAATTAGCCTGTTGCTTTCACGTTTTGACAAGGGGTAAATTGAATCCCTAGCAAGGGAATGGAAGCTCGATTTTCTATTTCTAATAAACTATTCCCAAGAAAATAATGTGAAGAAGAACCTCAGAAGTCATCTGGAACATCAAATTAATGCTTTTTCTCCTCTAAAGAATACTCAGAAACTGCTGACAATGAAACTGAGACTGGAATCCACATTGTCATCATGAATTCTACACACTGTACAATTTGATGTAAACTCTCAAAGTTGGAATAGCTAATCAAAGGTCAAAACAGGAAATTCTGTCAAAACAGGAAATATTCAATATAGCAAACTCAAGTAAATGGAAGTAATACATGTATATAATGCTGACTTGTGGTGTTTATGAAAACGCAGCTTAATAAATGATCTGGAACACTGGAGAAGATAGGGTCTATAGCAACAAATCAACTGAGATATCTAATTCAACCCCTCCTTTTACATATGAGGAGCCCAGAAAGGAGAAATGATTTGCATAAGTTATATAAATTGCTAGTCACAAGAAGTGTTTCGAGTCTATATCTTCTGATAGCACCAAATAGCACAATAAAAATATAATATTTTAATAAATGGGAAATAACTTGTTCTCAATGTGAGGGTCATTGAGAAAGAAATACAGCCTAAAAATATCTTCTACCAATAAACACTTGATCTGCTAGTTAAGCAGTGGTACTCATCTGATCAAAGGCATTCTAAAGGCATTAAGGATAAAAGTAGAAGGACAGAAAATAGATGAAAAATATCTATCAAAAAACAAGACAGCTTTTTTTCCTGGGCAGCGTCGGCCATGGCAGACGGGCAGGTCCTGGTGATCGATGGCCGAGGCCATCTCCTAGGCCGAGTGGCGGCCATCGTGGCCAACCAAGTCCTCTTGGGTCGGAAGGTCATCGTGGTTCGCTGCGAAGGCATCAACATCATGGGAAACTTCTACAGGAACAATCTGAAATACCTGGCCTTCCTCTGAAAGCAGATGAACACAAACCCTTCTTGACTCTCAAAAAATAAAATAGAGGAAAAGATACCAAGTACTTGGGAAAAACTCATAGTTCATATTGTTAGCAAAAATGTGTTACTAGAGAATAACTACCAACCCATAAGCCAACATTGGAAAATCTTATGAGAATATCCTGAGCATATAAAGAAGGCTCTGCTGATGAAAGTGTGAGGAGAGAACACATGGACTTTCAAAAATATTCTACAACAAGCCACATTTTTTCCAGTAATATATTCCACTAGGGTGAGTAGGCAATACAGGACATCACTTCAATCATTCCTTTTGTTTTGTTTTGTTTTTATAGAAAAATCACCAGTTACACTAGAACAAAAAATGCTACCATACAGGCTCTCTGCCAACAAGATATCTCCCAAGCAAATGTCACCACACAACATTTTTGAAAGTTTTAACAACGGAAATAATTTTAAGAAGCCTCTGATTACTAATAAAACTTTTCTTTGCTGCCATTACAGATGTCCAATTCAAAGCCCAAATGGGTAGTGGTCCCTTATCTACAGTGAGATTCTCCAAATGCATGCAATTATGGAAAACATTTTAATTGATTATATCAAGTCACAAAACATGGAAGAAACTCCTGTTAGATTCATAACAAATCAAAATTGTTTTGCCTAATTACTTTTATAGAAAATTACAAATGGAAGAATAATGCACATTGTCCAGAAAGCTATATGCAATTAGATGAACAACTCTTTACCAGTTCCTCAATTTTAGTGACTTCTTTATGTTAATTAATTCCTATTTATGCTGAATATAATTTGTATTACATATTTGTTTGCATCTTGTCTTCTCCATTAGATTTTGAGCTCCTTAAGATCAGTGACTAGGTATATACACATTCAGAGAAAGAACTAGAGTCTGAATACAGATTGAAGGGAACTACTTGCTCTCTCTCTCTCGTGTTTTGTTTTGTCCCTTCTTACTCAATGTTCAATCCATTGGCTATAATCCTTTACAACTTGACTAATATTTAATGTGAAAATACTTGCAGAACCTAGATTTGATTGCAAGCTGCCATGGGGACAAGGGGGGAGGAGAGGGAGAAAATTTGAAACTCAAGGGATACTGGAACTGAATGTTGTAAACAAAAAGTAAATAAATTAATAAAAAAAAAAGATCAGTGATTTAATTTTGCCTCTTTTTGTAGCCCTAACACTTAACACATTGCCTGGCACATAGTAGGTACTTAATAAATATTAATTGATTTATTGAAACACCAATGTTTATCTTTCAGTTTATATCTTAAATATGGTTAAAGTAGGCAATGAGCTTAGAACATACAGAACAAATGTAAAGCAGACTACATTGCTTTTGGGGAAATTGAATACTTCTTTTAATGATTTTAGGCTTGATACTGAAAGACCTATTTTTTTTAACATTCTGATAGTTCAAGTCATGAACTACAATTTCTGAAGTATGGAAGTTGGGTATCTCATAATGAATGGGGGAAATCACTTGGTGGATGTAAGCAAGTCATAACATATTAAAAAGCAGGGATTATGTATGTTAGGTAAAATATATCGTCAGAGAACTGTAGGATCAAGAAAAAAAATTAAAACATTGCACAATGGTATAAAGGAAATGGGGGAAATTATTGAAATATCTACACATGGGAATCTAAAAAAATGAAAATTATGTTAGGAAAACTTGGTGGCATATTGGATGTATTCACAAGGTAGATTTTGAGCAGGACATGAAGAATAACTGTGTGAAATAAATAGCAAAATTGCTAAGTTGTCTTATTAGGAGGAAAACCCACATTGATGATATTATATATCCATTGAGTTGGCCAGATTGGTTTCCTATAGTAGCAAGTATATTTGTTTTCTACCATTGCAATGGATACATAATCTTTGTTTTTTCCTCCTCCTTTGTTGTGTAGCTCTTAAGATTTTTTGAATATGTTGTTTATGCAAAGTATAGTAACAAATAGCAATACACTCCTAAGGAAATACACTTATTATTGAGATGAGAGAGAACATAAACAGAAGCAAGTTAGAGTTGAACATTTTTTAAAGCATTTTCTTGAGAGAAGCTCAAAACATTTCAAGTACTTTATGTTGTTTACTTTTATAATGCCTTACTCATTTGTATTTTTAAAATTAAGGAACCAAAGTAGGAAAATTTAATCCAAAATCATCAAAAATGGGAAAGATACTAAAGATCATTAAGTCCAGCTTCATTTCTAGTAGTCCTTAATTCATCAAGTCAATCAATAAACATTTTTTGAAAGTCTACTATATGTTAGGTACTGTGTTAAACTCTGGGGATATGAACAAAAAGGCAAAAAGATAGTCCTGCTCTGAAAGAGCTTACAAACTAATGAGGGAGAAAACAAGAAAAGAGAAATTTATAAAATACACATATGTACATATCTATCTGTCTATCTATCTATCTATCTATCTATCTATCTATCTGTCTGTCTGTCTGTCTTTCTGTCTGTATCTCTCTCTCTCTCTCTCTCTCTTTCTCTCTCTCTCTCTCTCTCTCTCTCTCTCTCTCTCTATATATATATATATATATATATATATATACATGTATATATGTATGCATACATGTATGTATGTATGTATGTATTAGAAATAATCAATAAAGGGGAAATTTTGGAATTAAGTGAAAGGGGAAAGTATATGAAACAAGGAAGGCCAGGAAGAAGAGATGATGAAGGAGAGAATTAGAAGCATAGGAGACAGCTGACAGAAATGTCTAGAGTTAGGAGAAGGAGTAGTTTATGAGAGGAACAGCAAGGAGGTCAGGGTTGTTGGACTGAAGAGTGTGTACTGAGTAAGATGTCAAAATAAACTCATTTTGGGGGTGTGGAGCCAAAATGAGGGATAAAAAGCTGGGACCTACCTGAGTTCCCCCACATTCCCCTCTAAACAATTTTCTGCATTACCTCAAAACAAATCCTGGAATAACAGAACCCACAAAAAGATGGGGGTGGGTGAAATAATTTTTCATCCCAAGAAAACTTATAAGTACAGCAGGAAAGTTCTATTGCACTGAGGTAAGAGTGGAGTATGGGCCATGTCCCAGCAAACCAGTAACAGGCTTTGGGGCCAACTGACTCAATAGTTGCAGCAGCAGATTCCAGAGCTCTCAGACCAAAAACAGTAAAGGTGTCAGACAACTGATCAGAAGGACATCATAGGAGTCCCTTTACTGGCACTGAGTAAAAAACTCTGTTTCATTGTCTATATGTAGATCCAGGGTTGCAGTCACAGGGCAAGAAGGAGCATTAGCATGTCAAAACTTGTGGCCACAGGGAGAGGGAACCCTGGTCATAGTTCCAGGGTAGAAGAGAGTACTTGTAGTTGCTCACAGATCAATGAAGAGATCAGGAGAATAGTAAACACCTCTCCTTACATCATACCACCTTGGAGAGAAACTAAAATTTTACAGACCCCCAAAACTAGCTCTGAAAATAGCTGCACACACCAAAGAAAAACACAAAAACAAACAAAAAACAAGCTTGGGAAAGTGCCCCCAAAGCAAAGCTCAATTTTAACATCAAGTTAAAAGTCAAGAAATAGTCTGGAAAAATGAGGAAACAGCAAAAAGAGAACCTGACCAAGGTGACAGGGAAAACCAAAACACAATCTCAGAAGGATAGAACAAAGTCAAAACTACTGCATCTAAAGTTCAAAAGAAAAATTTGAATTGATCTCAGACCTAAAAAGAATTCCTGGAAGAGGTCAAAAAAGGAAATCAATAAGAGAATTAGAGAAAAATTGGGAAAAGAAATGAGTGATATAAAAAAAATCATAAAAAAAGTCAACAACACAGTATAGGAGGCACAAAAATACTGAAGAAAATATCACTTAAAACAAACAATATGTCCAATAATAAAAGAGGAATAAAAATTCTCTAAAGAGAACTTTTTAAAAATTAGAATTAGGCAGTGTAGAAGCTAATTAATCAATGAGACATCAAGAAACAAGCAAACAAAAGCCAAAAGTGAAAAAAAAGAGGAAAATTAGAAATATTTCATTTGAAAAACAATTCAACCCAAAAATAGAAGAGATAAATTAAGAGTTATTATACTTCCTGAAACCTGTGAATAGAACAAAGAGTCTAGACATCATCTTTTAAGTAATTATCAAGGAAAAGACTGTGTTGATATTCTAGAACCAGAGATAAAAACAGAAATTGAAAGTATCCATTTATCATCTCCTGAAAGAAATCCCAAAATGAAAACTCACAGGAATATTTTAGCTAGATTCCAGAGCTTCTAGGCCAAGGAGAAAATATTCCAAGGAGCAAAAAAGAAATATTTTAAACATTGTGGAGCCACAGTCAGGATAACACAAAATTTAGAAGCTGCTATATTAAATAATTGTAGGGCTTGGAATATTATGTTGAGGAAGGTAAAGAAGCTAGGATGACAATGAAAAATCATCTACCTAGTAAAACTGAATATAATTTTTCAGAAGAATATTTAGACATTTAATGAAATAGAGGACTTTCAAGCATTCCTGATGAAAAGATTAGAGCTGAATAAAAAATTTGACTTTCAAATGTAAGACTCATGAGAAGCATAAAAAAGATAAAACAGGAAAGGGAAATAATACAGGATTCAATAAGGTGAAAATGTTTATATCCTTGTGTGGGGGAATGATATGTGTAACTCCTAAGGACTTTATCATTATTATTGTTGTTAGAAGAAGTATGACATTGATGGGAAATGAATATGATAAGGTTATTTCTAAAAAAAATTAAAATTAAGGAGTGAGAAAGAGGAAAGTACTTGGAGAAGGTGAAAGGGAGAGGTAGAATTAGGTAAATTATCTCACATATGAAAAATATAAAGGAGCTTTTACAGTATATGGGAAGATGTGGGAGGTGGGGAAGGACTTGAACTTAATTCTCATTTAAATTACATCAAAGAGGGAATAATATACACATTCAGCTGCATTTATAAATCCATTTAGCCTTATAGGAAAGTAGGAAGAGAAGGGAACAAACAAAGGGGAGAGGGAGGAATGATAGAAGGGAGGGTATATTGGGAGAGGCAGTAGTCAGGAGCAGAACACTTTTGAGAATGAACTAGGTAAGAGGAGAGAGAGTATGGGGGAAAGAGTGTAGGGAAATACACACAGTAATTATGTTTGTAAAAACATTTTCACAACAAATTTCTCTGATAAAGACCTCATTTCTCAAATATATAATAAACGAGTCAAATTTAGAAAAAAAATAAGAGCTATACTCCAACTGATAATGATATTAACCGGGCATTTTCAGATTAAGTAATCAAAGCTATCTATAATCATATAAAAATTCTCTAAATCACTTTTGATTAGAGAAATGCACATTAAAAACAACTCTGAAGTACCACTTTGACCTATCAGATTGGCTAATATGACAAAAATGGAAAATGAAAATTGTTGGAGGGGATGTGGGAAAATTGAGACACCAGCAAGCTATTGGGGGAGTTGTGAATTGATTAAATAATTCTGGGCAGCAATTTGGAACCATTCTCAAAGGACTATAATATCATGCATACCTTTGACCCAGCAGTACCACTATTAGGTCTTTAACCCAAAGAGATAAAAAAGAGGACGTATATGTACTAAAATATTTATAGCAGCTCTTTTAGTAGTGACAAAGTGGAAATTTAAAGAATGTCCATCAAGCGGAGACAGGCTAAACAAATTTGGTATATCATTATGATGGTATATTATTGTACTATATGGAATGATTATTAGGATACTCTCAGAAAAACCTGGAAAGATTTACATGAAATAAGCAGAACTAGTAGAACATTGTACACAGTTATAGAAATATTATATGATGATCAATTGTGAATGACAATAATTTTCAACAACACAATCATCCAAGACAACTCTGAAGGCCTTATGATGAAAAAATGCTATCCTTTTCCAGAGAAAGAAGTGATGGAACCTGAATGCAGATTGAAGCATGCTTTCCTAAAACTTTCTTTTTTTTTCTTTTGGTCTGTTTTTTTCTTTCGCAACATGACTAATGTGAAAATAGGTTTTGCATTACTACACATGCATAACCTATATCAAATTGCTTTCCTTCTCAATGAGGGGGGAATAGCAAGAGGAAGAGAATTTAGAACATTTTTAAGTGAATGCTACAAATTGTTTTTAGAGGAAACTGAGGGAAAAGAATGAATATTAAAATAATTAAGACTGAAAAGGAGGTAACAGAAGGTTGTGAAGGGTTTTAAATGTCAAACAGAGAATTTTATATTTTACACTTGATCTAGGAGGGAAAGAGAGACACTGGTTTTTCTTGAGTGGAGAGGATGCGACATGGTCAGAACTGCAGTTGAGGAAGATCACTTTGAGAGCTGAGTAGAGGATCAAATGGAGGAGGGAGTGACTTGTGGCAGGAGAACAACTAGCTGACTCTTGCAATAGTCCAGGTATGACATTATAAAAGTGTACTAGGATGATAGCAGTGTCAGAGGGGAGAGAGGAGCATATTTGTGAGAGTTGCAGATGTGAAATCCAAAGGCCCTGGAAACAGATTGAATATAAAAGGTAAACAAGATTGAAAAGCTGGGTAGAACACCTAGTTTCTGAGCTTGAATGACAAGGGGGATGATGGTGCCTTGATTATAAGAAAGTTGTGAAGCTGTAAAATTTGGGGAAAGGGGAAGAAAATGACTTGTTTTCAACATGAGTTTAAAATAGCTATTGAACTGACAATTTGAGATGTTCATTAGGCAGCTGGGATTGTAAGCCTGGAAGTTAGAAGGGAAGTTTTGGTCAGATATGTAGATCTGAGAATCCTCAGCATAGAGTTAGTATTAAAACGATAGAAGCTGAGGAGCTCACCAAGTGAAATAATACAGAAGTAGAAAAGAGTATCCAGGGACAGATTTTTGGATAGTCAGATAGACAGATGTTTTGGGATAGTCACTATTAACAGATGTGCCCTAGGACTAAAGAGGAGCAAAAGAAACTGAGAAACAGTCAGACAGTAGGAATAAAGTCAGGCTAGAATATTGTCCTGAAAAATCTAGAGGGACAAGTATCAGAGAAAAAAAGGTGATTAACATTATCAAAGACTTTAGGAATATCAAGAAGGATGCAGGTTTTAAAAAGCTATTAGAATTGTTTATTTGGAGATCATTGGTAATTTTGGATAGAACATTTTCAGGTAAATGATGAGGTAAAAAGCCAGACTCTAGCTAGAGTTAAGAAAAGAGTGAGAGAAAAGGAGACATAAGTATTAAAGGTAGATGGCCTTCTCAAGAAGTTTAAGCACAAAATGGAGAGGGAGGCTAGGTGGCGCAGTGAGTAGAGCGCCGGCCCTGGAGTCAGAAGGACCTGAGTTCGGATCCGGCCTTAGACACTTAGCACACAAACAAAAAAACCTAGGTGTGTGACCTTGGGCAAGTTACTTAACCCCAATTGCCCTCCAAAACAAAATGGAGCAGTGATTTTGGACAATAGCTAGTGGGGATGAATAGATCAAGGAGGTTGTCGTGTGTGTGTGTGTGTGTGTGTGTGTGTGTGTGTGTGTGTGTGTGTGTGTGTGTGTAAAGATAATGGGCATATCTACAGGCAACAGAAAATCAGCCATTAAACAGAGAGAGACAAAATAATTGAGGAAAGGGGGAGTTTGCCACAGAAAACAGGTGGGAATGAGATTGCATGGATTTAGAGGGGTTAGCCTTGACAAAAGGAAGGTCCAACTCTTCATGTAAGACAAATATAAAGGAGGGGATGAGAGCAGAAGGTTCCTGGGCAATGTAGGCTGAAGAGGAAGGAAAAAGCGGCAGCTTTCAAAAAATTATCTCAATTTTTTTTAGGGAAATTTGAGGCAGAGTTCTCAGCTAAGTAGATGGAACAAGGGAGGGAGGTTTGAAGAGGGAAAAACCACTATGATGAGCAAAATAGTTGATTTGGGAGAGATAAAAGAATTGCACTATTGTCAGGATTCAGGTAAGATTACATAACATAATTTGTAGTGAACCTAGTCAGCACAGTTTCATGATTTTCTCCAACTATATTCACGAACCTGTCATTAGGGCAGCAGATGGTTTTGTGGAGTTGCTGTTCAGTCATTTTCAGTTATGTCTGACTCTTTGTGACCACATTTGTTCTTTGTTTGTTTGTTTGTTTTTACAAAAATGCTGGAATGGTTTGCATTTCTTTCTCCAGTTTATTTTACAATAGAGGAAACTAAAGCAAACAGAGTTAAGTGACTTGCCCAGGGTCACAAAGATACTAAATATCTGAAGCCAGATGTGAACTTGGAAAAATCAGCCATCCTGATTTAAAGTCTGGTGCTCTATCCACTGAGCCACCAAACCACCCAGATGGTTGAGTAATCCCAGCCTAAAGTTTACCAGGGCAAGGTTGCCAATAGAATAAGGGAGCAGGGGTCTTTAGAGAACAGAAGAGTATAAAATTGAATTGGTCCATCAAAGGGTCAACATAAGGAAGAATGCCATTAAGCCGGTACAAGGGTGATCACCTGGGAAAGAACTTATCAGTAAACAATTTGGAGTTCATGGTGAGAATGGAAAACACAATTTTGGGGTTTCCAGACAGTCACAACAGCTATATTTCTAAGCTGTGCAATGTTGCACAAATCATTTAAGTAAACCCAAGTATCTTCATTTATAAAATGAGGAATAATAAAAATATATATATAAGAAATACCTCACAGGACTGTCAAGAATCAACTGTAAACCTTTAAGTACTATATAAATTGAAGCTATTATTATTTTATTTTACTATTACCATCAACACACCCTTTTTTGGGTGTTGTAGAGAAAAGAACACCAGATCTGAAGTCAGAAAACAAGCTTGAATCTAGACGCTACCCTTTTCTATAAATCTAAAACTGGACAAATTATTTAGTTTCCCTGGGCCTTAGTTTCCTCATATTCAAAATAAAGTGATGGGATTTGAAGATCTCTAATTTTTTTTAAGATTCCCTCCAGGCCTAAACCTATTATCATCTATGAATTCGGCTTGCAGCAGATAAGTGAGTTTCCAAGAAACACATAGCTAGTTAATGGCAGCTAAGAATAAAATGTAAACATGTCAGTGTCAGAGTCAAGATTAGAAACTTAATTTACCAACTTAAAGTCAAGAATTGTATCTGAACTGCAGTAGCATCAGTAACAATAATAACAAAGACAGAGCACCACAACAAATAGTCAGCTTCAGAGTACAGATGAAGTGCCTTAGAATTATACTAGCTGTGTCATCCTGGGCAAAATCACTCTTCTTAGTGACCTAGGGTTCTTTCTAAGATTATTCCTTGCAAAAAAGTTGCTAATGTATATCAGTAAGGGAAATTTCTGCATGTGTAATTCCCTATGCCTATGAAACTACAGGTCTAGACCATTTACACAGAGCTTTAAGGACTGATAGGGCTAACATTTACATAGAGCTTTAAGGTTTGCTGGATGCTCTGCATCTATCATTTCATTTGTCCCTCACAATAGCCCTCTTAGCTAGGTTCCATTAGTATCCCCATTTTAAGATGAGAAAATTAGGACTCCTAGAGGTTAAATAACTTGTTTGAAGTAGAATTTAAGCATAGGAATTTCTAATGACAAGCCATTCTAAACACTATCCCACTTCTCATAGAACTGATATATTGGAGGCAAAATCCTGAAGGCAATGGAAAATATTCCTTTAAAATATGAATTCCTAATGTAGAATCTATGAATTTTCAATATCAATAACTACATTTTAATATAATGGTTTTCCTTTGTAATCCTGCGCATTTTATTTTATGCATTTAAAATCATTCTGAGGAGTAGTCCATAGGCATCACCAGATTGATGCAGAGGTCCATGACACACAAAAAGGTTAAGAATCTGTGCTTAAAACATCCATCTTTTTGCATATTTTGATATGCTAATTTTCACCTCTCCACTATTTCCAGGATGTGCCACCTGCACTCTGATGATCCTTCTCAAACCTCTCACAACAAACACATCTGGACTCTTTCCTTCCCTGAATCCTGAAAAGGAAGCTTTTACCTTTTCTTAGCCCCTATCTTGCTTGACCAATCTGGAGCATTTAACATTGCTGATCATGATCTCTACCTGCTAGGTAATGAAATGGAAAGAGTTCTGGACCTGAAGTCAGGAAAACCCAAGTTCAAATCCAACTTAGATACTTACCAGTGTGACCCTTGATAAATCATTTACCCTTTTTCTTGCCCCAGTGTTTTCATTTGTGAAATGCTGATGATAATAGCATCAGCCTCCCGAAGGCTGTTGATAGGATAAAATGAAATAATATTTGTAAAGAGCTTTGCAACTTTAAAGCACAATATAAATGTTAGGTATTATCATAATTATTTTTGTCAGAGGTGGCCATAGGTGAATTGTCTTGCTTGATTGTGTTTTATATTCCTACTATTTAGCAGAGTGTCTGGTACATAGCAAGGACTTAAAAATCCTTTTTTTCACTTACTCATAATTTTTTTACCATTTCATATGCATATGTTTTCACAATTCAATGTAGAAAGCACTGGACTTGGGTTTGAGGCCTGGCTCTGATAATCACTTACCTATGTGGCAATGAGAAAGTCACTTTACTGGGGCTCAATTGTTTTTTTATAATTAGTAGAATTTTTTTTATATTTCCATACTCCAGCACTGAACTTGGTACATAGTGGGGGAACTTTATGTACTTGTTGAATTAAAATGAATCTGTACATTGCGGATAATAATGCTAACATTTCTACTTTACAGAGTTGTTGTGGGAGGGCAATTTTAAAATTATTAAATATATTTTTGTGTTTATGTACATACATATAATTATTGCCTCTCCAAATAGATTGTTTCTCAAAGGATAGAACTTTTCCTCTTAATTCTATTTGTAAATCACTAATAACATAAAATATAGTGCTTTAGATTAGATGCTTAAATTATTGTCAACTGTTAGACATTTTTACTGAGGTGATGACACGAGGGTTTTTGGCATACAGATAGATGTAAGAATAAAGGTGGCTTCAGCTAGGAAATATTTAGATTTGTTAAATTTTAGGATTTGAAATCATCTTAGGGAAAACTCAGTATAAGATTTCACATATTAAAAAAAAAAAACCTAAAGCTCTAAAAGGATAAATGATTCTATTTAAAATTATCTAGCAGACACTGAAATGAGACCTGTAATTCTTAGTCTACCACTCCAATACTCCTTCCACTATACCTCATTACCTTTCTCCCACCAATTATTTTATTCTCACTGGTCCATTGATCCTCCACTATGCTAAAAGAACTGACATCTTAAGTTGTTTGTTTGGTTTTTGTCTTCAGAAAGAATTTTAAGATTCTAGGATTTTGTGGTTTTAACTAGTATGTTTGAAAAATAGTTTATGTTTATATATGCTTTTTTCAGTTCAGAAAATATGTACAGACCATTTAGATTCACAATGAAGGAATATTTTAAGCTATTGCATAGGATTAGAGACATAGGGTTGGAACAGACAGTAGAGGCCATCTATTCTGAACCTCTTATTTTAGAGGTGAGGAAACAGAAACCCATAGAAGGCAAATTGCTTGCCCAAAGTCATATAAGATAGAATATGGCAGAGTAATTATAGCATCTGAAGATACAGGTGAATTTTGGAGTCTGGGATGGCAGCACAAATATTCTCAGCTAATGATTATCCAAAAGCAGGAGAATATCAATTTATGAACATGAAAGTACATGGCTTGTAGTGATGCATGAGGGATGTTCTTTCTATTCCTCATAAATGTCATACTTGTTATTTTATGTCTATTCTTTTAGTAACTTTCCTATAGTTGGAGCACAGTGGTCTGGGGGCTATCTGGGGAAGGAAGGATAGACATCCCTATCTGGTCAATCTATGGCTGAGATGCACCCCCTTCCTGATGGTCCTTCATCAACAAAACCAGAGTTTCTGTGGGTTTTGTTGGGCCAGGTGAATCAACGGAGAAGACAAGGAAGTGGGGGTTTGTGCTAATAGAGGTGTAGATGCAAGGATGCTATCCTCCATTCACCCCATCACTGCAATTGTGGTTGGACCTTCTTTCTCCAAGTCCACTTGCCTTCCTTTGGTAGTCCCTTTGGTAGCTTAGTCTTGCTTTCTTGGATATGATTCCCCTGTCCCCCACCTTTTACCCTTAGTGCTAGGACAGTTATATCTCTTTTTTAGTCCTTAATAAATTCTTGTATGATTCAAAAGTGAGTTAATTCATTATTTTTAATATAAACAACATAAATAAGAGGTAATAGGGTGGGGCAGCTAGGGGGCACAGTGAATAGAGCACTGGCCCTGGAATTAGGAGGACCTGAGTTCAAATCCAGCTTCAGACACTTAACACAAAACTAGCCTTGTGACCTTGGGCAAGTCACTTAACCCCAATTGCCTTACCTTCTCCCCTCCAAAAAGCAAAAAAGGGGTAATGGGGTGAGACACAGCAAAGATGGAAAAGAAAAGCAGGGATTTGCCTGAGATCTCCCCCAAACCCTTCCAAAAGCCTTCAAAAATTAAATAATTCTAGAGTGGCAGAACCCACAAATGCAGCAAAACAATTTTCTAGCCCAAGACAACTTAGAAGGTAGACAGGAAAAGTCTGTTGCACCAGGGTAAGAGAGAAATACAGTCCAATTCAGGCAGCACCAGCACAAACTGGGTCCCAGAAAACCAGGAGCAGGCCTTGGGGTGACTGAATCAGTGGCAGCAGTGCCCACAAATAGTAAGGGGATTGGACAATGGATCAAAAGGAGAACACAAGGGTCCTTCGGTTGGGATTAGGGGCAGAACTCTGTTGCATTCGCTGTACTTTGACATGGGTTACAATACTGGGTCTTTGTTCCAGTCTAAGGAAGAGCACTAGCACAGCAGAGTCATTCTTCCAGGGTAGAAAAGAGTTCTTGTAGTCACTCACAAAGCAGTGTACACAACAGGAAAGTAGTAAACACACCCCTCCCTAAATCATACCACCTTGAAGAGCCAAAAACTTACAAGCCCCCAGAATTACCCTTAAAAATGGTTGCACAAAAAAATTAAAGCAAATTAAAAAATAAACAAACAAACAAAAAACCTGAAGCTTGGCAGACTGTCTCCTCTATTTGGGAAACAGAGTCCCACCTTGGCATACAGTTAAAATTCAAGAAATAGGCTAATAAATAAGCAAACAATGGGAAAAAATTATGACAATAGCAATCAGCTATGGTGACAAGAAAGATCAAAACACACTCAGAATAACACAATGGTCAAAATTCCTTCATCTAAAGCTCCTCCAAAAACAATATGAATTGGTCTCAAGCCATGGAAGGGCTCAAAAAGGATTTTAAATCAAGTAAGAGAAATAGAAAAAAAATGGGAAGAGAAATGAGAGAGATGCAAGAAAATCATAAAAGAAAGGAACAACAGCTTGTTAAAGGAGGCACAAAAATCCTGAAAGCAATAATACCTTAAAAACAGAATAGGTCAAATGGTAAATAAGTCACAAAAATCCAATGAAGAGAAGAATGCCTTAAAAAGTAAAATTGACCAAATGGAAAAAGATACACATACATTCATGAAAGAGAACACTTTAAAAAGTAGAATTGGCCAAATGGAAAAGAAGGTTCAAAATATAATTGAAGAAAATAATTTCCTAAACATTAGAATTGGCCAAGTGGAAGTTGATAACTTTATGAGACATCAAAAAAAAAAGTAAAAAAAAAATCAAAAGGATGAAAAAAATAGATGAAAAGGTGAAATGTCTTGTTGGAAAAAAATAAACTGACTTAGAAAATAGATCCAGGAGAAATAATTTAAGAATTATTGGACTACATAAAGGTCATGATCATAAAAAGAGCCTAAGACATCATTTTTCAAGAAATTATCAAGGAAAACTGCCCTGACATTCTAGAACTGGAAGATGAAATAGAAATTGAAAGAATCCACCACTCACCTCCTGAAGGAGATTCCAAAATGAAAACTCTCAGGAATACTATTCCTATATTCTAGACCTCTTAGTTCAAGAAGAAAATACTGCAAGCAGCAAAAATGAAACAATTCAAATATCATTAGGCCACTGTTAGGATAACACAAGATGTAGCAGTTTCTATGTTAAAGGATCTGAGGGCTTAAAATATGATATTCCCAAGGGCAAAAGAGCTAGGATTACAACCAAGAATTACCTACTAAAAACTTAGTATAATCTTTCAGGGAAATGAACTGGAGGGCTTTCAAGTATTCCTGATGAAAAACTAGATTTAAAATTTAAAATAAAAAAATATTAACATTGTTTTTACATGTAATTGGGAAAATGAAATATTAAATAGTTAATGAACTAAGGCACTACCTTACGTGGATATGTGGATATGGGGAAAGATAATGATATAATAACATATTGTATATAAAGTACTTTGTAAACATTAAAACGACATGTAATTGTCAGCTTGCCTTATCCCCTCATCAATATCTCTAAAGTATGGTCATCTATCTTCGACTTGAAGTCATTGAAAAATCATTGTATTCCAAAGCAGAACATTCTCCTTTGAGGTAGATGTAGTTTTCAGAAAGTTCTTTTTTATACAGAACTAACTTCTACCTATTGGTGCTAATTCAGTTCAATTAAAAAAAAATTATGAAGAATCTATAAGGCTAAACAAATTTTTAAAAAAGAATCGATCAGGCACTGTTATAGGGACACTAATGAAGCAATCTGCTCTCATAGAGCTAAAACCCTACATGTCACACTTTACAGGCCTAACTAAGACATGGTCCAATACACGTTATCTTGTATCAATTCTTTAAATAAATAAAAATTTCAAGAATATCTCCTATTATCTTTATCTTTTCTGGGCCAAATATACCCTTTTTTTTGAAAATCCATACTCATGTGGGATGGTTTTTAAATGCTTTATTCTCCTGGTCATTCTCCTCTAGAGGAGCTTCAATTTCTTAATGCCTTCCTTCAGTGGTTTGCCCAGAACGGGATACAACATTTCAATGGCATTATGATAGAGACCAAAATGACCATAATCTCCCTCATTTTGATTATTATATGTCTGTCTTGCTAATTATTTTGTATGTCCATAAAAGGAAATAGATTCTGAGTGTTTTAGAAAAAGGAAGTTGGATTTAAGTGAAATTCTATATCTCAGGCTTTCTGATTTAGCCTTATTAGTTTGTAGAAGAAAGAAGATAGAATTGTAGGGAAACATACTTTGGGATAGTGTGTGGTATGAAGGATTAAAAACTTTGTTTTAATCATTAAACCTTGAAAGAATAAATAACTCAGTCATTTACTGAGACTGTTTTCTATTCCCTATTTAGATAAGTTCTAAATATGCTATCAGTCCTCAATGAATAATAAATAAAATTCATTTAAAGAGAACACTTAATAAAAAGTTAATGAAGAAAACACCTGCCTGTTCAATTATAGCCTTCACCTGAGAATCAATAGGCACAAAGTGGCATTTATCATTATACAAATTCTATAGATATCAAAGGCAGGGGATTTATCTCTTGTTACCTATTCATTTTAAATATGTGCTCTGAAGAGTTCAAAGTGGAGGGGGAAGGTAGAGAAAAGTTAAAATGGTAAACCCTAAGCTGGAAACAAAAATAAACGATAGATTCTTCTCTACACCTTGATCTGGAGTCAGAGAACCTGGGTTAGAATTTCAGATTTATAGGTAATGTGGGGCAATAAAAAGTATGCTGAATTTGAACTCATAGGATCAGTTCAAATTGTTACTCTTTCACTAACTGTTTTTCTACATTAATCACTTAATCTAAATCTCAGTTTCCTCAATTGTAAAAAAGAGGTGGTTAGGGGTGGCTAGGTGGTGCAGTGAGTAGAGCACCGGCCCTGGAGTCAGAAGGACCTGATTTCCGTTCCAGCCTCAGACACTTAAAGCACACAAAAACAAACAAACAAAAAAACCTAGCTGTGTGACCTTGGGCAAGTTACTTAACCCCAATTGCCCTCCAAAAAAAAAAAAAGAGAGATGGTTGGACTAATAAATATTTAATTTACTTCAAGTCTCATACAAATTAGCTCTTTTTGATCATTCAGTACAAATAATGCAGGTTGTCCTCTAAGGGATCATCTAGCTCTTGCTCTGTGCTCTTTTGAGCCACTGTAACCTTGGGTAAGTCACTGCCTTTCTAGGAGCCATCTCAACCTTAATTTCTTATCTATAAAATGAGAGCATTGGACTACTTCACTGATCTCCAAAGTGAGGGTCTCTGCTGTCTGGGAAGTAATTGAATGACCCCAAAGGGTACCTGATTGAAAAAGAAGTCACATTACACACTTCTTAACAGCCAATCATCTCTAGATATCTCCACTGCAACCACTCAAACTCCCATTCCAACTTTTTTAGGTCTGTGCAATTTCCCAAATGCTCATTTCTGCCTCAGGGTGAGTATTTCACAAGGGTAATGACTTTACCTCAAGTCAGATGCCTATATCAACAGCTATTCAAAGGGTATAAAAAATACCTCTGCCCCCCTGAACCATATCCACAATCAAGGGTCTGTCAGAAAACATTGCATTGCCAATCCCTCAAAACTCATAGCTCTTATGAAATCCCTTATTGCTATCTATGTACAATCATGCTTCCAGTCACCCAGGTTCCTAAATTTATTGTTATCCTTGATTCCTTTCTGTCACTTGTCACTCATCCAAATCCTATCCAATCAGCTGGCAAACTTGCCACTTCTACATCTACAACATATTTGGTACTTATCCACATTGTTCTACACATACATCTAATTTACTTAAGTTTTACCACCTTAGTTCTGGTTCTCATCATTTCTTACCTGGATGAATATAGCATCTTCTTATTGGTTTCTCTGTTTCAAATCTTTTCCTACTCAAATCCATTTCCTATATAGCTATCAAAGCATTTTTCCCCTAAAGATTAGGTATGAGCATGATACACACTTTGCTAAATAAATTTCATTAGATCCTTTTGAAATTAACATTATTGTGTTTTTTTAATTGTTCATAATTTTAGATATGGAAAGAAACCTAGGGGCCATCAAGTCAAACCTCCTTATTTTACAGATGAATAAAATGTACCTGATAAACATTAAGTGACATAGAATCATGCAACTAGTAAATGCCTAGTAAGATAAGACCTGAATTTAGGTCTGCCTGACTCCAAGCCTAACAATTCATCCACTGAGCCACAGGGTAGTATCTTGATATATTTGTAAATAAATAGTATTTACTTAGTATATAATATAACGGTATATAAATAAATGGTGCATAAATAAGTAAATTGATACTACACAAATAAATGAATAAATTACATCCATATAATTTATAAATAAGTAAACATATTGGTGATTACCGTTATTTTAACTATAGGAATGTGCAATCAAAAAATAAATAGTTGAAGAACAATGGCTATGATAGCCAGACTTCTGTTTATTTTATCTGTAACCAAGGCCCCATGAAATTTCCTGGCCTTTTAAACATCTTCATCTTCCACTCTGAAGCCTCACATGCATACACTTTTCTAACTCTCCTTTAATCCTTGTCTCTCTCCATTTGAATAGAAGCTTTTTGAGAGCAGGACTCTTTTGTGTGTTTATATTTATATCTCCAGCACTTAACTCAGTGCTAACCAGAACATAATTAAAGGCTTAATAAAGGCTTGATCATTCATACAACTAGAATGGATCATAATAGACTGTCATTTCTTTTCTTTTTTTTTTCTTGGCAGGATCACTAAAAAATGACAGGAAGTTTACTTGCATTTTAGCATAGATTTTGATGAAAGTATCACATACTGGGGGCGTGGAGCCAAGATGGCAGAGTAGAAACAGCACTTCCAAGGTGCTCTGCCACACACCACCTCCAAACAATGTGAAAGGGGAATGGGAACAACTTCTGGAGCCCCAGCACCCACAGAATGACACAGAGAAGCTAACCTCCTGCTGAGGACAGCCCAGCAGCCCTGCAGGGAGCGGCCAGTGCAGCACTCTGAGAGCTGGCAGCACAGTGAGCTGGGAACCGACAGCAAAGCACTCTGGGAGCCGAGCCCAGGCCCACGTGAGCCTCAGTTTTAGCCCCAGGGCGGCCAGACCAGCAGCCAGCTGGAGGGAACCCCAGAACACCAGCAGCTGTGGCGATTCCAGAACTATCAGCACAGATATGCCTAGGACAAAGTGAGAGGTTAGTTCCCTATGGACTTTGGGACCAGTATTTGGGGAACGTGTTGGCTTCCTCCCCTGGGGGTGAAAAGCTGCTGAAGAAACTCGGAACAGAAGTCATTTTGCAGCATCAGTGGCGGCTCTAGCTCCTGGTCTTCGTACTGTAGGGAGACTCAGCAATCAGTCTGGGGGTTAATCGCTCTTGCTTTAAACTGCCTGGATCTGGATTGTGGTCTGGGGGGGAAGTTTGGGGTTGGTATCCAGCTTGCCAGAGCGTGTGGAGGCTTTACAGAGGCCATCCAATCTGTGGAAGTTGTGAAGACCCCACGTTTGGGTGGAAGCTCTCCTGTCTGGTGGCAGAGGACTAATAATTATCCTCAAATATTAATGAAAAATGCTACCTACCTTCTAAGAGAGAAATGATGTGGTAAACATGCAAAATGAGACATCTTTTTCGACATGGTAAATGTGCCAATATTTTATTTTTTGTTTGACTATGCATATATTTTCAAGTTTTTCCCCTCCTTGTTGGGGAGGGGTAGATGGGAGGGAGAAAAAGAAGTTAGTAGTCAACTGAAAAATAATCAATTAAAATATTAGTCCTACTATGTGACATTTAAGTGTTATCAAGTCAACAGACAACTACTTGAAATAAGCTCTTGACAAAAAACAAAACAAAACAAACAAACAAACAAAAAAAACCCAGAAAGCACAAAAAAGGATTCCTCAGTTCTCAGGATAAAAGAATTGAAAATACAAGTAACTCTCATGTCTTCACTATAAATTTTGCATACTTCTTTTCATTTATATCAGTGTCCCTTTAATTATCACTAATGATAGAAATATTGTCCGAGACTGAAGAAACAATAAACAAGATACAAACAAAATAACATTTTTAAAGAGCCCTCAACATCTCTTTGTTGGTACTTAGTTCATTTATTTTGATGAGAGCAATTGATTTAATCAGATTTGGCACTAAAACTCATTTCAGGGAACACTGAAATTCATGAACTTCATGGCAAAAAGGTCATTTTAGTCATGCAAAAGCTTATGTTCTAATGACAAATCATTCAATTGATCAAGTATTTGTAGAGTTCCTACTATATGCCTGTGGCTTTATGCATTGGCAACAGAAATATCTTTTTTATTGGTCTCTCAGAGCTAGATATGAAATTCTAAGACACTGTGTTGCCTTAATTTTTCTTCACATTTTTGGCAATTCCCTAATCTACTCTTTTAAATTACTTTTTTAAATGATTTTTTGACATTCCTAAAATTCTTACTGACTTGGATGTTTATTGCATGAGTCTTTTTCTGATATCAAAATGGCATCTTCTAAACATGGAACAAGATATTTATGTGACCTCCTGTGAGTAGGATATGGAAACTGAATACCTACTTTTTTTCTTCTCTCCTCTCTTCCCTCTACCCCACTCATGTGAAAATTATACTCTGTGTGTCTGCTACAAATTTTGGACCTTCAGTGTCAAATGTGGCATTTGACTTAACACAGAAGGAATGTTCATTATAATATTGCATATAATACCAGTCCTTTAGCCCTTTGGAATGGGACTCTCTCCTTGGCCCTGCCCTGAATGAGATGCAGGGCAGAGTTGGTTAAAGGCAAGAGAGCTCAAGCTTTTACCAATACCCTTCAAGTCCCTTTTGGGATAGTCATGAAGCTTCAAGTCTGTTTCAGAATTCCTGTGGTGAGAGTTCCCTTTGAGTACCAATTCAGAACACTTCAAGGACAAATCTCCTACACCATTTTGGAACTGGTCAAGTTTCAAGTTTTCTTCAAGTGTCAAGTCAGCTTCCAGCTTTGAGGGAGAAAATGGAAGAGGACAAACTCATATCAGGCTGCTGAAGGAAAAGACTATGGGAAGACCTGAGAGGATTGGGTAGTTCCCATCGTGCTCCTATTCCTAGCACCCTACTTTAGAGATTTCAGAGAAATTCAAGATTCTTCCTCTTAATTGACTTGCCTTGCCTCCAATGGGAGGGCTACTTCACTTTTATTGTCTGCTATACATATTATCCTGGGTATAACTTTTCTGATTTTTGTTTTGCTGTGATTTGGACAATTTGGTTTTTTTTTTTTACTATTTTCTATGTTTATTCACCACGGAACTGGTATTTGATTGGAAAGGGGTCAAGTCTTGGATATGGAGTTTGGGATGCCCTTTTCCAACCCAAATTATCAAAAGATAACTCAAATCTAATTATATCCTCTAGATGAACAATATTTAAGGGAGAACATAGATTTACTACCTTGGTAACACCTTTCTCTGAAGAACAGCAGAGTGGCAGCATTTAGCATCAACCTCCTGCTTCCTTTTCTGGCAGGAATTAAAGTCTCCCTTGAAGAAGGGTGCAGGGAAAAAGAGGCTAGAGAAAGCTATTCTGCCTGACTTTGAGCCACACAAGGACAACATCCCCACCTCATATGTGGGACATGTGACTACACATGTCCTCTGATTACTACATGTATAATTTTATTTTTTTCTAATATTTAAATATGTCTTGTACCCCTATTGCATTAGTAGAGAGAGATACTGGATCCAAACTCCTACTTGTTTTGTGTGACTTATAGTCTTAGAGTTTCCTGAAGCACTTAAGAGGTTGAAAGCCTTACCCACAGGTGCATAGGTCCAGACAAAACAATGTGTGTTTTACTGAATGTAATATTAAAACTTCCCCTTGTGTCCTTTATTATATACCACATGTAAATATTTAAAGACTGAGGTTCATGTATACTTTACCTATCATTAGTACCCTTACCAGCAGGTTTGCCAGGTCATGAAATCCCTTCCCCTTCCCCTCGACTGAATTTATCTTTGAATGTTGCTTTAAGGGAATATTTTATCTCACTTTCTTTAGAGGTGATTTTATCTCACTTTCTTTAGATGATGATTATGAAAAATTCCCTTGTTATCAAAACTACTAGTCATAACTCTGCCTCTTAAAAAATGCCCCAAGATAACAGAGGTTTAGATTTACCAAGATTCAATTCATATTTTTTTTCCTAACATTGAAAACTCATAGCAAGTTAATTAATTTCATTCGTTCATTCCTTTTGTAATGTGTGTACTCATTCACTGACTAAATGGGGCAAGTACTGTGTAGGTCAGTGGCAGAGTGGGTCAAACAGGGAAGACCAAGAAAAATTTAAGAGTCTCTGACCTCAGGGAATTTACTATCTACTGGAGGGGGAAATACAGTAAGCCAATTACACAAAGAGATTCAATCCAGTTCTTTGTGAATGTCATGCTGACAATATCAAGATATAAAAGCATGGAGTTTAGAGCAGGGAGAAGTTATTGATGGAGGCAGAGTGGCACAGCTGAAGGAGGAATGGATATATAATGACAGACCTGTATTTGAAATCTGATTTTGCTCCCCGCTACTTATGTATCCTTGTATGTATACAAGTAACTGAACCTTCCTAGACGGGGAATTAGGACTGAGAGTTGTATTGGATCCTTGTATTACTAAGAAGAGATAAGTCTATCAAAGTTAGTCATCACACACTGTGACTGTTACTATGTACAATGTTCTCCTAGTTTTGTTCACTTACCTTAGCATCAGTTCATTTGATTCTTACCAGGTTTTTCTGATATCTGCCTGCTCATTTCTTATAGCATATTAGTAGTCCATTACATTCATATAGCACAACTTATTCAGTCACTCCCCAATTGACGGACATCCCCTCAATTTCCAGTTCTTTGTCACAACAAAAAAGCTTGTGTGTGTATGTGTGTGTGTGCATGTGTATGTGTATATGTGTGTGTATGTGTGTGTGTGTATGTATATATGGCTCTCTCTCTCTCTCTCTCTCTCTCTCTCTCTCTCTCTCTCTCTCTTTCTCTTTTAAAGATCTCATTGGGATATAGACCCAGTAGTGGTATTTGCTGGATAAAAGGGTATGCACAGTTTCATAACCCTTTGGGGATAGTTCCAAATTACTCTCCATAATGGTTAGATCAGTTCACAACCCTACCAGCAATGTATTAATGTTTCAATTTTCCTACATCTTCTCCAACATCTATCATTTTCCTGTTTTGTCATGTTAGCCAATCTGATAGGTATAATTTGTTACTTCAGAGTTGTTTTGATTTGCATTGATTGTATTGATTTGCTAATCAATAGTGATTTAGAGCATTTTTCATGACTATAGATAGCATGAATTTCTTCCTTTGAAAACTGCCTGTTCGTATTCTTTGATCCTACTCATTGTCATGCTAGTCATCCTAGTCATTGACATCCTACTTAATTGGAGAATGTCTTGTATTCTTATAAATTTCACTCAGTTCTCTAACAATTTTAGAAATGAGGCCTCTATCAGAAACACTAGTTGTAAAAATTCTTTCCCAGTTTTCTGTTTCCTTCCTAATCTTGACTGCATTGGCTTTGTTCATACAAAACTTTTCAATTTGATATAATCAAAATGATCCATTTTGCATTTCATAATGTTTTCTATATATTGTTTGTATTCTCCCCCTCTTTATAAACCTGACAGGTAAAAAATTCCTTGCTCTCCCAGTTTGCTTATATTATCAGCCTTTATATCTAAATCATGTATCCATTTGGCTTTATTTTGGTATATGGAGTAAAATGTTAGTCTATATTTAGTTTCTGCCATATTATTTTTCAGTTTTCCCAGCAATTTTTGTCAAATAGTGTGTTCTTGTCCCAGAAGCTGGAGTCTTTGGGTTTATCAAACAGTAGATTACTACACTCATTGTGTAGTATGTGACTATTGTGTATTGTATACCTATTTACTTATTCCACTGATCTACCACTCTATTTCTTGACCAGTACCAAGTAGTTTTGATGACTGCTACTTTATAATACAAATTAAGAGCTAGTATGCCTAGGCCACCTTCCCTAGCATTTCTTTTCATTAATTCCCCTGATATTTTGGACCTTTCCTGTACCAGAAGGATTTTGTTATTTTTTTCTAGCTCTGTAAAACAATTTCTTGGTAGATTGATTGGTATGGCACTGAATAATTAAATTAATTTAGGTAGAATTGTAATTTGTATTATATTAGGCCAGCCTACCCATGAGCAACTGATGTTTTTCCAGTTATTTAGATCTGATTTTATTTGCATGAAAAGTGTTTTATAATTGTGTTCATATAGTTCCTGGGTTAGTTTTTGGCAGTAGACTTCCAAATATTTTATGTCTACAGGAACTTTAAATGGGATTTCTCTTTCTATCTCTTACTGCTGGGCTTTGCAAGTAATAAATAGAAATGCCAAGGATTTATGTGGGTTTATTTTATATCCTGCAAATTTGTCAAAGTTGTTTGTTATTTCAAGTAGTTTTTTTTTTTTACTTGATTGTCTAGGATTCTCTAAGTATATCACCATATCATCTGCAAAGAGTGATAGCTTTCTTTCTTCTTTGCCTATTCTAATTCCTTCAATTTCTTTTTCTTCCCTTATTGCTAAAGCTAACATTTCTAGTCCCATATTAAATAGCAATGGTGATGATGGACATCCTTGTTTCACCTCTGATCTTATTGGAAATGCTTTTACTTTATCCCCATTACATATAATACTTGCTGATGGTTTTAGGTAGATGCTACTTAACATTTTAATAAAGACTCTATATCTATTCTCTTTAGTGTTTTTAATAGGAATGGGTGTTCCATTTTGTCAAAAGTTTTGTTTCCTGCATTTATTGAGATAATCATGGTTTCTGTTAGTTTTGTTGCTGATATGATCAATTATGCTGATACATTTATTAATTTTGAAACAGCCCTGCATTCATGGTACAAATTCTACCTGGTCATAGTGTATTATTGCTGTGATAACTTGCTGTAATTTTTTTGCTAATATTTTATTTAAAATTTTTGTATCTATATTAATTAAGAAAATTAGTCTATAATTTTCTTACTCTCTTTTGACTCTTTTGAGTTTAGGTATCACTACCATATTTGTATCCAAAAAGAATTTGGTAGAATTTGTTCTTCACCTATTTTCCCAAATAGTCTATGTAGAATTAGAATTAATTACTCCTTAAATGTTTGATATAATTTGCCTGTAAATCCTTCTGACCCTGGTGACTTTTTCCTGAGTAGTTCATTGATGGCTTGTTCAATATATTTTTCCCAAATGGGAAAGCATTTTATTTCCTCTTCTGTTAATCTGGACAATTTATATTTTTGGAAATATTCATTCATTTCACTGTTTGTCAAATTTATTGCAATACAGTTGGGCAAAATATTTCCAAATGATTGTTTTAATTTCCTCTTCATTGGTGATGAATTCACCCTTTTTATTTTTGGTGCTGGTAATCTGGTTTGCTTCTCTTTTAAAAAATAAATTAATTAAATGAAGTTTTATCTATTTTGTTGTTTTATCACTTAAAACCAGCTCTTAGTTTTATTTATTAGTTCAATAATTTCCTTAATTACCATTTTATTAATCTCTCCTTTGGTTTTCAATATTTGTAATTTGGTATTTAATTGGGGATTTAAATTTTTTTCTAGTTTTTTTTTCACTTGCATGCCCACTTCATTGATCTCTTTCTCTATTTTATTCATATAAACATTTAGAGATAAAAACCTTCCTCCAAGAATTATTCTCACTGCATCCCATAAGTTTTGGTATGTTCATTCATTATTATCATTCTCTTGAATGAAGTTATTATTTCTATGATTTGTCATTTGACCCACTCATTCTTTAGGATGAGATTATTTAGTTTCCAATTAATTTTTCATCAGTCTTTCCCTGGCATTTTATTGCATGTAATTTTAATTGCATCATCATCTGAAAAGGATATATTTATTATTTCTGCCTTTCTGAATTGGATTGTGAGGTTTTATACCCTAGTACATGGTCAATTTTTGCTTAGGTGCCATGTCTTAGTGAGAAAAAGGTATAACCACTCAATTTTCTCCAGAGGTCTATCATATCTAACTTTTCTAAAATTCTATTCACCTACTTAACTTCTTTCTCATTATTTTTTGGTTAGTTTTATCTAGTTCAGAGAGAGTGAGGTTGAGGTCAACCACTAGTATAGTTTTGCTTTATATTTCTTCCTATAACTCTCTTAATTTCTCCCTTACGTATTTGGATGCTATACCAACTGAGGCATATGTGTTTAGTAATAGTACTTCATTATCTGTGTTGCATTTTAGCAGGATGTAGTTTCTTTCCTTATCTCTTTTAATTAGACATATTATTGCTTTTGCTTTTTCTGAGGTCAGGATTGCTACCACTGCCTTTTTTTTCCCTTCAGCGAAGGCATAACATTCTACTCCACCTGTATATATTCCTCTGCCCCACAATTGTTTATTGTAAACATCATTATGTAGGATTCTGGGTTTTAATCCATTGTGTCATCTTATTCACATTCACAGTCATGATTACTATCTGTCTTTCTCTTCATCCTATCCAACTCTTCTCTCTTGTTTATGCTTTTCTTTCTGTTTTCTCTTTCCCTCCTCACTAGAGTTTTACTTTTGACCACCATCTCCCTCAAATTGCCTTTCCTTCTATCTCACCTTCCCTTTTCTTTCCCCTTTCCCATCCTACTGGGCAAGTTTGATTTCTATACTTGAGTATGTTATACCCTCTTCTACTAAATCTGATGAGAATAAAGTTCAAACATTGCTCATCTCCCTTCCTTCTTTCCCTCTACTGTAGTATGTCTGTGGCTCTGTATGTGATGTAATTTATCCTTTTCTGCCTCCTTCTTTCCTCTTCTCTCATTATAATCTCTTTTCACCACTTAATTAGATTTTTTATCATCACATCAAAGTCACCTTAGATCCATCCCCTCTATCTATGTATATCTCTTCTAAGTGTCATAATAAAAATAGAGTTCTTGAGTTATAAGTATTATTTTTCAATGTAATGAAGTAAACAATTTGCCCTTATTGAATAATATTTTTTCTTTTCTGTTTACGTTTTTATGACTCTCTTGAGTCATGTATTTGAAGAACAAATTTTCCATTGAGTTCTGGTCTTTTCATCAGTAAAATCTGGAAGTTCCCTATTTCATTGAATGTCCATCTCCTTGCCTGAAAGATTATACTAAATTTCACTTGGTAGTTGATCCTGGGTTATAATCCAAGCTCCTTTGTCTTGTGGAATATCATATTCCAAGTCCCCTTATCTTTTAATGTAGAAGCTACAAGGTCCTGCACAACACTGACTGTGTTCCACAGTATTTGAATTGTTTCTTTCTGGCTGCTTTCAGTATTTTCTCTTTGACCTGATAATTCTAGAATTTGGCTACAATATTTTTCCAATGATATTATATGTCCTCTTCTATTTTTCCATTCTGCTGATTTTGTTGAACTGATTCTTTCTCTTGAATGAAGTTATTGTTTCTATAATTTCTTGTTTGTCCCACTCATTCTTTAGGATTAAGTTATTTAGTTTCCAATTAGTTTTTAGTCTATACTTCCATGGCCCTTTATAACATATGATTTTTATTGCATCATGATCTGAGAAGGATGTATTTAATATTTCTGCCTTTCCACACTGAACTGTGAGGTTTTTATGCCCTAGTACATGGCCAATTTTTGTGTATGTGCCATGTACTGCTGAGAAAAAGGCATATTTCTTATTATCTCCATTCAATTTTCTCCAGAAGTCTACCATATCTATCTTCTGTAAGATTCTATTCACCTTCTTAACTTCTTTCTTGTTTATTTTGAGGTTAAATTTATCAAGTTCAGAAAAGGGGGAGACTGAGGACCCCACTAGTATAGTTTTGCTATCCATTTATTCCTCTAATTCCATTAACTTCTCTTCTAGAAATTTGGATGCTGTGCCACTTGGTGCATAAATGTTTAATAATGATAATGCTTCATTTTCAATGGTGCCTTTTAGCAGGATATAGTTTCTTTCCTTATTTCTTTTAATTAGATCTATTTTTGCTTTTGCTTTGTCTGAGATAAGGATTGCTACCCCTGCCTTTTTCACTTTAGCTGAGGCATAATATATTTTACTCTAGCCTTTTACCTTTAGCCTTTGTCTATCCCCCTGTTTCAGATGTGTTTCTTGTAAACAGCATAGGATTGTGCTTTTTAATGCATTTTGCTATCTGCCTCTGTTTTATGAGAGAGTTTATCCCATTCACATTCACAGTTATGATTACTATCTGTGTCGTTCCCTCTATCCTATTCCATCCCCTGTTTATGTATTTCTCCCTTCTCCCTTCCACTACTTAAGAGTTTTCCTTTTGACTGCCACTTCCCTCAGTATTCCCTCCTTATCAGCCCCTCTCCGTTTTCCTACCCTTCCCCCTTACTACTTCTTCCCTCCCTTCTTACAACCCCCCATTTTCTTAGCCTTTCTACCCTCCTATTGCCTGGAGGGTATGATAGATTTTTATAATTAATGTAGTATACTATTTCTGCCTTGAACCAAGATTGACTAGAGTAAATCTCATGTAATGCTCCTCTCCCTCCCTCTTTCCCTATATTATAAGTTTTATGTCTCTTCATGATAGAGTCCTATACTTAACTGATTATGTTATTCCCTCTTTACACCAGAACCAATGAGGGTCAAGCTCATATAATGTTCATCTCCCTCCCTTCTTTCCCTCTACTATATGTTTTTATGCTTCTTTATGGGGCATAATTTACCCTTTTCTGCTTCATTCTTTCCTCTTCTCTCATTGAGGTCCATTTGCACCCCTTAATAAGGGTTTTTTTTGTAATCAGAATTTTGTTTACTTTATACCCATACCCTTTATTTTTCTATATTCCTTTTAGATGTCACAATAAATATACAATTCTCAATATTAACAGTTATCAGCTTCCCATAGAGAGACGTAAACAGTTTGCTCTTATTAAATAACAAGTTGTATGTGTGTGTGTGTGTGTGTGTGTGTGTGTGTGTGTGTGTGTGTGTGTTTTCCCTGTTTACCTTTCTGTGTCTCTCTTGAGTCTTGTATTTGGAGATCGAATTTTCCATTGAGCTCTGGCTTTTTCATCAGGAGGTCTGGAAGTCCTTTATTTCATGAAATGAACATCTCCTTGCCTGAAAGATTATGCTCAGTTTTACTGGATAGCTGATACTTGGTTATAACACAAGCTCTTTTGCCTTATGAAATATCATATTCCATTCCCTCTGATCTTTCAGTGTAGAAGCTGCTAGATCCTGTGTAATCCTCACTGTAGTTCTATGATATTTGAATTATTTCTTTCTGACTGTTCACAGTATATTCTCCTATACCTAATAGTACTGGAATTTGGGTACAATATCTCATGGAGTTTACAATTAGGGATCTCTTTCAGGAGGTGCCCTGAGGATTCTTTCAATATCTCTTTTACCCTCTAGGATATCAGGGCAGTTTTCCTTGGTGAGTTCTTGGAAGATGTTGTCCAGGATCTTTTTCATCATGATTTTTTGGTAGACCAATAAATCTTAGATTATCTCTCCTCGATCTGTTTTCCAGGTCAGTTATTTTTCCATTGAGATATTTTACCTCTTTTTTCTAATTTTTCATTCTTGATGTTTTGTTTAACTGATTCTTGGTGCCTCATAGTCATTAGCTTCACTTTGCTTGATTCTAATTTTTAGTGAATGATTTTCCTCAGCTAGTTTTTGAAGCTCCTTTTCCTTATATTCAGATTTCATTTTAGGGATTTATTTTCTCCAGTTAGATTTTGAGCCTCTTTTTCCATGTCACACATTTTCTTTTTAAGGAGCTGCTTTCTTCAATGAAATGTTTTTTTCTATTTTTGCAAATTTAATTTTAAAAGAATTAATCAATTTATCTTCTGCCTCTCTAATTTGGTTTTTAAAGTCCTTCTTGAGCTCTTCCAAGAACTCTTTCTGGGTTTGAGACCAGTTCATATTTCCTGTTAAGACTTCAGCTGTGGCTGTAGAGTCAATGTTGTCTCCCTTTGAATTTGATTCTTCACCCTTGCAATAATAGAATTCTAAAGTCTTTGTCTTTGCGATCTGTTTTTAGCCATTTTGAGGCAGGGCCTTAGCCACACCCTTCCTCTAGGACTCCCAAGTCTTCACTATTTTAGAATTTGCTTTGGGGCAATAATCTCTGTGATTTCAGGGTCAGAGAGAGGATTAGAGCAGCCAGGGTTCACTCTGCCATCCTGGCCCCTGGAAGTTCAGGTAGGTGTGCTTTTTAAATTTCCAAGCTGTGGGTTGATAGTCCCAGGAGGAGTTGCTGCCACTGCCACAGCACCTGCATTTGTCTCTTACTCAGCTCTGACCGATCCCCAGTCCTGTGGTGATAGGACTCAGAATGATCCCTGTGGTCGGTGGATCAACTTGGCACCACGTCCACCTCCACATGCCACATCCATCTGCACATGCTGCATCCACCTGTTGAACTGATTCTTTATTGCTCATGAATATTTTTTTGAAGTTTATATTTTTATTTTTTAGTTTACATCATTTCCAAAAGATTTTGTGTTACAAATTTTCTCCCCATTTTCCCCCTACCCACCACCCCAAAACTGTGATTCCACTGAATATCCCCTCCCCCAGTCTCCTCTCTCTTATATCTTCACCCATCTCCCCTCTGACTTTCTAGTAGAGCACGGTGGATCTCTATGCCCCAGTGTCTGTATATCTTATTTCTCAGTTGCATGTAAAAAAAATAATAATAATAAAATATATTTAAAACATTTGATTTTAAACCTATGAATTGCAGATTCTTTCCCTACCTCCCGCATCACCCACCCTTACTGGGAAGATAAGTAATTCAATATAGGTTGTACATGTGTAGCTATGCAAAACATTTCCATAGTGGATATATTGTGAAAGACTAACTATATTTCCCTCCATTGCATCCCACCACCCACTTGTTCTATTCTCTACTTTGATCCTGTCTGTTTCCAAAAGTGGGTGCTTCCAACTTCCCTCCCCCCAGCCTGCCCTCCCTTCCATCATCTCCCCTCTAATCCGCTTCCCCCATACTCTCCTGTAGGGTGAGATACATTATTTAGTGTATATGTCATTCCCTCTCTAAGCCAAATTCATTGAGAATAAGATTGACTCATTCCCTTTTGCCTTCCTGTTCTTCCCCTACATTGTAACACTTTTCCCTTGCCTCTTTTACATGAGATAATTTACCCCCATTCTATCTCTCCCCATCTTCTCTCATTATATTCCTCTCTCACCTCTTAACTTCAGCTTTTAAGTATCATCCCTTTCTATTCAACTGATCCTGTACCCTATGTCTATGAATACCAGTACACATATATACACAAACTCACAGATATATTCATAAGCCCATATACCCTCCTACATAGACATAGACATATATATATGTGTGTGTGTGTGTGTGTGTGTGTGTGTGTGTGTATACATTTACATTCCCTTTAACTATTTTCATATTGAGAAGTTTCACAAGTTATAATTATCGTTTTTTCCATGTAGGAATGTAAGTAGTTCAACTCTGATAAGTTCCTTATGATTTCTTTTCCCTGTTTACCTTCTCATGCTTCTGTTGCTTCTTGTATCTGAATGTCAAATTTTCTATTTAACTCTGTTTTTTTTCATCAAGAATGCTTGAAAGTCCTCTATTTCATTGAATGACCATATTTTCCCCTGAAACATGATACTCAGTTTTGCTGGGTAGGTGATTCTTGGTTTTAATCCCAGCTCCTTTGACCTCCAGAATATCATATTCCAAGCCCTTTGATCCCTCAGTGTAGAAGCTACCAGATCCTCTGTTATCCTGTTTCTACAATATTCAAATTGTTTCTTCCTGGCTGCTTGTAATATTTTCTCTTTGACTGAGAACTCTGGAACCTGGCTATAATATTCCTAGGAGTTTTCTTTTGGGGATCTTTTTAGGAGGTGATCTGTGGATTCTTTCAACCTCTGTTTTGCCTTCTGGTTCTAAAACATCAGGACAATTTTCCTTGAGAATTTCTTGAAGGATGATTTCTACGTTATTTTTTTGATCTTGGACTTCCTGTAGTCCAATGATTTTTAAATTATCTCTCCTGGATCTATTTTCCAGGTCAGTCGTTTTTTCAATGAGGTAGTTCACATTGCCTTCTATTCTCTCATTTGTTTGGATCTGTTTAATAGTATCTTGATTTCTCATATAGTCACTAGCTTCCATTTGCTCCAGCCTAATTTTGAAGGAATGATTCTCTTCAGTGAGCTTTTGAGATTCTTTTTTCCATCTGTCAAATTTGACTTTTTAAGGCATTCTTCTCCTCATTGCCTTTTTGGGCCTCTTTTGCCATTTGAGTTAGTCTGTTTTTTAAGGTGTTATTTTCTTCAGTCAGGTTGTTGGCTCTCATTATATACTTTTCATGTATCATTCTCATTTCTCTTCCCAATTTTTCCTCCACTTCTCTTATTTGGTTTTAAAAATCCTTCTTAAGCTCTTCTGTGTCCTGTAAGCAGCTTATTATTTTCTTGGAAGCTTCTGGTGCAGGAGTTATGACTTTACTGTCTTTCTCCTGTGCCTTGCCCTGATCCTTTTTCTCCCCCGAAAAGGAATACAGAGTTGGATGGCTATGCTTGCCTTGCTTCTCTCATTTGCTCATGTTGCCACTTAATTACTTTACTTTTGAGCTTTTTGCCACAGTAGAACTCTGCTACCAGAGGGGTGAGCATTGTCCCAATAGCTCGGGTTTTCTCAGTTGCTGGAGCTATTAGTTGCATGCCTTCTCTGAAGCCTTCACATGCTCTGGCAAACTGGTCACTCACCCCAGGACCTTCCCCCAGACAGTTATCCAGATCCAAGCAGGTTAAACCAAGAGTGATTACCCCTCAGACTGGTTGCTTGGTTTCCCTACAGTCTGCAATCCAGGAGCTCTGAAGCAGCCATGTGGTGGTGGCTGCATGGTCACTGTCCCTTCAGGGGACAAAGGCCGACCACACTCCCAAAGTCCACACTGCACTGACCTCTCACTTTGTCCTTAGCACCTATGGGTTGATAATTCTGCAAACTGCCACAGCTGCTGGTGATCTGAAGTCCCTCCAGCAGGTGTCTGGTCAGGCTGCCCTAAGGCTAAAACCTCAGGCTCATGGGGGGCTGGGTTCCGTTTCCAACATGCTGTGCTGGTTGCTATCTGCCAGCCTGTCAGGCTGTCCTCAGTGGAAGGTTAGCTTCTCTGTGTCATTTTGTGGGTTCTGTAGCTACAAAGTTTGTTCAGAGTCACCTTTTACATGACTTGGAGGAGGTGGAAGCAGGAGCCCTGCAGAAGTCCTGTTTCTACTGCATCATCTTGACTCTACCCCCTGAACTGATTCTTAATGTCTCACAGCATCATTAGTTTCCACTTGTCCAATTCTAATTTTTAATGAATTATTTTCTTCACTTGGCTTTTGTACCTTCTTCTCCATTTGGCCATTTCTACTTTTTAAGGATTTGTTTTCTTCGCTGTATTTTTTTTTCCTTGTTGATGATTGTATTTTTAAAGGAATTGTACGATTTTTCTTCTACCTCTCTTATTTGACTTTCAAAATCCTTTTTAAGTGCTTCTAAGAAGGCTTTTGGGGCTTGAGAACAGTTCATATTCCCCTTTGAAGTTTTGGATATGGTATATTGACATGGTTGTCCTCTCCTGAATTTGTATTCCCTATCACCAAGATAGTTCTCTGTTATTGTTTTACTTTGTTGCTTTTTGTTCATGTTGTTTGCTTTTTTCTTTTTTTTTTTTTTTTTGCAGATTTTAAAGTTGATCTTTGTTTCTGGGACCCAGAGGGCACTGCCCCAGGCTTCTTGTGCTGGGGACTAGGGCCCAGGTTAATGGTTTTGTGTACTAGGTCCCCAAGTGCTAGCACCTGGAGGCTGGTAGTTTACCTGATGCTGAGCTAGAGCTTGCTCCTGGCTTGCTGGGACCCCTTTATCCCCCTACTGATCTTCTTTAGCCACAGCAAGAAGGACCTTTCCCTTAATTCTCTTAGCCTCCAGAGCTAAAAAACTGTTGTATTTCATCTTTCTACTGGCTCCACTCTTTCAGAATTTTTCCTGGGGCAATATTCTCTAGAATTTTCAAGGTCACTGAGGAATGGTGAGAGTAACTTATTGCTTACTTCACCATCTTGGCTCTGGGAAGTCAAACTAAGTGACTTTGAAACATTCTGTGGGCTGATAGTTCCAGAAGCATCCACCGCTACAACCATGCAACCAACATGCCACTGCCACCACTGCTGCTGTTAACATAGTCACTTGCAAGGCTTGCTCCTACTTTGCTGGGACTGGGGGTGTATTGGTACACCCTGTGCTGGACTGTGATTTCCTCTTACCCAGGCCTGACAGACCCCTCCCACTGACTGTCTAAGCTTTCTCTGGTGTCTGTGTGCTGAGAAGTCTGAAAACTGTCACTGCTGCCAGTGATTCAGTCCCCTGAGGTCTGTCTTTGCTGGGGCTAGGTCTGTGTTGGCATGGCCTGCTTTAAACTGCCCTCCTCTCTCAGTCCTGTGCAACAAACCCTTCCCATGGACATTCCAGGTTGTCTTGGGGTGAAAATCAGCCTCACTCTGTCACTTTGTGGGTTCTGCAACTCTAGAATTTGTTCAGTCACTTTTTAAAGGCATTTGAAGGGGTTTGGTGGAGACCTTAGGCAAGTCATTGCTTTTACTCTGTCATCTTCAGGACAACATTATTAATAGCCCCCTTTGCCATCTCCCATACCCCCCCCACACACAAAAGACAATCATTATAGCAAATATGCAGTATCAAACAAAAATACACATATTTGCCATGCCCAAAATGTATGTTACATTCTCTACCTTATTCCCTCACCCTTATTTTAGCTTGTGGGTGGCATGCTTTATTATCAGTCCTCCAATGTCAGTACATTGGTTAGTCATTACATTAATACATTCAGTCTTTCCAAGGTATTTTTCTTTAAGGTTTTATTATTCTATAAATTGTTCTTTTGTATTGACCACTTTAATCTGCACTAGCACACACAAGTCTTACCAGCTTTCTTTGAAACCATCCCTTTCATCAGATCTTAAAACAATATTTCATTACATTTACCTATCATAAATTGTTTAGCTCTTTTCCAGTTGATGGGAGCTTACACAGCTTCCAGTTCTTTGAGAGAACAAGTAACAGTGCTATTCATACTTCTGTATTTTGGGGTCTTTTTTCCTTTTTATTTTGTGGGGTAAGAATTGAGTAAATCAATCAAATATATAAGAATTACAACAATTTGCCAGTAGATAAATGGTTAAATGAGATAAAGAGATGGTTTTCAAAAAAAAAAATCCAAGCTATTAATTGTCATGTGAAATCACTTACATTAAGTAGGCTAAGGTTGAACAAATCAATCAACCCCATCCTACTTAATGTAAATGATAAGATGGCCAATCAGTCTTAATCATAAGCCCTAGACTAAGGGTGGAAAGTCATTTGATGAAATTAAATGATGACAGAAAGGAAGTCTGCTCTAATTGGCTGAAGAACTTTGTAATGCCCTCTGGATCCTGTAAAAAAAAAAAAATACAATTATCTGGAATTGGGCAGTTCTGGTAAATGATTAGCCAGGATAAGGGAGTCATCTGAAAAGATGGCACAAGCCTATCTTTCTAGCAAAATATATGAGAAGAAACTGTCTTGTCAGGGACTAGGGTGGGGGTTAAGGTATTAGAAGCAGGAAACATTGCATTTGGTCTTGGCCAACTGTCATCCATAAATATAATGTTCTTCTTAATCCCCCTTTCCCTTTCATTGATTCCAGTTCAATCCCTGTCAAATTTCATGAATTTCCATGTTGAATTCTGTGTGTGTGTGTGTGTGTGTGTGTGTGTGTGTGTGTGTGGTCAATCCTATATAATCCTATATTCTCCCACTTAGATGAAGGGAAGGTTCGTGTGTAACCAACTATCTCCACTCTGTCCTCCATTTTTATATAGTCATATCATGCCCCTTTATGTGATCTAATAAAATACATTTTCTTCTTCATTCCTTTTTCTCTAGTATCTTCCAGTTTCCATCTGTTTCTATATTAGAACATAAACACTTCATCATCTTATGGTCTTTTCCTTTTTTTCCATATTGTCTCCTGTGTTTTCATTTACCTACTCAGCTCTGCCTTCTTCATCAAGAATATTTAGAAGTGTTCCATCTTATTAAAAATCTATTACCCACTCCCATAAGATTATATTTAGTTCTGCCTAGAAATTTGTTATTGGTTGTAAACTTTTATCTTTTGGAATATTATATTAGAATTTTCCCCCTCTTTTACAATGTCATTTGCCACATTTTATGTAATCCTGATTGTCTCCTTGAATATTGAGCTTTTTTTATGTTTTAAACATTTGCTTTTTTTTTTTTTAACCTTGGAAGTACTAAATTTTGCTTATGATTTTTCCTGGGAGTTTTCCTATGAGAAATTTTCCTTTTTGGGTTTCTTTCAGTATCTGTATTTTTCTATTACACTTAGCCCTCTGGTTCTAGTAGGAGTGCACATATTTTTTGCATGATTTCAAGACTTTTTTTTAGAGGTTTGAGGTTTTCAAGATAGTCTGATGGTTCTCTTGTCATCAGTCCCTTACCTGTTTTCTGGATTATTTATTTTTGCTGAGTTACTTTTTTTTCTTTTAAAATTTGATTTCATTCTAGTATTGCTTGACTTTACATGCTGTTATTGATTTCTATCTGGTCAAATCAAATTTCCAAAGGTCTATTAGTTAATGAAGATATTACATGCTCTCTACTAAACTGTTTATTTTCATAGCGTTTTTCCCTCTAGAATTTTCATTTCCTTTCCCATTTTTATCTATATCTCTCATTTCATTAATAATAATAACTGATGATTATATGGAACCTACTAGGTGCCAGACACTGTAGTGCTTTACAATTATTATATTTTTTCATTTTAAATTTTTATTATAGCTCAGTGATCAGGATAGATAACTAAAAGTCAATATCTAAGTGAATTCTTTAGTTTCTCCTTAAGAAGTTTTCCAAGGCAATCTTCTGGAATATACAACTAAAAGAATTTCAAATTTGCTTTGCTCTCCAAATCAGATTTTTTATGACAAATTTTAAAGTATGAACTTGAGTATTTTTCTCATACTAGCTATCAAAAAAGAGAAATACCTCTAAGAAGTCAGAAATGAGTAACTACTCTATGATATTCTCTAAAGAATATTAATTTGTTTAAAAAGTTTATTGTTAATAACCTCAGACATCAATTCATGGATACCTTCTATGGCAGTCTTACAGTTGTCTCTTGTTGCTTTAGCAAGTTTGTCTTCTGACTTTCAGCATGTGTTTCCAAACCCAATATGAAACTCCCTCCTCCAAGCTGGGCTTCCGACTGCTCTAGTTTTTCAGATAAATCAAAGACTTGTCCAGTGGTACAGTCTGCATTTGTAAATAAGGTGGAAGAACTCAGAGTATTTACCTAATATTTGTTCCACAGAAGTTCAAGCTGATTGAGCATCTGGGTGCTAACATCAATCCCAGAGAGCCAGCATCCATAGTCAGGGTGACTATGATACCAGCCAACTGCATTTTCAAGTCGACCCAGCTGTTTTGCATTTTCTATATATGCTGCCATATATTCGTATGCAGCAGCTTGGGCATTAACTCACATTTCAGTGCCCTCTATTGGTAAAGCAAACTGTCCATAATGATCATGGTTTCAACATCCACTCGTCTGAGTTTCAAGCCCATCACTTCCAAGTTGCCTCCTGATCTAGTGTGCATCATTCTTCTCAGTAGGGCTAAGACTAAGATCTTGCAGTACTTAAAGTAATGATGATCCTTGGTCCAGGGTTTGGCCACCAGGATTTCCTACTGTTGTTTCTTGTTGTACTTATGGATTTTTATATTAGTATCTATAGAATATCAAGCATTCCACAGTAAAATATACAGGATTATGAGTGGATGCTTTGTAGCAGATGCATAGGAGGACATGACCAAGAATCACACAGGATAAGAAGGCCTGAGAAGTTTGCAATCTTCCCTGTTAGAGTCAGGGAGAATATTTATTTTGATGAAATCATAAATCCAAATAAGTATTAGCTCTTTCATTGTTTATGGAGCTTTTATTTGTAACTTTACTTCCTTGATTTCTCTTTCCAGTGCTATCAATTGTGAATTGTGCCATACATAAAATCTTAATTATAACTTTTGCTTTTCATATTTAGTTGAAGTATAACAAATCTTAATCTAGCTTTTTCATTTTTAGTATGTATGTCCTTAAATTTTAGACATATTTTGCTTAGGATGCATGTTATTGTATTCTGTTTTCTAATTAATCTACATCTTTCTTCCCTTTGTAGCTTAATTCATTCCCTTAAGTCCCAAGATAGCAGTTGTTAAGTTTGACATTTATTCCATTGTATTCTGCAATATTGGTTTGATCAACATAAGGAATACAATAGCTTGATTCCGAAGTATCACTCCAATCCTATACTCTATATACATACCCAAACACAGAGACATGCAGCACAACCTTCCCCCAGTTCTACACCATACAGATCATGGAATGCTACTCTTACTAGTTCATCTAGTCTGACCTTTTCTGACTTTTTCCCTAGCTCCCTACAGGAATGTATTTTAGGAATTATTCTTTCTCCCATTCTCCCAACATCCCTTTTAGCTTATTATTTGTATTTTGCACCCAGATTCCATGTAGGATAATTCTCTACTCAGCATCTCTCATGCTCACTTCCTCTTCAAGGACATTTATGTTTGTGTATTTGCTTATCTGGGTTTGCTTTTTACCACCCCTCCACTTCCAATTTCTAGTAATCCTTTTTTCAGTGTTCCTTTTAAAAGGTGTGAATTTCAAAATATAATAGGCTTTCTATTTCTTGCAAGATGGAAATAATACATTACATTCACCCTTGGTTTTGGACTCTTGTTTACCTTGTTAAAATTCTTTCATCCAGAGCTACATTCTTTCACCAAATTTGAAAATTTTTGGCTGCATTCAAATGTTTTATCATAAAGGGATATGCTTAATAATCAGTATTTCAGTGAAGGCCAATTTTCCTGCTTTTTTTTTTTTTTTTTTTGGTAAATTGAAGTCTAGTCTTTCCATTAAATTGTAACCCTTAATGAGAAATCCTTCAGGATCTAAGCTGGAATTAATTTCTGATGTGCAATTTGCTTTCTCCTGACAACTTCTAATATGTTATCTTTCTCATTGTAGTTTTGAAATTTGACAAGTACATTTCTGAGTGTGTTACATTTTAGACTTCCTTCTTTTGTTTACTTTCCATGAATTCTATCTCTATGTAATCTGCTTTTGGTTTATAATATTTCCAGATAATATTTGTGTATAATTTGCTACAATGTAGAGTCACTTAAAAATGTCAGAGAGGGAGACAAATTCTTAAATTTTATTGTTGTTATTTGTTCTTCATGTTTGTCTTCACATAATTACAGATCATATATTTAGAAGTGAAAGGGATTTTTATGGTTATCTATTCCAATCCCAACATTTTATAGAAAAATAAACTAAAGCCAAGAGAGGTTAATGGACCTGCTAAGTCAGTTAAGTATTAAATAGCAGTCAGGATTTGCAGTTAGGTTTTCTGACTCTAAATCCAACACTTTCTTTTATGTAATATTGTATTTCATCAAAGATGTTTTATTCTTCAGTGTAACCACTGATTTGTTAAGATTTCCTATTGACTGTTACAAGCTGGAGAATTAGATGTTCATCATTCCTAATTTTATTTTTCATTTTTTAAATGCCAAGCCTTCCCTATTTCCCTTACTAAGTTTATTAATGATTTTATTTTATTTTATTTTTTTGTTTTTTTGTCTTTTTGGAGGGGGGAAGGCCCAGCAATTGGGATTAAGGGACTTGCCCAAGGTCACATGGCTAGTAAGTGTTAAGTGTCTGAGGCTGAATTTAAACTCAGGTCCTCCTGACTCCAGGGCTGGTACTCTATTCACTGCACCACCTAGCTGCCTCTATTGATTTTAAAAGTATCTTGTGGCAGGTCCAGTTTCATTTCTGAGATGAAAAAATTTTTCTTATTTCAATGTTCTTTATTGGGATCTTTCCTCACTTTCCTTTAACCCTTTATTTTAATTTTACTTTTGTCCATTGGATTGAGGTTTTTGTTTTATGCTTATAGAGTATAAAAAGTAGTTAAACTCAAAGTTGCCTCTCAAAGCTCTAGGATTCACACAGATTGCTGCCTACCCCACCTTCCCCAACCCCTTCCACACCATATGCGGATTTCTTTAAAGATCATTATTAGTGCTTATTAATTATATAGAAATATCAAAATTTACTACAACTAGCATATACTGCATTTTAAATTATACTTAATATAAATGCATCATTAGCAATTGCCACATTGAAGTTTTATTCAAAGTGTTTTTACTCCATGGTGTGTCCTTCCTTCTCAAAGAGGACAATGACTTCAGGAAGATGATGACATGACTTGGAATTGACTTGGATATGAGGGAGGGAGGGAGGACTGGGCAAAGTCCCAGTCTCACTTTCTCCTCCTAAGCTATCTGGGTCAGGTGGCCAGATATCAATCAGGACAACTAGAAATGGTGAATAATGTGAGACCCCTAGGCCTTTCAAGTTCTCTTTTCAAGTGAGGCAAGGCCCATTATTCTAGGGAAGGTCCCTTTAAATAAAAATGAATGAATGAATAAGTAAGTGAATAAATAAATAAATGAACTGGGAGAGGAAGACCCTTAGGGTAGCTGTCCAAAAGAAAAACAGTTACTGTTTACTTTCACTCAGAGCTGGGCATGCTCAAAAAAATAACTTTTAAGTGGTGTTTGGGCAGGGACCTATTGTTGTCCTATCTATAGGATCTAGAGTGAAATGGGTTTAAGTTGTGATCTTTTAGAAAGAAATTTAGCCAGTAAACACTAAGTTAACTAGATAAGTATTAGCCATCAAAATTTACCTTCCTTTGGGAAGAAGACCCTAAGGTAAGAGCTTAATACCTGAGCAGAGGAGAGAAGAAGGGAGAAAAGGGGAGGAGGGACTAGAGGATTAGTTGAGTTGCTCAGTCAGAACTGGCCAGCTGGGTCCCCATTTGGGCAGGTTGTGGTATAGCATCAGATCTAAAGGCCTCTGCACCCCGCCCCCCCCCCCCCCACACACACACACTGGAATTTGAGAATAGCCACTAGCATATGTCTCTGACATCATATCCAGATAACCTTGAGATCCAAATGCAAAAGGTTTCTTTCCAAACATAATGGGGAAAAGTTCAGATGTTTCCTTTGTATTCATAAAAAAATGTCCCCTTTATTTGGTATTTGTGGTATATGGTTATGGGGGAGGGTGTCTTTTGATGGGCTGAGAGGTGTAGTGCACAGAGTTCTGAACTGAGGTCAGGAGAAAAATATTTAATTGGTCATTTTTTTTGCCCTCATCATGCAAAGTCACTTAACCTCAGTTTTGTGGCTGAATAATTGTGATAACAATAAACACAATAGCTGCATTACAGGATTTTGTGAAGATCTATGGTAATCTCATCAAAATGAATGCCTTTAAGTTACTTTCCAGATCTAAGTTTATGCCTATGTTGGTGATGATAATGGAGGAGATATGGTGCTGAGTGCAAATGTAAAAATTAATATTCCAGTAGAGTAATATATATTCTTATTTAAGTCTATTGAAAAATAGGAGAATGCAGATTGAAAGTCTATAGAGATATAAGGAAGGGGACAAATAGGTCACCTCTAGCTTTTTTGTGGTAATAATCAAACTAGGCAATAAAGAAATATACAATTGTTGGAAAATGCTGGATTATACTTAACTAATTATGGAAATATTTAACAATAATATACATTTTATTCTAAATGGCCATGTGTTGCTAAAGAAAAAAAAAGCTTTAAAAGACACATAAGACTATGATCCATGAATATTAAGACAAAGAAAAAAAGCAACAACTAGTGTTTATTCCTTTCATTTTTTTATGTTGTGCCAAAGTAAGATTCAATTTACTACTAATCTATAGTTAAAATATTGTAACCTGGACATAAAATGATTGCATGTTTATATTCTTGATGGATTTTGCCTTTAATAAAATTAAACTTTATTTGTGTATTTTGCCATGTGCTTGTAAATTTTCCTGCTTATCTTTGCTTCCCTCCCCCTATTCCATGTATCTTACTACTAACTATATCTGATTTTCTTTGTGATTACATAGAGGATAATTCTTCACTTTTAAAACACAAGTATCCATTTACATATGACTGAATTTTGTCACCTAACCAGAATTCTTTTACTTACAGGTTATGCTAAAGATATTTCTTTGAGTAGGGATTGTAGACTTGGCTGCCCCTCCTCCTCCCTCTGCTGGACCCCTGCCTTTTTTTTTTTCCAGAATAAGGGACCCAGTCTCTCTAATTATAATGAAACAAGAGCTCATTTTGTCACCTTTATTCCTAATCATTCAAGGTTTTAATGTGACATAACAAATAGAGCATTACAATTCAGCATCCTATATATTGATGTAAGACCATATTCACCCAGCACCAACTTGTGCAATTTAAAAACAACCCTAGACTTTTCTGTTATTTTCTTTTTATCTATTTAATGCTCATCAAATTTTGCTATGTTTTCATTTTTTTAAATTTTAGTTTTCTCTTAATTGAGTAGTTCACTGACATTAAATAAAAATGACTTCATTACATGACACTTGACACAGTGCCTAGAACATGCTAGGTGCTTAATAAATGTTTGTTGATTATTGATTCATTGTGCAAATAGACATGTGTTAAGAATCACAATTTGTAAAGACTCAAGATATCTGAGGAAATTTTCTACTTAGTGATGGGACTGAACAGAGTATACTCTATAAATCCTGATGATATATTTATAATGCAAAGAATTAAGAGAAGAGCAGTGAATTATCAAGCAAATGTAGATTTAAAAAATATTTCCTGAATTATCCAATCTGAATACCTGTGCAAATTAACCTGATTAGAAATTTGCCCTGTGCTGTGGTTGCAGTAAAATGCTAAGAGGAGTCTATCTGAATATGAATTTGAGGTGAAAGAATGCTGAGTGTTATAAATAGTTTAGTTATAAAAAGGAAAGGTATTTTCTTTTATTCTCTCAATAATTTTGTGCTGCCTTCTCTCATAGCAAATTGTCTTTTCTATTTTCTTTATTCCTCTCTTCAGGTTTCTTTTGATAAAATGTGAAGCAGACACCTTTGGACAATATTAATAGATCTAATACCTAAGGACAGATTTAAAGTTGGAGTGTTATTAAATGGAACATGCAATATCTACATTGCAACTGTTGATTTGTATCTATACTTGATAAAGTAGTGTTATTTCCCTTTTGTGAGTCTTTCCCAAATGTGTGTGATGAGGTCACCCCATTTCATGAAAATAAATGTTTTATCTGCTGTCTTGTTACGACTTGCTTCCCCATTGATAGATGTTTTGATGTATAAAATAAAACAGCATAAGAAAATCACCTCATAAACATTAATGTACCATAAGGCCTATTAATGGAGACATTTCTTTCTTCTTTTGTTGCATACATCTTCAGAGACTTTCATTTTAAATAGAGGAAAAAATGTGGAACAGTTATTCATTTTCTGTAGAGTAAAATTATAAAACAAATTTGAGGTAAAAACTGTTATATTTTACAATTTATTCCTTGTTAGAATATTTGTAAAATAAGAGGAAAAGGGATATACTCTACTGATATATACAGGATCTGGGATCATCAAATCATTGGGGAATTCTGACAAGGTGGAGGCATTATGAGATTTTTATGATCTAAACCAACTAGGTTTTAATGAAGATACTGAAAAATGATTTCTATATAGATTCAGTCTAGTTTCCAGGCTGTGTAGGTTAAAAAAAAGGAAATTATTTGTAATAATCATTTCCCAGTTATAAAATTAGCTATCACCAATCTATTCAAGTCTGATTGTTAAAGAAATCTGGAAACGTTGGTCTCTCTGATGCTTGAAAAGCAGACTTTATGATGGATGAGTCTAACTATCTAAAAAAAAATTAGTAACACTGAATTTTACTTTTTTATTATAGATCCAGCTATGTGAGCTCATTGTACCATAAAAGTCAACCCAATTGTTTTTTTCTAAAATCTTTCTCCTTTCTTGTTATAGGAAAGTCAATTTTTAAGATCTTCCCTGCACCTGGAGCCTGTGGTGAGAGGCTTGTTTTTCAGGAGCTCCCACACCTTGGTGCTTTCTGATTGGGCAGGGGGTCAAGAGGGCTGTTACATTCTCTTGAGCCTAGAGAAGGCTATATAAACCTTGATGTGAGACTTTCTTTTGGGGCTCACTTTGAGAAGTGTTGTGTGATTTGACCAGATGAGACTCTGGGCAGCCTTGAGAGTCACTTCCCCACACCTCACCCTGCTTCGAAAACCTAAATGTTGATGCTTCCCTCTCTGGTAACTTCCTAGGTATGGATGTAATGGTCAAGACATTTGGAGGCCTGTCTGCTTGATATGGTTTTCTGTTTTCTTATAACTTCTGTCTGTATACTCTGAAGTTCAGGGAGCTGACCTTTTCCCCTTGAACTAGGTAAATGATACATTTGATTGATTAAAACAAGATTGTTAACCCATTTTTGAGTTGCTTTCCTTTAGAAAAGTATATCTAAGAACCTGTGTTGGCAGCCACCCTGGGGATGCTGGGGTGCTTGCTGCTACATTTCTCCTACTTGCTACATGTGTTCCCTCTTCTATGTGCCCCATAAGAGTGTCTCTTTCTCTCTTTCTCTGACTATATATTTATTTATATGTATGTGTGTATGTATAGTTGCACATCATTTTACATATGCATGTGAAACAATAGATGTAATATGCATATAGGAAGAGAACCATAAGGGTATGTGTGTGTTTTCACCCATGGCACACATATACATCTATCTATCTATCTATCTATCTATCTATCTATCTATCTATCTATCTATCTAATTTCTTGATCTCTTGTCCTGCATTACCAATGGCTCTATGGTCATCTCCACAGGTAGGTATCACAAACTCAATATGTCTAACACAGAACATGTTTTATTGTCCTACCATGACCTAAATCCACTCCAAGCTTACCTGTTTTTGTTTTTTTGTTTTTTTTTATGAAATAACATCCTTATAGTCACTTAGGTTTGCCCTCTTATTCATCTTTGATGCCCCTCTCTCAGCACCCACATCCAATCAGCTGCCAAGTCTTGTTGAAATGGTAAGGAGATTTGAAGATCTTCCTTGCCCCTTAAAAGGCCTAGGGAATTGGAAGATCTTCCCTGCCCCTAACAGGCCTTTCTTGGAGCCCAACAAGAGAAGCTTGCTTAAGGGACACTTGTTTTTCAGGGAGTCCTACCTTTTGTTACTTTGTAATTAGGGAGTGGGTCACAAAGGTTATGACATCTTCTGACCCTGGAAAAGGCTATATATATTACCTGAGCTGCGGTTTTGCTTTGGGGCTCACTCATGGGAAGAGTTGTGTGATATATGTTTGATTAAACTAAGATTACGAACCCTTTTTGAGTTGCTTTCCTTTAAAAAAGCAGATCAAAGAATCTTTGCTAATAAGCCATCCTGGGTATACTAGGGTGCTTGCTGTTATACCTGTCTATCCTTCCTCCACATCACTCACAACTATACTCCACTATCTATTTACATGCAAGACTGCCACTTCCCCTTGGCTGGACTATTGCAATAACTTCCTAACTGACCTACTTCACTTTAGCCTCTCCCCTGTACAATCCATTTTCCATACAGCTGGCAAAATAATATTCTTTAAACATAAATTTGATCATGTTTATCTACTAAAAAATATTTAATAACCTAAGGCTTTGAGAACATAAGATATAAAACTTCTCAACTTGGCATTTAAAGTCTTCCATACTCTAGCTTCATTTACCAGTTTTTATTATCTTTCTTGTACTCTCCATTCTAGTCAGACTGGACTACTCACTCTTTCTGATGTACAACTAACAAATTCTGCTTTATATACTGTAACTTATTTAGACATTCCCCAGTTGATGTGTACTTAATGCTCTTTCCATCTGGGAGAGGGTTATTCCATTCAGAGGTACATTTTTTCCATGAGCCAAAAAACCAGTGAACCCTCTTTTAACTCTTTCACACACTGGGGAGAGATTTCTAAGATCATCTAAGGCTGCCATGAAATTTTGCTAGTTTATATAAAGGGTTTTGTACTGCAGTGAATTTCCAAATTTTTAGGGTTGCATGCCCTCATTAGCTGCTATTAATTTTAGTAGAGTGGAAAGGGAGGAAGAATTTAGTAATCCTTTTAGAGATATCAATTTTTCTCTCTTCATTCTGTTAGTCTAATTATTCAAATTTTGTTTTTCCTTTCTCTATCTTCTCCAACCCTTTGTTCCATCTTCTAGAACCTAATTAAATGACATTTTTTTCTAATTCTTTAATGATACATATTTTCATGAGCTTATAAATTTATCTATGTCCATTATTTGGCTGCATGTTAGTTTATAAATTATCAGAAATGTGTGTACATACATACAAATATAATACCTTTATTGCAGTTTTCAAATTATCTGTACATACAAAAGATGTGTTACACACCACTTCATCTTCAGTCCAAACAACAACAAAGCTGTACTAGGCTGAAGGTACCACCTATTGCTCAGCAAAGAGTCAAATTGTTCTTACTCTTCAGAAGTATGTACACTTTATGCATACTCTTGATTTTTCCCCAACTGCCTATAAGGGAGCTAATAGGAAGTTTAATTGTTCCCATCAGGGAAGGAAGGGTGATTATAGGTGCAAGTTAGCTGACTTAAAAAATCCTGGGGAATTTTAAGGTCTGTGTAAAATAAGGGGCCTAGGAGTAGTGATTCAATCAATCAATCAGAAACATTTATTAAGTGGCTACTATGTGCCAGGCACTGTGCTAAGTAATAGGGATACAAAAGAGGCAAAAGGTAATACCCCCTTTCCTTGAGGATCTTACAGTCTACTGGGAGAGACAACATGCAAACAAATATATACCAAACAATCTGTATACAGGACAAATAATAAATTATTAAGTGAGGGAATGTACTAGAATTAAGAAGGCCTGAAGATGGCTTTATTTAGAAGATGTTATTGTAGTTAGGACTTAAAGGAAGACAGAGAGGTCAGTACTTACAATAGAGAGTGAAGGAGGGCACTGCAGGGCATGGCAGGATAGAGAGAATTCCTGGAGCTGAGAGATGGAGTGTCTTATACATGGAACAGCCAGGAGACCAGTGTCAATGAATCAAAGCACACATTGGGGAGTAACATGTAAGAAGATTGGAAAGGTAGGAGGGACCTAGGTTACAAAGGATTTTGATTGCCAGAGGATTTTATATTTTATCTTGGAGGTTATAGGGAGCATCTGGTGTTTGTGAGTAGCAGAGTGATATGGTTGAACCTTCACTTTAGGAAAATTACTTTAGTTACTGATTGAGGGATGGATTAGGGTAGGGAGAAACTTTATATAGGCAGATTCATTTATAGGCTACTGTAAAAGTATAGGTGTGAAGAAGGAGAGAAGGGGCTATATTCAAAAGACATTACAATGGCAAAACTGATAGACCGCAGCAACAGATTGAATATAAGGGTGAAGTGATAGGGAAGACTCATATATAGTGAGTGTGTTACCCTGTGAGGGTCTGTGACCCTGAGAGACAGTAATCTGTCTGGTAGGAGGTGGGAGAGTTTGGGGGGAAAATAATGAGTTCACTTTGGGATATATTTAGTTTAAGATGTCTAGCTGCATCAAGTTCAAGATGTCTGAAAGGTATTTGGAAATGCAAAATTGGAGGTCAGCAGAAAAGTTGGGGAAATATATGTAGATTTGAGAATTATCAGCACAGAGATGGTAATTAAGTCAATGGAAAACTAATGAGATCACCAAGGGAGGTAGTATGAGAGAAGAGTAGAGGACCCAGGTCAGAAGCCTGTGAGATACCTTTGCTTTGATCAGAATGAGGATCTAACAAAGGAGATTAAGAAGAAACAGGTAGGAAAAGAATCAGGAGAGAGTAGTTTACTGAAAATCTAGAGAGAAGAGAGAAGCAAGGATGAGATGAGGATCAACAGTGTCAAAGGCTACAAAGAGGTGAAGGAGAATGAGAATTGAAAAAAAAAGATTAAATTTGGCAACTAAGTTCACTGTAACTTTGGAAAGAACAGTTTTGGTTGAATGTTAAAGAAGAATGATAAGAGCTTAAGAGAGTGAAAGGAGAAAAAGTCAGACACCTATTAGAGATGTCCTTTTTGAAGAATTTAGCTAGGAAGAGTATAAAAAATATAAGATGATAGTAGGCATGGAAGAATCAAGTGAGGATTTGTTTTTTCAGGATAGGGGAGATATGGGAGTGTTTCAAAGTAGTAAGGATTCAGCAAGGAGATATGGGAAGACAGAAAATAGAGTGGGTGTGACGGAGCAATCTGTTGGAAGAGATTTGAATGAATTGGATTGTTTGAACAGGAAAGGGTCACCAATGGTAAGGAGTAAGGTCACCTTATTATGTGAGACAGGGGAGAAGGAGGAGATAGTGAGAAAAGGAAAATGAATGATATACAAGGGGAAAATGGAAGAAAAGGAGGAGTAGGAACTATGGTATAGATGAAGGTTTTGTAAAGGAAGGCAGAGGAAGAGGAGAAAAGCCAATAGTTTATGGTCAAATAAGGGGATTTCATAATTCTTGACCTTGGAGATGATACATCTGTGAGTGATGGCAAGATCAAATGTATGACCATCTTTGTGTATGTGGAAGGTGGGGTAGAAGAGTAGCTTAAGGGAAGTGAGTAAATTGAGGGATTGAATGGTTAGGGTATTTGAGGGAGAGTCAAGATATATGTTGAAGTCCACTAATATGAAGGTAGGTGTTGAGGAGGAGAGAAAAAATTTGAGCCTATAGGAAACTCATTGAGGGAAAAAGGGTAATGTCCTGGAGGTCTGTAGATAACAGCAACCAGGATTTTAATTGGGTGGTATATGCAAATAGCATAAACATCAAAGGAATAGAGCTTAGTCTGTAGGGATTTAAGGAAAGAGCCTGGAAGTGTCAAGGTGCACCCCAACTCCCCCACTTCAACCAGTGAGATAAGAATGAGTGAAGTTGCAAACAGTACTCAAAAGGACAACTAAGGAGGCTAAGTCATGGGGGGGAGCCAAGTTTCAGTAATAGCTGAAAGATGGAAGAAATGGGAGAGAAAAAATATTGAGGATGAAGGAAATGTTATTGCCTATGTAACATGCACCACACAGGGAACAGTTAATGGTCTGGGTGGTATTTGTTCAAATTGATATGGGAGGATTGAGGAAGATGGGAATAAAAGAATTAGATGATGGGAAATTAGGAATGAAGTAGTTAATGGAGTATGGGAGTTCAGAATCAATAGAAAATGAAGAGTATAATCTGTGAGAATATTCATCACTGAATGGAGAGCACTATTCTCTTCTCAAAGAAATTTGGAGAGTAGACTAGAGGCAAATGCCATATGAGATGTGAGGCAAATAGTCAGATAGTCAATTGGGAGGCTTCACATTGAATTCTCCACATCCCAATGGGGAGACTGGTAGTAGGAGGTGGAAGTCAGATATGGAGCAGGAGTTGAAACCAATGGAAGTTATTACTGTGATGCAGATGGAAGATACCTGACCTAGTCCTTCACCACCTTTCCTCAGGTGACAAGATATGCCTAGCTGGAAATGGAAGGTGAAAGTCAGAAAGTGCAAGTTGGAGGAACATTTGGCTCATTTTCTCAGTTGAGGAGATTTGTTATTGAAAACAAAAGATGCTGTTGCACCAACTTGAACATATTCATGAGCAAATGGAATCTTTTCTAGATCACTGACCTGATAAAGGAGAGATCTTACTTTTAATGCTATTGGGATCTGATGAGTTTTTCACATCTCCACTTCCTTTCATTGACCAAATGTGTTAACTCTTAACTAGAAACTGGAAGTTTCAAGTTCTTTTTAAATGTTGTCTATTTGCCACATTTATTTTTATAATATCTTTGTCTTTGCCTTCACACAAATATAAATTAGTTTTCATTACATTTTTTTTTTTTTTTGCTTTTTGGAGGGCAATGGGGATTAAGTGACTTGCCCAAGGTCATATGGCTAGTTTTGTGTGTGTGTGTGTGTGTGTGTGTGTGTGTGTGTGTGTTAAGTGTCTGCGGCTGGATTTGAACTCAGGTCCTCCTGACTCCAGGGCCAGTGCTCTATTCACTGCACCACCTAGCCACCCCAGTTTTCATTACATTCTTAATGAATGTTTATTATAAAGGTATGGACCATGCAGTATAGTCATGAACTTGTATTAAGTCTCTCCAGCACTTCTATGTCATTTTGGAATAAATTACAAGAAATGTACCAGATAAAGTCAAAGAATACAAATGAAATAAAAGGAAAAAGGGAAAAAAAAGTCCACATAAGGAGAACTTCACAGCAAAACAAGCATGAAGAACAAATAAACAAACAAGTTAATAAACAAAAAGAACTGGTTAACACATTGAAGAAATACCATAGGATAAACTGCTGTGAAGAAAAATCTCTAGAAAAAGGGAGCCTTATTTGTATATCCACAAATTGAAAATGAAATTGTTAGGGGCGGCTAGGTGGCGCAGTGAGTAAGAGCACTGGCCTCAGAGTTGGGATGACGCGGGATCGAATCTGGCCTCAGAAAATGAGCACCCACACATAAATAATGACTAGCCATGTAACCTTGAGCAAGTTACTTAACCCCAATTGCTTAAAATAAATAAATAAATAAATAAATAAATAAAAAAAAAAGAAAATGAAATTGTATAAGCCTTAGCAATTTTCAAGTCACTGGGAAACAATAAAAAAAAAATAAAGTTATAAGAATGGAAAGGAAAATTTTTAAAGAATTTAAATAGATTTTTAAATAGGAAAGGCACACATGTATAAAGAATTTGACATGCTGAAAAATATAATGGAAAATATAATGAAACAATGTAGAAGTGTCAGCAAAATAATAAGCAAAGTGATAAAAGATAGAAATTTCAATCAAAGCTTAACATTTCCTAAAAACTGAAATAAAGACACAGAATATGACAAGACAGTCTTAGAAGTAGATTGAACTGGAGAACTAGATCTAAGAACTAGAACTAGAGAAGAAAATGATGAAATAAAAAAGAATATTATATTAATGGGAATTGTATGATAAAACTTTCAAAAAACCCTAAAAACATATCAAAATTGATAGAAAGCTTAGGATACCAGCAGAAACATTATAATCTGAAATATAGTAGCCAATATGCAGATATTTGGAATAAAAGAGTTGCAGAATTAGAAAACAGAACCCAACTATTTTCTGCATACAAGAAGCATAATTAAAACATAAAAACTTATAGAGATTTTAAAATGAGGGACTCCAGAAAAAAGAAGTTTAGATTTTACCTGAATCCAAAAAACCTTGATTGACAATAATAATTTTAGATAATGATACAGGGAAGTAGTAGATACCATCAAAAAAGATTAATAAAGAATTACCATTCTGCTTACTTGTACCAAAAAAAATTAATTTAATTGCTTACCTGTGTGTATGTTATAACGAATAACATAACATCTGATTATTTAAAGCAAAACTCTGATGCAATTGTTAAAAAAATATGATTAGAAGTGACTTCAGTGTGCCTTTCAGAATTTTATATGTCTAACTAAATGATAATCAAGAAGATAATTATGGATCTGTACAGAAAGGTTCAAAACCCAGGCATGATAGCTCTTTGTTGATTACTGAAAAGACTCTTAAAAACCTTTTTTTTTTCTTCCAGTATTAGATGTATCCTTTTCAAAGTTAATCATGCCGTTGAATAGGAATAACTCATAAATGATGCAGAAGGACAGAAATAGCATGTGTTGTTTTGGAAACTCTAATAACTATATGTGGACAATTCAGAAAACACAAGTTCACAATATTTTTGGCCTTAATTACTGCGCATATATATTTGTAGGACAGATTGTAAAATCATTTCTAAAGTTGATTATAGTCTCCGCTTTTATATTTTAAGACACCACCTGCTTTTTAAGTATTGTTACAGTTATTTTTAATTCATTAATCCATTGAATCTATTAAACTATTTTAACCTGTGAGAGGTTATTTCAATTATATTCATTACTTATTGGTCTCAACTGATGATGTGATCAGTAAGGGGTTTGATCTTAGTACAGTCTCAATGTTGTAGTATAAAAGTTGAGCAAGGGAATAAGTTAAAACTCAGTGCATCGATTTTGATTCTTTTCATACCAGTCATACTCCATGGGTGTATCTGCGTGGTTCACTGATCATTTGTACTAATCATATCTAAATAGCAGACATGGTTAAATAATTCTGTCTTCTTTCATTTGAATGCAGATGAACCTTATTTGACTTTTTTACATTTTTGTCCCAGGACAATTTATTCAACGTGCTAGGAAGTATCTTTTAGAAATACTGTTAATGTTAGAATGCACAAATGAATGTTTATCAAGGGACTCTGAGTCATAGAAGGAAAAAGTCACATTATACTCATAGAAAATACACTTCTCACTCTTTTGAACAGAGTAATGATTTAAAAAATCAGGAAAGCAGTGGACATTCCTAGTTCTGAAATTTTATCTTATCTTAATCTTAAATTTTCTTTTAGCACTCTCCTAACAAGACCAATAAAGTATCTTCACTGGCATGAGAACTATATATCCTAGGAATCCCCCCCCACACACACACCACCAAAAAAACCAAAAACATGCTACAAAAAGACAATATCCTATTGGCCATAAGCATGGAATTGTATTTGAACAGACTGAGAAAAGGATAAAATATTTCATTCTTTTCTTTTTCAATTTTGAACTCAAAGTTGGCCTCATTTCTCAATATATGAAGGAAAAGGCTTATTTTTTTGTTTTGAATGATCACATTTTCCATTCCTTAATGGCTTTTTCACACTGGATAATGATCTTTAGATCTTTCTAGTGAGGAGGAGACAAATTGCTCAGAATGGAAACATTCCAGCAAGTGAGCTACAGTGCTTGACCTAATGTCATGCTGGAGTCTGGAAGCTTTTTTTCCCCTCCTTTAATGATGCTAACCTGAAGTTATGATGAGATAATATGATATGTCTCTTTATGGAGGCCTGATGCTCAGTATTTTGAAACCTAGATAGTATGTAAGCAGAATAATGACTTAGCAATAGCTAGTACTGAACCCTGATTGGCCACTATCCAGAGAGTGGATTAACAAAGTTAATAACCGTAAATAGGTTTTCTTTTTTCTACCTCACATAGGCATATTTGAGATACATGGCATTACCAATGTTATGGAAAATAGAATAGAATAGATAAGAAGACCTCTTTATTCATTAAAACGCATATGTGAATGATTATGGAAGCCATTATAAAGACTTATTTAGACATTAGAAGACTAAAAACAAAAATAGAAATGTAAGTATCTTCTGTATCTTTAGAATAATCTAGAGAACAGAGTAACATATCATTGTAATATGTGAAATTAAATGTTTCCCAATTAAGATAGGTTTATAAAAATGTCATTAGTATGATGATGCATTAATGATTTGCTGTTAGTTAAATTTAGTTTTTGAAAATCCTAGCCAAATATGACAAGAATAAGAGCAGATGGGAATAAAATGTTGCAGAAACTTCTGCATAAGTTCTCAGATGCACTGGCAAATAATTAAAATGTTAGAAGAACGTAAATATGCTCTTGTTAGAGAAGTGCAAACTTGTCAATGTCTAGATAATGACTAGGACCTCTTCATAGAAAAATGGCTTTATGAAAGAATTAATATAATCCCCCCCCCCCGGGCATGACTCATTTTAAAAAGTGCTTCTATGCTTGGAGATGGCAGAAAGTACTGAATATAATTAAAAGGAAAACAGAAAAATTGTTGGCTAATAACAAAAAAATTGGAAAACACATACTGTTTTAATCAATAGCCCTTTCATTAGGAAATATTCACAAAATGCTGGGATTTAAAAGAACATTTCCTACAGCCCAAATTGCATAGTGCATTAAAGATAATTTTTTAAAAGCCTGCTTTGGAAGATAGTTTCCACATGTGACTGTTTATTACCAACTTTGTCTTTTTTTATCTCATTTCCTGTTCTTCCAATGTTTCACCCAGTCAGCTAGGGGAAGCAAGTGCCTTAAAATGATGATCTTGGCCCAGGTTTTCATTCTCTTTTTTGGTGATTTTTAATTTGATGGTTTACTTTTGTATTTGTTTTCCAAGCTGGTGACACACCATCAATTATTTCGAGCTTTGCTTTCCAAACAAGCAAGACATTGATTCCCCAGCCCTTTACAAAAATTATTATCATAACAGAGGACCAAGTATCTTTATCACATGAGTTCCTCTGACAGAGTCACATGATGAATGAGTGTGCTGGTAAATGTTAATAACAGATAATCTTTTCTCACAAAACAATAGAGTAATAAAGTATATGAAGAAACAGACCGGTTTAAAAAACAAACAAAAAAAAGGTCTTTGCTAAGTATCATTGCAGTTTTCTCCAGACAAGAATGGCAGACAAATAAATGGGAATCTTTATGAAATAATGATTCATAATTTTAAGGGTGAATTCTGCTCAACAGAATTTTAGTCTTCTGGCCCTGTTGGAAAGAATAAAAATCTTAAGCTATCAACAAACTATTCAGGAAAACAAACAGTTTTATGACTCTTAAAAGCTTTGAAAAGCTGCCTTGGGAACAGATTTGAAAACAGGAAGTCCAGAGTAGGTACTTGGCATGACCAACTCTCAAAATGATTGAGAAGTGATATAAACAACACTTATGTGAGATTCTTGCTCTCATCTTTGGGTGAAAAAATGAAGAAAGGTTCTGAGAAAACTAATATCACTCAAAGACATAAAAAAAGAAAACCACTGTTATCACATCCTGTAATTTAGATATGAAAACTATGAAACTCACCTGACCTATTCAGTCAACTCTAATTCATCATGAAGTACATCAATGAACCATAGAAATTATATAACTCTATTCTAAATTTTTAATGTCCTTTTATCAATCAATATAGAAAAATATTAGACATTGACAATGTGCCAGGCATTGTACCAGACCTTGGGGATACAACTGCAAAAAGTAAAAGAAAACCTAATCTTAAAGAGTTTATATTTTAAAAGTTAAGGACTAGAGAAATTAAACTGGCTATCTAGTTATCAGGGATACACATACAAGCAATAAAGCAAATGTTATGCTCAAAGAACTTATATTCTAGCATGGAAGATAAATATATATGTATGTGCATATATACATGTATACATACATGTATAAAGAGAATACATACAAGGTTATTTGGGAGATGGCACTAGAAATTGGGAAGAATCAGGAAAGATGCCAGGTAAACATGTTTTTTGAATTCCATCTTGGAAGGAAGAGATTCTCGGTGATGCCACCAAGTATCCAAATGAAGGATAGGACTCTTGCTTAGAATATGGGATGAATTGGAGAACACCAGATGTCATTTGGTTCAATCTCAGTAGAGGCAATATGATGTGTAGATAAGGTGAGTGACTTCCAAAATTAGAAAGACCAAGTATTATATCTTACTTCAGATGGCTACTACCTATGTAGCCCTGGGCAAGTTGAATGTGACAATTGAACTGTTCTTTCTGGTCCCCAGTTTCTTTTCTTCTTCTTTTTTTTTTTTGGAGGGCAATTGGGGCTAAGTAACTTGCCCAAGGTCACACGGCCAGGTTTTTGTTTGTGTGTGCATTAAGTGTCTGAGGTCGGATCCGAACTCAGGTCCTTCTGACTCCAGGGCCAACACTCTACTCACTGCACCACCTAGCTGCCCCCAAGGTCTCCAGTTTCTTGATCAGCAAATGACATCTAATTTTATAATCTAAATGACATGTCACCAATGACATCTAAATTTCCTTCCAAGTCTAAAAAATATGATTCAATTAACCCCTTCATTTTATAGAGAATGAAAAATAGGTCTTTGGATAAATGTCATGACAACAGTTCTGTTACTTAATGAAATGGATAGAATTTGAATTTGAATTCACCACCTACTCCTCGATATAACTGGATTCTTTTGATTCTGGACTATAGGGACCAAGATGACTTGATCCTTTTCAGCTATTGGACATAGACAGATTTTTCCCTTTGCTTCCTGAGGATGCAATGGGAAGAATTGAGCTCTTAGGATCACAGGATCATAGATTTAGATATGGAAATGACCAAACAGACCACTGAATCCAATTCTCACATTTTATAGATAAGGAAACTGAGGCACAGAGAAATAAAATGTCTTTGTTTTCAGAGATTCAATTGGTATATGAGGGCATTCCAGGGATCACGCACCAGGCAATCTCATGGAAATTTCTTAGGAATTTAAGGACACAGTGACAAAATCTGAAAGAGTCAAGAGATGGCAGAATACCTAGCTAATTCCATCTACATGGTGATTAAGTGCTGAAAGGAATTGTTGCTTTGATTTGATGCAGAAAACTCTGAATGGTATTTTGGTCATTTTTTGCCCATGACTATAGCAGGGGGTAGGGTACTGAATCAGTTGAATGAGAAACAAAACCTCTCAACTGGATCTCTCTTCCTTTGACCCTTAAGGTTATATGATATGTAGTTATGAGATGTGCGGTGAATTGTTGAGAAAAATAACATCTATTCTACCCTGGTTTCATGACAAACTTGTCCTTATGAGAGTTAGTACAAGGGGACCCATATAGGTGAGTTTACTTTTAGACACCTACCTACCTATTCTGCTTTTGTGTTCATTCATTCTTTCCTGCTCTTTAGTGAACCAATATGAATCCTGAGATGGATGTGTCCAGATTTGGAAGCAATTTTGTAAGTCTGAGAGGTTGGTAAGTCCTCATCTATTAAGTGAAGCAGACTAGAATAAAAAAGACTTAATTTACTTGAAATATCACCAATAAGGCTAGAGTACTGGTCTAAGTCTGGCCCATTTTTACCATAGATACATACTATAAATTATAATAATAATATACTATCTAGATACATACTAGAAATTATATTGATAGTTCAGAAAGAAAAATAATGAGAGTAATAAGAGTTAGCATTCACATAGCACTAAGCATTTGTATATATGCTATCTTTTTTGAGCCTTACAACCTACAATTGAGATAGGTAGAAATTGAGGTACAGAGTCTAAATGACTTGCTCAAGGTGATTTAAGTACCCACCTCCAAGCAGATTGTAACAATGCCTATAAGTTAAGTTACTGAATACTGCTTTAAGTTTTGTCAGGTATGAACTTGTAATTTTTTTAACATTAGTGTGTAGGAATAAAATATATATATATATATATATATATATATATATATATATATATATATATCCTATATCTTATTCTTATTTCACATTGGTTAACTTTTTAAATATTCTCATCTTATTAAAAAAAAACCCTGGATAGGATCCTAGACTGATGCTTTAAATAATTTGGCCCTGAGGCACCAGTGTGGGTGTTTAACAAGCCCTTGAGTTACAGTCAAAGTAAATCTAGGTCCTTTCTGATTAAAGACTACTTTCCCCAAGCTTGAACTCAGCTTAAACTATATTCATGGTTCCAAAACAGAAAATCTCTTAAGGAAAAAGGAGTGACACAATACCCAGTCACTCTAGGCCTAGTAGTGTTTTTTCAAGGTTAGACATAAATTCAAGTCAATGAACTGGACAAATCCCCTTTCAAGTTGGCTGAAAGAACTTGTGATTTTGCCTATGAGACACTGCCAGTATCATCACAATTCTTTTTCTAAGTAAAATATCAAACTGAAAGATATTAGGGATCTGGAAATGGGACAAAGCCCTGTTTTTTGCTTTTTTAATAAGAAACATGATGATGTCAATTTCTAATAAAATTCTAGAAGAGGTTAATAAATGGATTATTTGGGAGTATTTAGAAAAGAAAAGAAAGGTGATTACTAAGAGTTAACATTCATTAAAAACAAGTGATTATTGAATGGATTTTGGGGTTATAGAATTAATGCTAAATTCTGCTATGATCATTATCCATCTTGGATATTGTATTCCATTCTGAGTACCATATGAGCTCATCCCATTTTAGTATTAATTAAAGTAACTGAAGGATAGAAGAACTGAGAGTGGTTGGAAGGGAGAGGATGATTTTAGACATAATATTCTCTTCATGTACTCACACAGTTTTTATGTGGGAGAAGTCAAGTAAACAAGTCAGCAAATATTTGCTTAAGTACTTAAATACTTGTTAAGTGTCAGGACTTGTGCTAAGTAATGGGAATGCAAATACAAGCAGAAAGAAAGACAGCCTCTGTTCCTAAGGAGTTTACATTCTAAAGAAGAAAACATAAAAGGAAGCTGGAAGGGGACACAAAGGGATGGTAGAGAAATTCCTGAGTATCAGAAGTTCATATTGGGGAGTAATAAAGATATGTTTAACCTGAGATTCCCCCTCTGACTGGAAGCTCTGGGAGGAGCTAGACAGAGCATTTTTCCCTCCCAGACTAATACTTTTGTTAAGGCAAACCAGGCCATCTTTTGCCTTAATTCTTACCTAATCTTTAACTATTGAAATGGGTGTTGCCTCTGACAAACTGAGACCGGAAGAGAACTTAGCTTAAAAAGACCAAAGTCTCCCACAGCATCTGGGGCCACAACCAATTGTACTAGGGATGTCTTGTCACTGGACCCTAGGTTCTACGGAGGAGAGAGTGACGTTAATGATTTTGCACAGCTCTGCCTCCCTTAAATCCAATTCACTTGCAAGTCAAGACATCCCCCTCCAGATGTCATTGGTCCACTTAAAGAATGAAAGACAAACAACAAACAAACAACAGAAGATAATCTGAAGTAGAGCGCAGTACTTCTAGTATCAGAAGTCCAGGAGTGAAGTGAACTTTCAGGGTGAAGTGATTTCTTGGTCACAGCATGATAAAGAAAGTCTGGAGAGTCATGGGTGCAGCCTGGAGAGGGATGAACATTAAGTGAATGAGGTTTTCAACTTGTTCCGCTAAACCCTAGAGGAAAGAAATAGGAGCAATCAGTAATTGATGGCTCCAAAGAGGCAAATTTAGGTTCAATTTTGTGAAAAAAACAAAACAAACAAACAAAAAAAACCCATCCCAACAATTAGAGATATCTTAAAGTAAAAATGGGATACATCAGATTATTGGAGGGTTTTCTGTTACTAGAGGGGTTCAAATAAAAGCTAACTGATCATTTGTTTGGTATGATTTAGGAAGAACCATTTGGAGACAACAGTGGAAACAACTGCTCCGTTTTCTCTTCTTGTAAAGGAAAAGTTCTATTTCTGACTTAGGATCACGGACCATTGTGATAGATTGCAGTAAAAAAAAAAAAAGAGTGGAACAAAAACACAAGTGGTGGCCATTCTGTGGCTGACTTTGTAATTTTTTGTTTTTTACCTTTTATAGACAGGGGCTTGACTGGACTGAGACATTTTTCCCCAAGAAAAAGTCCTCATTCATCTTTATAGGTATTCATTAACTAATAATGGACCTCAAGGCAAAGCACAAAAAAAGTTGCCACTTTATTTATGTCTTGGTCATGGGGATTCTGTAGATGTGTTCTACTTGAAATTCATCAGGGTATTTGAAAAAAAATGTCTCACAAAAGTTTAATAAACAAGATGGAAAGATATGGAATAGGTAACAGTACAATTAGACATTTCTGGAGCTGGTTGAATGAACAAACCCAAGAAGTACTGATTAATGGAAGGCTATAAACCTGGGCAGAGATTCATGAGGGAATGTCATTGCCTTGTGCAGTACTTTTCCAGAGCATTGAATAAAGGCATGCTTATGAAATTTTTGGATGACCCAAAACTAGGAGGGACACATCAAATATGAATTGACAGAATTAGGACTCCTAAAAAAATCCCCAACAAATTTGATTAGGGGGTTGAAATTAAGAAAATGAAATTTATATGGTTAAATGAATTCACAAATGGTGTAGATAAATGAAAGATAGATGAGTCATGGCTAGAAGCATCTTATGTAAAAAAGTCTAGTGGCTTGCATGCTCAATAAGAGAAAGTAGGTAATGTAACATGGAAGCCCAAAGAGCTAATGATTTCATTAAAAGGTGTGTGTGTGTGTATGTGTGTGTGTGTGTGTGTGTTTGTGTGTGTATTCCATTCGAAAGTAAGTAATAGATTTGCTGCATTAATAATAGCATAGTGCCTAGATCAAAGCAGGTAAGAGACCCAACATACTCTAATCTTCTCAGGTCACATCTGTGGTATTGTGAGTAGTGTTGCATTGTATTTAGAATATGGATAGTGTCACCAGATAAGTCATCTGAATAGTGAGGAGACTTTAAACTATGCTATATGGAGATCAACTGAAAGAACCGGACAGGTTTAGCCTAGAGAAAAGAAAAACTAGAAGAGTAGGTATAATAGAAATCTTCAAATATTGAAAGGTTAATGTATGGAAAAAGAATCAGAGTTGTTCTCCTTTGTAGAGAGTAGAACTAGAACCAATTTGTGGAAATTTCAAGGGGATTGATTTAGGCCTAAATTAAGAAAATATTTCTTAAGAATTAAAGGTATTAGGACATGAAGTAAGATTCTGTGTAGCATGATTTAAGTCATTTGAAGTTTTCAAGAAGAAGGGAGATAGCAACTTACCAATGATGTTGTAAATAAGATTTAGGTAGAGCTAGACAAGATGATCACTAACTACTATCTCTTCTAGAGAATATTCCATGATTCTAAGTCACCTATTAAAATATTCCAAAACAACTAGAAAAACACAGAGAAATGGTCAGATAGTAATCAGTCCATTAAAATGCTTTCTCCATTATAGTTTCAACAACCAAATTTGAGAAACTAATGACATGGAAAAATGTAGCTAAATCTCTTTAATCGCTCCCTTACTGCTCCCCTCCCCCTCAAAAAAGAAAAGAAAATGTGAAGTGGTAGATAATCAAAGAAAGTCCTGTTTGAGGAACTGAAACACAATCACATTGGCCAGCAAGGAGATGGTCTAAAAGAAACTGCTCTAAAACATCAAGGGTTAGTTTCTTTATGACTAAGTCTAAAAATGAAAGAAAATAAAGCCTACCATTTTTAGCCCAACAGATAATCTCTGATGTGATTTGGTTTCCAGTAAGTAGGCTGCAAGTACTGAGATGCTGCTCTTTTGAAAATGTAATAAATTTCCCAAAGTTCTTCACATTTTTTCCACAAACTGCTTTCAGCTGATAAGCAGCAGGCAAGCTATTCATCTTTTAGATGAGGAAATACATACAGTGTTTATTCTAAATAATAAAGTAGTTTAGTTTAGGGGGAAAGAAAACATACATACACAGGGAATGAACTCTGACCTTCTCATTGTAGCAAAAATGCTTACATAAGTATCCTTGCTTCTGCCTTTAATGCTAAGGGGTAGCTGTCCCTATGTAGACAGACAAATGGGCCCCAAATGATATAAAGTAGGAAGTGGATGTAAAGTGTTGGCCAAATTTATTAATAAAAACAATTGTGCATAAATCAATTTTCTTTTGGCGTTTTTTTTTTTAAGTTTTAGTCTGCTGTTTAGGGTTCTTTGAATGAGCATTTGGATGGTATGTTTAGATGAGATAGGAATAGGTGCTGTTTAGGTGTTACAGTATAAAGATCACTGGTCTGGATCAGGACAGTTTATTAATTAGGCAATTAACTAGCCTTCTGGGAGTCAGGGTTGGTTGGTGCAAGGGTAGATGAAATGGCAAGAGCAAGAGTTCTATGCCTTAGCCCAACGGACTTGGGGAGTGTCTATGAAGCCTCCCTGTTTGTGTCAGGCATGGGATTTGATGAGTTAATGTGACAGAACCCTCAAGAGCAGCCAGAAAAGATCTGTAACATCAGTGGTTTTGCCATTCCCAGAGAACTGCCACAACCTTTCTAGAAGAGCAGTCTAGGGCTAGTTTCCCCTCTCCATCCAGCAGAGTCATCTTTCTGGCTGAGGGCCGTTAGTCATGTGCAATTAGGATCCCTTACTTTGGAATCCTTTGGTGGGGTCAGATTTTCTGGGCAAACAGCATAAATTGAAGGAGGATCTGGGGATTTGGGGATGCTACCCTCCCCCCTAAACACATTTATTTTTAGTTGACCCCAATTCCTCGTCAAAAGAACCTTGAAAAGCCATGTATGGGTGTGGATGTATGGGTGTTCCTTTGAGTGCATATTAGGAAAAGAAGGGCATGGTAAACATTTATTTTGGATGTCACTACCTTAGTTTATTCAAAAAAGAGTTTAGCATCACAAAGTTATTCAAATCCTATTGGGTTACATTTTAAAGTACTCTGTATGTGGATTGATATAAATAGACATTGCCTGTTTCTGAAGGAACATCCTTCCAAAGAGGACACACAGAACATAAGGAGAAATGAAGGATATGAAAATATAAACACAGATTAGAATTATGTTTGGATATAAGGGGTCAATTATTCAGCTGATATTCCTATTTGAATAAGCTTCTCCTGGAAAATGTAGAGATCAGCTGAATTTATGATGATGAGCACTGGGGCAGGCAGGGTCAGCAATAGCACTGTGACCCATAGTAGTGATGAGTCAACAGGTCCCAAAGGTTAATGGATCAAAAGAGGCTTATGAAATTATGTATCCAGCACCATACTCCCAGGACCTTGCACATACTCTGAAAGGTGACTGCATCACTGGATGAAAGCACAGATTAAGAAGGCTATGCTTCCTTTTTTAGGGTGAGCATTTGAGCTGTTGCCCAAGCAATGCCAGACCAGATTAATCTAGAAGAAAGGCACATGGAATAAACATCAGGGTATTCAGTTCTGAAACAAATACACAGACTTCAGTCCTTGTGTCTAGTCAGAATATAACTCTCATAATATTTATTCCTTTTATTCCACTAGTATGATTTTGCAATTTGGACTCAGTGTGTGTTTTCTCTTTTAAATGTAAGAAACTTAGATGTCTCTTGACCAAATCACTATAAACAATGACAGACTTATTGGAACTCACATAAAGAGAATTCTGATACAACACAACATCAAGTAAAAAAACGAAGTAGATAAATATTGACTGTGTAAAGAGAAAACCATGCCTTCCTATCCCTCCATCCACCTTACTGGCTCTGTCCCCATCTCTTTTCCTCCACATCTTGACCTCCCAACTCCCTTGCCCCACAACACATACCACACAAGCTTCTTCCACATTAGAATCTCACTTTCTCAAGCAATCTCATGTTTGCTAACTACTATAATGATGCCCAAATGACAAACGAGAGGAGGGGAAAATGGCAAGGTTACCACTACCACCCCACTGATTAGCTGTGGGAAGCTCTAAGCAGTTGCACAAATTATGGAATTTGTAACCTGGTTATCTCAAGCAAAACCTATGGCTGCTTTTATCTAGTGCCTCTAGTTGCTGGGCTTGTTCCTCTCCTTCTTTCTCATTAGCTTTCTTCTTGTCTCAAAGACAGTTGAAAACTGAGTAGTATTTTAATAGAGAGGCTATTTGGTCATCAACTTAATTTATATTTTGTGGATCTTAGTCTCTTGTGCTTTATAAATGTTGCTGAGCTAATTGGTCTTTCTTAACTGAAACTAGTCAAAATACTTCTTGGATTTATTCATAGCCATGCAAACATATCAGAAGAAAAAAATTGTGAAATGGTTAGCAAAAGATCCTATCCACCATCCTTAAGAGAATCTTATGGTAAGTGCTAATATTCCAGCTTTGCTATTTATTAACTATGTGAACTTTGGCAAGAAACTGACTTCTCTGAATCTGCATTCTCATCTGTAAATTAAAGTGGCTGACAAGAAGAAAGACCCCAAAATTATAACACAGTGGTCATATTTCATGTTGGGAAAAATAAAAACTGGAAATACACTGGGTACTCATTGATTAGGGAGTGGTTGCATTGCATGGTGCAAAGAACATAGGCTTTGAACTTGGATGATTTGAATTTAAATTCCAACTCTGATGCCCAGTCCTGTGTGATGTTGGGCAAATCATATGCCTTCTCTGGGCCAGAGTTTACTCAGCTATAAAATAAGGAGTTTGAACCAGATATCCTCTAATATCTCTTCCAGTTGAAATTTATGAAACTATGGTAGATCAAATGGTGGAATCTGAATGTAATAGAATATTATTATCTTATAAGAATATGAGGAATTCAAGGAAACTACCATGACCATAATGCAAATTTGAAACACACACACACACACACACACACACACACACATGCACGAATGCACAGAAATGCATTTGGACTCAGAACAAATGTAATGACAAATACTGAAACCAGAGGGCAAATGCTGATTGTGTGAGACACAGTTGCACTGGTTAATTTTACTGATTTTCTTCATTATAAAGTGCAGGAGTTCCATATGGAAAGACACACACACACACACACACACACATACACAGTCATATATAGTCAATTGATTGTGATGTTAAAAAGTAAACACATTAGTAAGAAAATAGAAAAAACAGAAGAAAATATGGGGGTTACAACAAATGTTCTTTAAAGTCCTTTTTTGTAGAAACTATCATCTATGTGCTTGTGACCCAAGAAATTAATCATGAGCCTGGTAGGTGACATTGTATTTAGTTCCTTTATTTATTTGTTTATTCATTTACTCATTCATTCCCCCATTCTCTACTTTTTTGATACCCAGAACCCTGATTCTCCCCTTTGTCTTTCTCAAAATACTTTATTATGGTCTCTTCTCCTTGGCCCACTGCTTTTAATCATAGTGAATGACCTAGATCTTTCCTGCTTTCCCTTCCATCCAATCAGCATACATCTATGCTTTTCATTCACTCTGACCCTACTCTCTGTTGGGAGTAATTGCCAATGATGTGCTCAAATGGGTGTTATTAAGTTGTGCTAATTCTCCCAGGAAACATATGTGCTATTTGGCAGAGGTCTTATGGGGAAAAAAAAAGTAACTACTCAAAAAATGACTAATGGCGTAAATTTTAAACCTGGCAGTAATTGATCAAATATTCCTGTTTATGGAGGTCTTTCTTGCTACAAAAGTCTTACTCAAATGCCTTAATATGCTCTCAGTGCCTCTTCCTCACAGAGGACAAATTCTGGCAGGTTCTTCCTGGCTCTAAGGACTTCAAGAATAGTCCTTATAATAGGTTGGATTTACTCCCAATGGAAGATGAAATTGTGTAAGGCACATCATATAAGAAAAGGAAATGAATTGTTATAAGAGTTAGCAGATGGATACATCAACTATGTATTGGTATGAAAAAAATACATTACTTAAAGTATAAGTTTTGAACCTTGTTTTTTTTTAAGTCATGGATTATTTTGGCCGTGTAGTGAACTTTCCTTGACTCCTTTTTCTCTAATAATGAAGGAAAATGTATAGGATTATAAAAGAAGCCCATTATTTTGAAATACAGTTCTAAATTATTAAGAAGACAAGTTCACAGACTAGGTTAAGAAACCTTGATCTAGAGGAAGCCCAACATAGTATGTTTCTTTTTTGTAAAAGATATATACAAGAAGCAAAAAGGGTAAGATGGTTTGAATAGGGTGAGAAGAATTTGATTGATATAGGAAGTATCAGTGAGATCATATATCTATCAATGCATTAGTCATTTTTGTGTCAGCTAAATCAAATCTTATATCCTACACATATGCATGGGGCTCAGCAGGAAAAGAATGCTATAGGATATTAAAATTTATCACGATATTAATAAATAGCATTTATTGAGCTCAAGACAGTATGCCGGTAAGTATAGGAGCTCACATTACATGACAAAATGGACTTCTTTAAAAATGCAGAACTTCTTTAGGGATGGGTAGAAGCAAGGGAAAAGGCACTAATTTATATTTGGATGTTCTTGAGAAACAAAAAAATAAAGAAGTGAGAGGAAATAATGTCTTTGGAAGCTCATTATAGGGCATTAAGCTTCAGAATAAAAGTCAAGGGTTATGCTATCTGGAAAAAGCAAGGAAAGATTGATTTATAGTAGAGAAAATTAGTATCAGGGGTGTGCTGGAACTGGCTTAGAGCTGATTTTTACATTTTCAGTGTAAACATTTACACCACAGAAATTGTTATATACTACGGTGCTAATCAGTGTTTGATTTATTCTTTTTGTTGTTATTGTTGGTTGTCTAGACTTAAGAAATTTATAGGGAAAATGTTAATAGTGCATATTAAATGCAAAAGTATGTTATGCTTAATTTTTCCCTGAGAGTGATTTGCTAAAAATTGACAGTATATTTTTGGATACTACCAATGTCCTATTAATTTAAGATATTAAACTCTTGTTCTCCAAGCAGCTTCTCTTTATTAAAAGTATAGCAGATTTAAGACAGGACTCATCTATTGAGTTAAGCACTTTAAAAGGCCAAAGAGCTTTACCTTAGTGGCTAAGCCTTATTTAAACCTTAGAAGAAATATTGCTGATATTTGGTGATGAGATGTTATAACTGAAAGAAATGAAGAGATTCTGCATCTACTCAAGGACATGAATAATGTTCAGCTTTTCTTTCAGTCTGTCTATTTTACCGTGTGCCTCCATTATCTTACTTTGCTTCAGTGACAGAAAAACCAGAAGGTCCTTTGTTGGCTAAAGTGATAGCCAAGCAATAGGGAATAACTACAATCTCTTAACTGACAAATAAAATATGAATTTGATCAAAAGTCCCCAAAATAATACATTTGTCCTTTATATTTCCTAGTAATCACATAACAAGTGTCTGGTATAGTTATTATTGTATTTTAATTATTTTATTATAAACAACAAATTTAGGAACAAAGTCACATAGTGGAAAGAGTGATGTGTTTGGACTCAGTGAACCTGGATTTGAATCCTGCAAATGATATTATTTCGATACTGTAAATATAGACAAGTAACTTTCTAGATCCCAGTTTCCCTTTTAAAAAATGTAGTGTGCACTAAATGATTGGAGTCCCTTCTGGATATAATCTTTATAAGGGATGTAGTATATGGAGGGCTTCTGAGTCAGTCGGTTGAAATTCAATTTGACCATTACCTCGTTCATTCAAAGCACTATGAAAGATAATGGGGATACAAAAACAAAATACTTCCTTTTTTGCAGGGTACTTACAACTTAATCAACTTAAAAACATTTATTAAATATCTACTATGTGCCAGTACTGCCCTAAGCACTGGGAAAACATCAAATATAATAATAATCCTTTTCTGTCAGAAAGGTTATTATATTCTCTCAGATATCACAATACTGAAACATATAAGTAAATATCAAGTACATTGGTGAGTTACAGAGGGTGTCTACCCCAAACATATGAAAATTTCCTCTGGTGGAATGGGCAGATGAGGAACAATTTATTCCAGTGGCCACAAAGACACCAAGGTCATCCACTGCATCCCAGGTCATCACTGATTATCTCAACTTTTGTCTTGCTACTGAACTTGGATAACTTTAGAAGAGAGAGTGAGGATGACAACTTTGTGAAATTCTGCCTCACTTAAATCCAATTCACAAAGGAATCAGGACATCACCAGTGATGTCATTGGTCCTCTTTAAAAACAAAGGACAAACAAGAACAGCAATGTAACTAACACTATGCTAAGCTACAAGGATAAAATAAAAAATTGCCCTTAGCAAGTCATTGTTTTTAAGGAGCTTACATTCTAGTTATGGGGGAAATTTTATTTTGAAGGATTTTAAAAGACAGAAAAGTTGACATTTTATTCAAGAAGTGATCAGAAATCCAGGGAACTTCTGGAAAAGAATGAGATGGTTAGGCCTATCCTTTAGAAGTATCACTTTGGTGCAAAGGATGATGATAGTTTCTACTAAGGTGGTGGTTATATTAATGGAGAGAAAGGGAAATATATGAGATAATATATAGATAACACTTATAGTACTTGAAGGGTGAAGGACAGTGAAGTGTTGAGGATGACTCTGAGGATACAAATCTGGTTGACTGGAAGGACAGCAATGCCCTCAACATAAAGGGAAGTTTGGAAGAAGGGTGGCTTAAGGTGAAATATAGTGAGTTCTGTTTTAGATATGTTAAATTTGAAATACTTATAGGCCATCTTCAAAGAAAAAGCAGTTGATGATAATCTGTTATCTATCTATCTATCTATCTATCTATCTATCTATCTATCTATCTAATCCATCAGTCTTTATCAAGCTAGCTCCAGGTCCCAAGTACAATGGCAAGAGTTTAGATAAAAAGGAGGAAATTGAGCTTATTATTGAAGGACTTCTTCCAAACTACTGCAGAGAAAATAGAAACTTAATAAAGGAAGATATTACAACTATCTAAGGCAGACTGGCAAAGGGAGAAAAAATACAAGACTTTAGGTTGGTAGGGGAAAAAAGTATGATAAGAAAATGGGATATGAAGAGCCAGGAAGTTCCCCCAAAATGCAAGTTTCTCCACATGGAATAAGAAATTAAAAGAGAATCATGGGTTAATTCCACAGTTTATCAGATGGTTTTTCAGCTTTCTAGTAAACTGTGAGCAAATGGGATACAGAACATAAAAGTTTTGAAAAATAAGAAGCTGAAGAGACGGGTTGGAGCATTTTGGGTGGCCTCAGGAAGGTAGATTTGGATAGTATCCATATGTGCTATGTCCTATGATAATAGACTATTTGGGTATGGTTGTTTTTCCCCCTACATTCTCACCTTTGCTTTTGTTTTCATTTTAATTTTTAAAAAGCTGAACTAAAAGGGAAAATGAGAACATTGATCTGAAAAGCAAATTTTATCTCAAATTCTCCATAAGCCCAGCTCATTGAAGGTAGTGATTCATGAACAGTATTTTCAAACTCTTTAGCACCATACTATTTCAATTTGAAGTCCTTAAGACTAAAACTAGAAAGTTAAAAAGTAACTACTGAATTAAAGACTTAATCATTCTGAAGATGTCCTGTTATGGCAAGCTAACCTACCTCCCAAGCCACAAAGCTTTCAAAATATCTTTTATCAGGTTTAACAGGATTGGTTCTTACATTTTTGATTTGATTGCATTCACTCCCACCTACTTATTTCATAGTATTTCTAAGAGATTTAACATCTTAAATGGAGGTGATGCTGATATTTCTCCTAAGTCCTTTATCTTATCTTGTTCAGAAAAAAAAATCCCTCAAAAAACAAATAAACACGTTAACAAAAATAATTGGTTTGTAGAAGAAGGAATAAACTAGACTTTGTTTTTCTAAAATCACAGGCAAATTCAGGTATAGCATTCCATTCTAAAACTGGTTATTTGAGTGTGACCCTCTTTTCTACAAGCTCATCTTCAGACCAAAATAATTTGTTTGCTTTTTAAATTATTTTTATTAATTTTGTTCATCTGAGTTCTCTTTGTCTCTTGTGTTACTTCCTTTAAATAAAGCTTTCAAATTACTCTTTTTAGTGGATTTTATTTGAAGAGTAAGCTTTTGTAAAGGCAAACTGGCCAATGTCAAGGCTAGTACTTGATCTGTAGGCAATCTAATTGGCATTGTGGTAAGTTTACTTCTAGAAATGTGTGATGGTGTATGATGGAGGAGGTATATGATAGATGTGGGATCATGATTTATAGTCTTAGAAAAGACCACCAGCCTCTTCGCTCTTGAGAAAAAAGCTGTTAGTTGGTTGAGTTAGGAGAGTTAAATCCAGAATGGAGGTACAACACTTTTAAAAATCCTCTCATTTCTGGGGCAGCTAGGTGGTGCAATGAATAGAGCACCAGCCCTGAAGTCAGAAGGACCTGAGTTCAAATCCAGCCTCAGATACTTAACACAAAAACTAGCCATGTGACCTTGGGCAAATCACTTAACCGCAATTGCCCTCCAAAAAAAAAAAAAAGTAAAAAAAAACAGAGTTGATGCTATTGGGGCGGCTAGGTGGCACAGTGAGTAAGAGTGCCGGCCCGGGGTTCGGATGACTGGGGATTGGATCCAGCCTCAGAAAATGAGCGCCCACACATAAATAATGACTGGCCGTGTAACCTTGAGCAAGTTACATTAACCCCAATTGCTTAAAAAAAATCCTCTCACTTCACTTTTGTTTTCCTGCTTTTTCATTTCATTTATTGTATACTTCATGGTGAAAGAGAAAAAGCAAAGAATTTAGAATCTCTGTTCTCTCAGGGCATGTGCATTTGGATGCTTCCTGAATGTTGATGAAAAGCTTCTTAGTTATTCCAGAACTGAATGTGCATACAAAAGTCATGCACAGATGAAAACTCTCTCTCCTTTGAGGGTTTCCCTTGAGAAAGAGCTATTATATGTTCATATTGATAAAGAGATATCAAGTGCTGCATCCAACTGCCTTATTTCCTTACCCAAGTCACTATGTAGTCATGAGTCCATGCTAGTGCTGTGTCTCTGGCTTTCACATTTATTCTTTCCTGCTGTTACATGATTGTCACAGATGGAAGAGACAACAGTGAAGTTTTGTGAGCTTGAAAAGTTCAAGGGGACTACTGGAGGTCCAGCAAACACAGTTTATTATAGAGTCTTCTAGTTGTTTCAACAGCCAAACCCAGGGAGAAGTTAGTATTGAAGGGCAATCTGTTTGGTGCAGCACAGCAGATTGTCAAACTAGTGGATAAAAGAGTGTGTCCTGCAAACATAGAAATATTTTGTGCATTGGTCATGCTGTACCCAGAAATAGACTTGATGGAAGACATATTTGTAGCAATAACTTTTTAACCTGCTCCCTCAAGGAACCAAGATGGTAGAATAGTGTATACTCCTTCTTTTTCTTGACTTCTCTTCTTGTTATATCTTCTCCAATAATTATCCTTTTTGAAAACTAATTGACATTAAGTGGTTCACTGAAATTGAGGAGATATAAAGTAGTCATTAATGATTTTGAAGAAATAAGTGATCAAATTAATTTGGGACAGCAATTACTATTTAGATAATATTTTAGGTATGCTAACTGGCATTGTAAATGATATTGGGGAAAACATATAAGAACATATAAGATGTGGGATCACAATTGGTAGTCTTAGCAAAGGCCATCACCTTCTTTGCTCTTGAGACAAAAACTGCTAGTTGGGTGAGTTAGGAGAGTTAAATCCAGAATGGAGGTGGAACACTTTTAAGAATCTTTCATTTCACTTTTGTTTTCCTACTTTTTCATTTCATTTGTTGTATAATTTTTGATGAGAGAGAAAAAGCAAAGAATTAAAATCTAGAGACATGGGTTCAAATCTCAGCTCTGCTACTTGTGAACTATGTTTTGGGGAGTCAATCAATTTATTTGGGTTTTAGTAACTTCAATTATTACCTCAAACTGAAGCAGATTACAGGATTATCATAGAGGTAGATGACTCATACACTATTTGGTCTTCCGCCCATTTTTTTTAAGATGAAATAAGGTCTAGGGAAGGTAAACAAACAAAATCACCCAGTTAGTAAGCCTCAGAGGTGTGAAATGAAAATTGAGTAATGAATATTTGAATGGTTATAATTTTCTAATGGATGTAAGTTTATAATAATTCCAGAATTGAAACCTGATTTAGATAAAGATAGGAGTTATCTGTTGTTCACATAATTGTCATTAATAAGAACCATAAGGTTTGAGCTGGTATTCACCATGTGAGATAATAATTAGAAAAGAAAAATTTTAGTGTAATAAATTATATTGAGATCTGTTTTGCCAAAGATTTATAGAAATAGCTAAAAGTCTCTACAAGTGACCTGACCTAGAGAAGTAGATCAGCTAGGAGAAGTGGCTCTGGAAACAGACTCATTCCAGAGCCCCAGAGAGGAGAGGTTTCCAGAAACCAAATGGCTATAGGACATGTCAGAGCCCTAAGATATGATAAACTGATGAAATGGACATTGAGAATGAATTACTGAGAAAGAGATTCTTTGTTCCTTTGGTAAGCAGAAGTTATAGAAATAGCAAACATAGGGAAGGAGTCATCTCCAATGGTCTTTGGTCTTGGTCAACGCATAAGTCAAATCTCTCTCTCTCTCTCTCTCTCTCTATCTTTCTCTCTCTCTCTCTCTCTCTCTCTCTCTCTCTCTCTCTCTCACACACACACACACACACACACACACACACACACACACACAGACACACACATTATCCCCAACATGGTAAAAAAAAAAGCTAAGCCTCATAATTACCTGTCCTTGATGAAGTTTCTAATGCCTTTACAAATTTCTTTACCTTGATGAGTCAATCCCGAGAAGCATATAATTTGAAAGACATTTTATATTTGACAAATCGGTTAGTAATTCATTGAGGAAACTGATTCTCAGTGACTCAAAAGGGTTGATGAGGAAAATTAAAATTATGATGTATCATTTAAAAGCAGTCTACTTCCAGGGTTGGGGCACCTGAGGCCTCAAGGCCACATATGGCCATCTAGGTCCTCAGGTGAAGCCCTTTCACTGAATTCAAACTTCACAGAACAAATTCCCTTAAAAAGATTTGTTCCGTAAAACTTGGACTCAGTCAAAAGGCCACACCCAAGGTCCTAGAAGGCCACATGTGGCCTCAAGTCTACAGGTTCCCTACCCTGGTCTTATCTGTAATTTAGCCTATTCCCCATTTTGTCAAACCCTATTTTTCAACATAGCTCAAAAACTCACCTATCCCACTACCAACCCAGGTTGAATGCTATGATTGCTTAGACCCCAGGACATTTGCTAGCTAACTAGTTTTACCTCTGTCCCATGTTTCTTCTTCTTCTTTTTTTTTTTTACTCAGTAAACAAAGAACCAACTTAGATTGGACCCCTCCCCAAATAACAGGTTTTTTTGTCCTTCTCTCTGCCAAAATTAGACTGTTTGGTCTCCTCTGGGGGATAGGTAACCAGCGTGATCTGGACTGGTGTGATTTTCATTTCCTAGCCAAGATTACTAGAAGTAGTTGAAGTCCATAAAGGAATTAACATTCCTTAATTGTTAGAGAGGGGCATCATCAGCTACACCTGAAGGCTAACACACTTTCCCCAATTATAGCTATGCATAACACTTACCAAATATTCCACCACCACTCTGCTTTAAGATCTCAATAAAAATGGCCTTTTTCATCCTATAGGTTTCCTTGCTTTGCAGAGGTGGTCAGAGTGACACATTTCACTAACATATATACACATCACTGTTAATAAACAATTATTGGGAAAGAAGATATGCGTCAGGTTTCCTTTGTTGCATTTTTACTTGTGGACAAGTGGAGTCTGAATTCAATTCCTCTGACCCCTGAACCATTGCTTTTTCAACTTAAGTATTATGGTCTTTAAGTTTGCTTGGTTGGTTTTCTCAACTCAAAAGTCCTATTACATATTTACTTTATATGCACATTTTTTCCTCACGTAATTTAAACTCTTGGAGAGTATTTTTTGTTATCTTTGTATCCCCAATAACATTTTGTATTCAGTGTCCTTGAATCCCTAATTTTCTTAAGAATAGGTACAGTTCTTCATTTTCCTTTATACAAAATGTAGATTATTTCTACATATTTGCTTAAATATTATTGATACCACTCAAAGTCAGTGGATGTCTTTTGCCTTTCTTTGTATCCCCACTATTTACCATAATACCACACAGGTAAATATTTATTGATTAATTATAAACATGCTATAGTCTCAACCCAATTAATGCTGATACTGATTCCATTGATAAGCTTCTTTTATATCTTGACAACAAGGAGAGAAAGATGAGGACAACAATGCAGGGAATTTTTTTCACTTGATTATTTAAAAGGAGATCTCTTTACAAGAATCTAAAAAGTATTTATATACACATACATACACACATATATAAGCATGCATATATATATATATATATATATATATGCTTTTTTTGAGGGGGGAGGGCAGGGCAGTTAGGGTCAAGTGACTTGCCCAAGGTCACATGGTTATTAAGTGTCTGAGGGCAGATTTGAACTCAGGTCCTCCTGACTCCAAGGCTGTTGCTCTATTCACCTAGCTGCCCCTATTTTTTTTTAATATATTAACCAATAGAAACATGTCTCCCTTGAAATACAATAGGATTCCTAAAGGAATTAGGAATAAATTCCTAAATTATAGAGGATAAGATGATGAGCAAAATCAGGATGACCCCTTGACTATTGCATTGTAAATATGATTCCATGTCAGGGTTGGACATCCACTGAGTTCCCCTCTTTAATTCAAAGACTCTGTGATATAGACATGGCACACTGGACTTTTTGTAGTCTACAAACACAAACTTATAAACAAAATAAGAGAATAATATCCAATTTAACAATACTGTCTAATTAGGTGAATACTTTTTATTTTTTCTCAAAATTGATAACACCAATAAATTTTGTCAACATTTTTATTCTACCTAAAAATGGTAAAAACTGACCTTCCTACTTTCAATAAAACTAATATAAAATGAAAAGGTGCTGAATATCATAAACTGAATAGAAGTTTTAGTATGATAGCTATTACATTGTCATATTAATTGAATCCTTTTAAAACACTGTTTTTTGTTTGAGCAAAATAGTACACATCCAAACAATATGAGAAATGATATTAAAAATATCACTATAATGCAAGACAAATATTATAAGTAATCAAAATCGTCCTCCTATTCCTATTCAAAATATCACAAAAATAAGAAAAAGGTATATGTCAGTTAAGCTCTCTTTTACTTTTCTCTAGCTTCTACAAAAGACTTTATTCTTTTATTATATAAAGCATAATCTTTACTTCATCACATTCTGAAGAGCTATCTTTTATATATATTCTGTTAAAATATGACAATACATCTACTATTTATTTAGGATTTTTCACAGGGCTTAAAAAGAATTTGTAAAGCTTCTAGAAGTAATAAATGACATTGTTACGAATGAAGGCTTCAGTTGCCCAATATGTAGAAAGAAATATTAAAGTTCAGTAATACAAAATGATTGTCTTCCAGGTGCTTTAATGGCTGATGGAGTAGAATTATAACCTCACCTATAAAGACTGGAGCTAGGCAATTCTGTCAAGTTAGTTTGTTATCATAGCATAGCTTTTATCTGGGTCACTCTTCTACTTCCTAAAATCCCCTTTATTCAGCTTTTAGTACTTTTGCATTTACACCTTAATACACAGTCTTTGAAGAGACAGAAATGAAACTAAGATAAACAGTGATGGGAAAAGCATCCAAATTGAACCAAACATATATACAGTTAATCTATGCGGGACGCAATACAATTGTAAGAGCATTGAAGGAAGGATATCAAAGGTATGAAGAAAAAAAAACCTTAGATTTTATCAATACTGACAAATGTGTCTGAGAGAATAATACTATTGACCTATTTCTCTATTATTGCATCTACAAAAAACCTTTATGACTCACCCATACAAGGATATCCTAAAGGAAGGTATTTTCTAGACATTATCAGGTTTCCACAAATGATATTAAACAATGGACCTTATACTATCTCATGACTAACCAAAAAAAATTTGAGAATGAAAGTTCTCATTGTCCTTACTGCTTATTGATTATATAAAAGAACACTATATACTGTAGGCTCTATTATAACAAGTTTTGCCTATCAATATCATAAGATTATTCAGAATTTTATGAAAGATGGAACAATAGAAATAACCCTATTTTTTAAAAGTCTCCAATAATAAATACCTGGCAAGCCATAAAATACAAAGATGTATTCAGGCCAAATACATTTTCCACTGACAAAAGGGGAGTTTGAAAGCAGAGTACAGGTAAAGAAGGAATTGTGTGTCAATGGTAAGGTGTTATAGATGCTTATGTTGGTAAATGGCTTTGTATCAACCACAGTCATCTTGAGACATTGTTATCTTCTTCCTGGAAATTATCTGTAATCAATCATAGAATTTTGTCTTGTTCATCCACAGAGGAAAGATCAAGTGAATAAAGAATGCTTATTTCCCAGATTTCTGTGTGAATTACAGTGGACATCCTATAGAGCTGGGAATACTACGTATATCTGGAGCAGAGAGTAGAGTTGTATAAAGAACTGGGCCCAGGGTTGAAGAGGACTAGAGCCTACTACATTGCTTTCAGAAAATTTGAAAATTTTTTTTCTAACCTCAAGCTTCCCATCAAAGCAAAGGTCTATTAAAAAAAATACTTCCATATGACAGTAAAATGGGCAACACCATTGCCTCTGAATAACTAAAGATCAGCATTATATCTAGGACAATGGAGAGGCATGTATTAGGTATGAGCAAGCTGAAGAGCCATGAAAAAGAATTGAAGTTAATGATGTCATCAAGGAATTGTATTAGAGGAATAGAAAAAACTAGCTGGCCATGTAACAAGAGCAAGCAGTGACAGATGGAGAGTCAGAGTTCTCCCTCAATGTGAAGAGAAGGGGAGGAAAGCCCCCATCAGACTGGATGAAAAACTTGTGGTTTTTGTGGACAACAGTTGAACAGGTATAGATGACATGAGATCTACATTGTTGAAGGGAATGCCAAATTGATGAAATAGCAGATATATTTTCATAAAGATACTTTTTTGTATCTGTTAGTGAGCAATAGGTCAGATTCACTCCCATGATGAATTGATTTGCTGTTGTCTCTATAGCTAGACCAAACATACATGAAATATACTACTTTATTATTTCTGTCTATTGCTTCCATTTTATCGCTATGGGACCAAACAGAACAACTTTAAGTTCCTCGAAAACTTGAAGACAGCTATCATTTCTCTCATACACCCAGGTCTCTTTCCTCTTCTCCAATTTAAATATTCCCACTTCCTTCAACTAAACTTTACATGTTTATATGGAAGGAATTTGAGACTATTCACCATCTTGGATCACCTGCTATCAATTCTTTCTACCTTGCCAATGTCTTTCCTAAAATCCATTGCTTAGAATTGAATATAATTCTTCAGATGCTGTCTGATTATGGTAGAATACAGGAAGACTATCATCTTCTTATTTCTCCTATATATAGAAACATGCAAAAATTATGTAATCATTTAAGACAGCAATATGTGAGATGTCACAAGGCATATGATTAAGCTTTAATTCTTAACCTCATTTTTAAGTAGACATCATTATCAGATAATGTTTTGCTCAGGAGGTGAACTTTTGAGAGATCTTTGAAAGTGGCAGGGGTGTCTGGCAGATGTGGATGAACAGTATTTCAAAAGTGAGGAACAATAATCCCTGTTATTCTTCCCTCTTTTCCATTTAACTTTGTACTCATTTTTTTTCTTTTAATTTGACACCTTAGAATGAAATGAAATGGAAAAGAAATAGATTGTGTGTTGGGGGCAGGAATGGCAATTAAAGCACTTATTTGTTATGTGAGGTGTATTTTGTATTCTTATCTATAAATTTATTGTATGTAGTTTTGTGAATTCTAGAATACAAACTTTTTTGAGGTAGAGTATGAATATCATTATCAAAGAGAAAGAGAAATTAAAAAGATAAGTCTATGCTTTAGAGAGGGAGATCCATGCTGTATTATTATCTGTAGATTGTGTATTTAGTCTCCTTCAAAACACCTTTAGAGCAGGGAAGACATCACAACATTTAGTGGAAGGTTTTCATAATGCTGGTATTGTTAAAAAGCCCATAAAACATATAACTTGATAATATCACAACTTTCTATTAATTATTAATTGGAATTTCCTTCTTATTTTGCAAATGGGAAGACACATGCTACTCCCATCACTACTATTAGTTACAACAAGGGTTCTAAGCAAAGGGACCAACTATATGATTGGACTAGCGAGGTAGATTTCTGCTGTTAACAAGCTTGGGCACCCATGAATTCAAAACTAATCCATTTCTTTTCCAGTGATAGTATAACTAACAAATATTAAATATTTCCCAGAAGTAAGAATGTAGAAGAAACTATCTTCCAACCTTCTGGAAACAGTGGTTCATGGCTGCAGAACAGAAAGGGGAAAAAAAAAGACAATTGATAGAGTCAAAGTCACTGATTGGACTAAGGAGGAGATGGTCAGAAAGTCAAGATTTGAGTGGGAATGATTAGAATAAAAATAAAAGGAAGGATATAGCAATAACTGATTGAGCGATTCCACTTAGCCCTTCACCTTCTCTCTCACTTTATTGGTGAGTGCAAGACAATACTTGTGTTATCTCCTAGAATTCTTTTTTTCTGTAATGTGAGAAGTAACATAATGGTGCACTCTAGGTTTTAAAAGAGACCTTATAGGTAACTTAGTTCAACTGTTACCTGAACAACAACTGCTTCTGCCGAACAAGTTATTATACAGTTAGTCAGTCAATAAAAATTTACTAGGCACATCATACTATGTGCCAGTCACTATGTTAAAGAATGGGGATACAAAGAAAGGCAAAAGACATTCCCTGCTCTGGCGGAGCTAACTGTTTAATGGAACTTTTGCTTAAAGACTTCTTGTAAGGAAAAACCAAGAGAGTGCTGGAGCTGCTTTCAATGACTCTCTATATGTAATTATGAAATTTTTAGTGTAAGCATTTACATAATGCTGGTATTGTTAAAAAGCCCATAAAACATATAACTTGATAATATCACAACTTTCTATTAATTGTTAATTGTAATTTTCTTCTTATTTTGGAAATGGGGAGACACATGATCCTCCCATCACTACCATTAGTTACAACAAGGGTTCTCATTAATTGCTACAAATTAAGACTTGACTGATTGTTTTGCTGGTAGTCTAAACTCTAGCCTATCTAGAAAGTGATTTAGATAGCACTGGAAATGTAGACTGAATTTTTTTTTTAAGCAATTGGGGTTAAGTAACTTGCTCAAGGTTACACCGCTAGTCATTTGATTTATGCGTGGGTGCTCATTTTCTGAGGCCGGATTTGATCTCGGGTCATCCCAACTCTGAGGCCGGTGCTCTTACTCACTGTGCCACCTAGCCGCCCCTTTAGGGCAATTGGGGTTAAGTAACTTGTCCGAGGTTACACGGCTAGGTTTTTGTTTGTGTGGATTAAGTGTCTGAGGCCGGCTCCGAACTCAGGTCCTTCTGACTCCAGGGCCGGCGCTCTATTCACTGCGCCACCTAGCCACCCCTAGTAGACTGAATTTTAAAGCATTTCATGCTTAATTGTCCCCCTAGAAAGTCAGTTGTGAAATATTAGCAGCAAACTTCTGTGTAAAGCCCACTATGTTCCAAGACAACACCTTGCACTTTTGCACAGAATTGTTAGGAAGATACAATGTCTCATAGTTGATATAGAACTGATCCTGAAATCATGGAGACCTAAGTGGATTTCCTAAGTGAAACACACCAATCATGTGACCATTGCACAAGTCACTTAACCTCTCAATGCCTCAGGACAAGTTCCTAAGATTTCAAGTCACAGATAAGGTGCCAGTGGAGCTTCAACATTAGAAATTCTCTTCACTACTGAAATCACACTTCACCTCCCCCTCTCTGTTATCTCCTCCTTAAATGGTTTAAGAGTTGTTGGTTTTTTTCTCAATACATTAAGCCCAAACTTGTTTCAATTTTCACCTGTTTCTATTAGTTAAGAAAATTCTAGTGTTCCTATTGGAGCCAAGTATAGCATATCTAATCATTTTCTATGTGTCAGTCCATCAAATACTTAATAGCTATCAAATACCTGGTAAAATCTCTCTTTTCCCAAATGACCATAACTAGTTCCTTCAACTAGTTTTAATTTAGCATGAAAGAGATACCTTTCAACAAACTGGTTGCACTGCTCTGAATACATTCCAGCTCATCAACATCTTATAACTTGAGTTAAACAAATCAACACCCTAGATGTGTTCTAATCACAGAGTTTAGAAGAGCACAAATATTATCCCCAGTTCTGGATAAGTTGCTTCTCTTAGTTCAGTATAATGACATACTAGCTTTGATTTGATTGGTGTATCACAATGTAAACTCATACTCAGGTTACAATTCACTAAAACCTTCAAATATTTTACTTATCTTTTTTCTAACCTCATTTCATCAATTTTGTAGTTGTAGAGTTGATTTTTTTAATCTAAGTGTAAATAAAACTTTACATTTATTCCCAATTAAATTTCAACTCATTAGATTCAATCTACTGAGTTTGATTTTGTTTCCTGAATAACATCCAACACATTAGCTATCCCTTCTAACTTTGTACCATCTGCAAATATGATAAATATTCTATCTATACTTTTCTTCAAGTCATTGATAAAGGTTTTAAGCAGTACATGGACAAGCAAAGATCCCCGGGACACTTGACTTGGAAACTGTGTTGGGATTCTTAATGGTTATCTTTTGAATATAACCATTCAGCCATTTTAAAAATAATTTAACTGTTGTTTAGCAACACATGCCTCCACTTTTTTCCTCATAAGAATAAGCATTAGAGACTTTATGAAATTCTTTGATTGAAATAAATAGGAATAAATGAGGGAAGAAAAATGGAAATTTCTTAAGCATTTATCATTAGGTAAATGCTGAAGTTTGTAGCTAGGTAGCACAATGGATAGTGTTGTGCCTGAAGTGAGGAAGACTCATCTTCATAAGCTCAAATTTTACTTCAGACTTAGCAGTTGTGTGACTTTTGCCAAGTCCCTTAAACCTGTTTGCCTTAGTTTCCTTCTTTGTAAAATGAGTTGGAGAAGAAAATGGCAAACCAGTCTGGTATCTTTGCCAAAAAAATCCCAAATGGAGTCACAGAGAATTGAACATGACTGAAAAACAACTGAACTGAGAGGCTGAGGTAGAGGAAATAAAAAGAAAGACATTTGCAGTCTTTACTTGTGAAATAAAACACATTTTAAGGGTGGTAGTCAAGCTGGGAGTGTTTGGCCCTACAGAGCCCTACAATAACCCCTACAGGGGTATGAGTGGAACCATTGGGTATTTGTTTGACATATTCCTGAAATGGTAGCATTGATTTGATTACTGCAACTAGAACTAGAGGTGGAAGGTTCTGTGTAGGAAGGATGAGGAAATCATATCGTAGAGATGGCCAGAAATCAGTATACTAGAGTCTGGTTTGAGCTAAATACGAAAAGCTCTTGTGAAGCAAGTACACAGTGCCCAGGGTGGGAGTTGGAGTTCTAGATGGGTACTTGTTGCTGGAGTGAGGAGGCATGAAAGAATTCCTTTAACTATCAATGCAATAATCCTATTAAAAAAACCAGGAAGTTTACCCTTGCACGAACTATTCTTGAGGGCATGTTGCTTCTTGCACTGCTTCCTTCTCTCATGTTCAGTAGTAACAGCTTTAATACCAGAAATCAAAACAAATCTTATTAGCTTATAGTTCACAGAAACATTCCCTTTCATTTACAAAGTAAAAATATTATACTCACAATCCTCATCAAATCTTCACCATCTTTCAAAGATCACTCACAGTGACTCAACAAGCATATCAACAAATTCTTTCTGTAACTGCTATGGAGAAAGTAGTCTAGATGAGGTGAACTTATTAAGTGAAAATAGGTGTCCTTTTTATCTACTTAGTAACCTAGATTCTAGTATGTCAGGCACATTAGGCCTCTATGTTTTGTCCTTTTGATTTCAAAGTTCATGTTCTTTGGCAGAAGAAACAGAATAAAAAATATAGTTGCGGGGCAGCTAGATGGCGCAGTGAGTAGAGCGTTGGCCCTGGAGTCAGAAGGACCTGAGTTCAGAACTGGCCTCAGACACTTAATGCACACACAAATAAAAACCTAGCCGTGTGGCCTTGGGCAAGTTACTTAACCCCAATTGCCCTCCAAACCCCCCCCAAAAATAGTATTGATCATATATAGATGATTTGTATATATCATAACAATGCTATAAGGTATCTAATAAAGTTGTTGCTGTACATTTACAGTCTTGAAATAGCAACCCAAAGAAGGTAATTTTCAGAATACATGTCAGAACTGGTACCAAACTGGGTCCTTGAAATCTAAGTTCAGGGTTCTTTCTTCTATATTGTATTGTTGATCAGTCATTTTCAGGCATGTCTGACTCTTTGTGATCCCATTTGGGATTTTCTTGGTAAAGGTACTGGAGTGGTTAGCCATTTCCTTCTCTAGCTCATTTTACAGATGAGGAAACCAAGAAAAACAAGGTTAAATAACTTGCCTAGGGTCACACTCAGGAAGATGAGTCTTCTTGACTTCAGGTCCTTCACTCTATCCACTGTGCCACCTAGCTGCCCTATATCTTACAATTCCATTATTCACAACTTCTCTCAGATCTTTTTACTGTAGCAAGATTTTCCTCTAAAATCCAACCATTAAGACCTTCTTATTCTTACCATTGTACTTTTTTGTTCATTATCTAACTTGAAATCTCTCTTTTCCAAATGGATAAATACTACTGTGACTAAGTTAGACGCATACTATTTTATATATATTATCAGAAAAAGGGATTGAATAGACTTCAAATGCTTTTAGCAAAATGAATGTACTTGAAGGTCAAACCAATCTTTTTACTTATATATTTCTCCTAATTGATATATGAATTGATTGCAATTTAAAATCTGAGGAGTGACTTTGTGGGAAGACTTCTATCTCTTGTGGTGCTGAATAACCAGCTAGTGTAATGTAAGTAAATAACCAGGGATAAAGGACTACTGTCTTTAAATACGCCTTTATTGTCTCAAAGTGATTATATACAGACAAAAGGGAAAGGAATGAAATGAAAAAAGGAAAGGATATGATAAACGTAGTAGGTATGAAAGTGTCCGATTGTCTCAAATAACCTTTCCTTTGGAATGGAGGTGATGTAAAATACCTTCAATACAATCTCCTAACACATTTGTGAAGGTTATCTAGTTTGCATTATCATCTAATTTCTAAAATTTTTTATTAATTTTTAAAAATTATTTTTATTTGAATGGTTTATAAATAATTAGGATAATGTCTTTTTCATTTTTTGAGATTCTAAATTTGAAAATGAGCTGCAATTAACTTAACTCAGTGAAATTCCTCATCTGATTTGCCCAGGAGCTTATGAAACCCTCAATATATATCAATATTTGCAAAGTTGATTATCACTTTAGAATCTACTGGATAACTGGACCAAGGTATGTTGACAATATAGATCACATGCACAATAATCTGGCCAAACTGGGATATCGATTAGCTCTTTCCTACCTCTGTCCTTTCTTTTAAACTTAAAACCTACCAAAAAGAACATTTCCATGCATAGAGAACACAGAAAGTTACTATAAGAAACGCTGATCTCCATTTCACACTGCTATATACACACACACACACACATACACACAAACACACACATACACACAGGTACTTTTACATATATTTGTATGTGTGTATGTGTCTGTGTGCATATATGTATATGTATTTATATTATATATATTATAGAAAATAAATTCTACATTGTACTTTCAGACCTGCTTTCTTTACCTCTGTTTTCTTCCAAACTTTATTGTCTTCGTTTCTGTACATTAAAAACAAAAGTCACAATGGCCTGTTTTTTCCTTTTTTTCCCTTTTTAAACTCCCCATCTTTTCCCCCCTAACCACCCACAATGAAGGAAGGAAGGAAAGAAGAAAGGAAGACAGTTCATGTAACAAATAAGAATAATCAAATAAAGTGAATCTACACAGTAGCCATCTACTGACATATATATTTCTTCCCCTCATAGATCTATCAGAGTATGGGCAACACACTTCATCAAAGGTCCTCTAGAGATATAATCAATCATTACCTTGTCCAAAGTTCCTGTTCTCTTGTTTCTCAATCCTTGCCCATACTTGTTACATATTTTCCTTGTTTGATTAAATCTGCCTTTGAAGGTTTCAGATATTGTTGGTTTTAAGTCTGTATCATTTGCCTTTGAATATTATGTTCCAAGATCTCTTATTTACAATAGAAAATGCCAGTTGTCACATAATCTTAACTGTAGTCCATTGGTGTTTGAACTTCTTTCTGGATGCTTTGCAGTATCGTTTCTTTGATAGGGGCATCTGGATATTAACTGTATAGGTATAAGAACTTTTCCTTTTGGGGTTCCTTTCAGAAAATGATAGAATTTTATCTTCATTTTTTTCTTTTCTTCTAAGTGATCTGGGCAATTTAATCTATGATTTCTTGAAATATATGTGTTCTAGGCGTTTTAATAATAATTTTAGGTATTATAATGATTCTTAAATTATTGCTCTTTGACTTATTTTCCAGTTCAGTTTTTTTTTTTTTTAATAACAGGAAGGAGACAGCTAGAAGACATAGGATAGAGTGCTAGGCCTACAGTCAAAAAGACCCAAGATCAAATCTGGCCTTAGACACTAGCTGTGTGACCCTGGGCAAGGCACTTAACATCTGTTTGCCTCATTCCACTGGAGAAGGAAATGACAAACCAATCTGGTTTCTTTGCCAAGACAACCCCATGGACAATACTGGGCATGCTGTACTCAGACACAACTACATGACAGCATAGGAACAGAAAATTTATTTTCTTGCTACATTTTTCCCCTTGTTTGATTATATCTGCCTTTGAAGGTTTAAGATACTGTTGGTTGTAAGTCTGTATCATTTGCTTTTTGAATATTGTGTTCCAAGGTCTGCTTTTATTTACAATAGAAGATGACAGTTGTTGCCTAATTTTGACTGTAGTCCATTAGTATTTGAATTTCTTTCTGGATGCTTTGCAGTGGATAGAATTCCAGGTATAAAATCAGGAACACTTGTTCAAATCCAGCCTCAGACACTTACTAGCTGTGTGAACCTGGACAAGTCATTTTACTGTTTGCCTCAATTTCCTCATATATAAAATGGGGATAATAATAGCACCTGCTTCCCAGAGTTATTGTAAGGATCAAATGAGAAAATATTCATAAAGTACTTAGAACAGTGGTTGACACTTGGTAGATTTTATATAAATGTTAGCTATATTTTTTTTTTCTTATGGATACCTTTTTCCCTCTTTGACTCTCTCTCTCTCTCTGCTTGTAGTTGTAGTCTAACTCCATTGGGAGTATATTTAGATTTTTCGTATTTTTAATAATTTATTTTCTTTTATTTACTAATCTATATAGCTTCAATTCCTGAATTAAGATTTTTTTTTCCTGGGACAGGCACCACTTTCTGTTGTAGTTAAGGGTAAGGTGGTCAGACCTGCTTGATCTTACCATGGATCTCTTGGGTTCTTGCCCTGACATCAACCTCCTGAGGTTGGAACCTTCTGGATGTAGGAGGTTCACATTACTGGAATTTTAGGGTACCCTGCAGTTTCTCAGCACACACTGTTTTGAATTGCAGAGTTCCTGGGCCCGGGATATTTGGGCCTAAACACTGTAGAAGCACATTTATTGTTGCCTGACTGGTTCCTCATCACTTCTCACTGCTGCTTGCCCTGTGGCTGTGACAATCCAGGTACTTTCTCAGGGGGAACACTTGACTCTTGCTGCTTTCTGAAGGAGATTTTTGATTTATGTGTGTCTTGTCACTTGTTTTATTAGAGGGATCTTCTTTCTTATTGTCTTCTGGACTTCTGCCTACATTTTATCTCTGTGCCTTCTTTACATTATTTCTCAATATGTACCCTGTGTCTCAAATATGCCTTCCTTATGTTTGCCTTCCTTTTTTATGGCCTAGTTTAAATGACAGTGCCTTTATGATGCATTTCCTGATCAACCTATATCAGAAATTCACTTTTTACTCTCTATCTTCAAGCCATGCCTTACACCTCTCTTGTGTTCTTCATATATTTTATTTTATATTATGGACACTGTCATTGTGTAGCATTGCATGTCAATTTTTTAGAACACATCATACATACTACATTATTAAAGCCATAATATTATGTACTGCACATAATAGGTGCATAAAGAATGGCTGTGGAAGTAAAGAAGGGAGGATGAAAGGAAGAAGGACAGGAAGCAGAGAGAAAGGGAGGAAGGGAGAAAGGAAGAAGATAAAGAATAAAGGAAACGAAGCAGTAAGAAAGAGATGAAAGAAGGAAGGAAGGAAGGTAGGAAGGAAGGAAAGAAGAAAGGAAAAAGGGAAAGAATCATATTATGTCTATAATTGTTAACTTTCTATTTTGCTTTATGTTATCTATGGAGGCACAGTCTACCAAAGGGGGGGTGGGGTGGAATATTAAGGTCTAGGACCTAAGATTTTCTTGATATAGGAAACCCTTGGTTGAAAAAACTCCTCCTATCAATGCAGTTTAGAAACTTTTCTGTAACATTTTAAAAGATTAGCTTTGAGCACTTAGAGTTTAAGTGACATGCCGAGAGTAACAAATGCAACACGTTGGGTGAGACATATTTATCCTAGGCTACAAATAAAAATTCAAACACACTTTCAATTAGGATTATTTCAAACAAGACTATGAACCATACCACCTGAAAGAAAAAATATAGGGAGATAAGTGGTTTTGGCTGATATATATTAGGGAAAGTTTATTTTCTTAGTGAATATTTTCTGCTTTTCTAAACTTGATAGCATTCACAGTCAAGAATATAAGCTGAGAAGTGGATCATTCACAAAAGGATATTAGAGCTCTCTTTTCTCATTTCCATTTATCTTCCAGGTAATCTTCCCATTACACTCAGCACTGGTCAGCACCTCATTAGAGTGCTGTTTTAAGTTACAGGTTTCACAATCTAATAGTATGTGGAGAAGTGGGAGAGAGTTCAGAGAACATTCACTGAGATGATTAAGATATTGAAGACTGGACCTTTTGGAAAAGTTAAAAGAAACTGGACTAATTTTAGTATGAAGAAAAACTAGGCTAAAAGGAAACAGGCTGTAAAGTGAGGCAATTATGTCGATAATTCAGGTAAAATCCCTCACTTTTTTTTATCTTTTTAACGATATTCCTGCTAAAACTTCCTTCTCCAAAATTATCTCAGTTCTTTATTTCATGTAGAGGTAGGCAATATTATAGCTTAAAAAGCTGTATTATGTTATAGACTGAATAATATTATAGCAAGCATCTGCTTAAAATAGATTTTCATCAAACTCATTCATACAGAAAATTAAAATGTGCATTTCTATCATAATAACTAAGGCAACCATTTACCACTGTGACCAGTGTTGAATTCATGAAGATAACCTGCCCCATTATCATCATCACCACCACCACCACATCGCCATTACCATCTCCATCCTCATCAACAACATCGTTATCACCACCACCACCATCGTTTAAGCCTTGCTCTCCTAGGCAAAAGCAACTCATGTGGGACCATGGAAACTCCCCGTTAGTACAAATGAGTCACTCTTCTTCATGATATAGTTTTAGAGTTTCCTGAAACCCTGACAGTGACTAAAGTATACCCCAGAGCTAGTTTTCTATTCAAGAAACTATGCTCTTTTAAACTCACTTAATCTGCACTTAAGGCCTGCATATAGTATTTGCTCAGGAGTTGATTGTTAAACTGAATTGTTTTAAGAAGATCCTGCTACAAAATAATAAGAAAAAAGCCTTCCATAATGCTTTTTTGTAGGGGGAGAGGTAGAGAAAGATTCAAAGTACTTTACTATTCATTAGTGCATTTGAACTTGACTACAATGTTGTGAGGTTGCTAAGAAATTTCTTACATTACCTATTTTAGAGATGTGGAAATATAGTCCCAGTGAGTTTAAGCAACTTTGCTAAAATCAGAAATCTATTAAAAGTGACTGAAACAGGAATCAAACCCAGAACTTCCAATCTAAAATCCATTGTGAAATCTGAAAAAGACTATTCTCAGAGATGAAGACATATCTGATTCTATAGTCACTGTCTTTTCAGAAAATTTGCTAATTAAAACATATATTTATATATGTGTGTTTATGTGTATATGCATACAGATGTGTATACATGAGTATATATGAAATCATTCTGGTTTGAAAATCTCATATATATACATATCAATGAAATTATTCAATTAAACTATTTTATATAGATGATAAAAACTAGGCTTCCTGGCTCTGAGAACCAGTGGGATTTAATGAAAAACGACAGGGTTAATTCCCAAACAGATGCTGTTATTAATTTCTTCTATTTAAGCTAAAGATAGGACTTTCCCATTTGAGCAGATTAAAAATGGATAATTATACCATTTAGTGGGTAATTCCTATAGAAAGTTTCACTGTCATTGTCCTTTAAGTGCAGGACAGCTCCAAGTGCTAAGTACCTATCTGGTGGTTGTTATGAACTGATGTGGAGAATACAAACAAGGGACAGAGTGCAATTTAATCACAGCCTGGAGAGTTTTTGCTGTAGCTAAAGAGAGATTGATGACTAAATAGAAATATATAGAGTAGTAGCCAAATGTGAAGAATGGAATGACTATTTGTCGCTAGTAGGAGAATTTAAGTGCTGTGGTAAAAGAAGGTCTTGCCTTTTGTGTGCCAGTATTCTTTTTCATGACTCTTTGTCCTCCCCTCCCCTTTCTTCTCATTATTCCACATCCTCTAGGCTTCATGCTTTTCAGTTTTCTTCCCTGACATAAAGTTTTTTTTTTCTTTCTAATACTGACTTTTTCTTCTTAATATGATGCCACAAAAAAAAAACCTCCCTGTATATCCTCCCTCTTCTATATTTTCATTGAAGAAGATTTAATGGAAAATTATATTAAGGATCCGTTGTATATGGGCTATCACATTAAGTAGGGTACTCCATTACTTCAAATTCCATTTAAATCTCATCCTCATTCTTCACCCTGCTAGGAAGATGATGTTCTCTAAGTGTATGCCAAGGGAACATAAGCTCTGACAGTTCCTACCATGCTTGAAAGGTTTTAAGCATGGCACTGAGACAGACTTTCATTGGAAGAATAACCTACCTAAGTTTGAAGAGTCTCAGCAGACTAGAAATGTGAGATCAGACATGCCTCCTGAGCCTAAAGAAGTAACTATCCATCTACAAGAAAAGATAAAACATATATATATATATATGTAATTAGCAAAGAATTACCCAAAAAATGCTATGAGAAGTTTGAAGAAGGGGCGGTCACTGATGACTGAAGAGATCTGAGAAGATTTCACGGGGAAAGTGACAGAGAAGTTGGGCTTTAATCAAAATGAAAGATTTCAATAGCAAGAGAGGTATTCTATAATTGGAGTAAAGGTACCTAAATGTATTAGGGTAGGATGAGAAGAGAGAATGTTGGTCCAATTTAGAAAAAAAAAACATAAAAGAGTAATGTGACATGACTACAAAGGTAAATTATAGGTATATTGTGAGAAGTCTTGCATAGAAGCTTAAAGATTTTGTACTTTATTCAGAAAATTGTGGAGGGGTACTTTATTTTTTTCCCTTGGAACACTACAGTGATACCAGGGTTAATATATTAGAAAATTATTCAGGAAGCAATGTGAAGAACAGACTGGAAAGCAGAGACACTGGAGTCAGAATGACTAATTAGAAGGATGTTTCTATTATCAATTCAGTGAAAGATGAGTTATTGAGCTATGGTAGTGATTGTAGAAATGAAATCTGGGGGTAGATTTTAGAAAAATTGAGGAAAAAGATTCAGTGGAACTTGTCAACTAAATGGATTAAGGGGTGGGGTGGGGAACAGGCAAGAAGTCTTACTTCCAATATACATGACTCAGAGAATCATGTTACCATTAGGAGAGAGAAATTTTATAAGATGAGTGAGATGACTGTTTGGGGGTGGTATTATGATAGGATCATTATGGGTTGTGGTAAGTTTAAGGGACTTGGGAAACATGAGGAGTTGGAAATAGTGACACCTTACAGGTTAAAGAAAGAACATAGTTGGAAATTTAAAAAAACCTATATTTCTTTGCTATAGTTGTAATAAATATGCTTGCACAACTTAATCTGACAAATACTTTTTATCTGCTAAGTATAAGACAGCAAATAATTCTGAAGGAATAGTGAGAAATAAAGAAGATGATTCCTGTTCTCAGCAAGCTAATATTCTAGTAGTGTAATACAACATAAAAATGAAAAAAAAAATCAATTTGGGCTAAAAGAGAACAATAGTAGCAATGAAATTGGAGAAGATCATGGAGTAGATTAGAGTGCAAAAGCAGAATATCTGTAGAGAAAAGATAATGGACCAAAGGCAGAGACTTGTAACATAGAGGCAATATGGTATAGCAGAAAGATAAATGGATTGAAAAGAAAATAATGTGATTTTGAATTCTAGCCCGGATGCTTTAATAGTTAATCAGTAAGCATTTATTAAATGCTTACTATATTCCAGGCACAGTTTTGGGTGTTGAGGGCACAAAGACAAAAGTGATAACATTCCCTGAATTTAATGAGTTTATTGTCTAGTCAGTGGAGATAACATATACATACACATATGCATATACTTATATGTGTATCTATGTGTGTATTGGTGTATACACACACAGGGAGGCATATACAAAATAGATGAGGGATGATGGGGAGATAATAAGTGGAGAAGATTAGGAAAAGTCTAATAGAAATAAGTTCTGAGCAGTCTTAAGAAAATTAGGCATTCTGAGAGAGGGAGAGATGGAAGGAAAGTATTCAAGGCATGAAAAACAATATGTGCAAATGCATAGAAGTGGCAGGTGTAAAGTCATGCATGAGAAACAGCAAGAAGACAATTTTGGCTTGACTGAAATATTCATGGATGTGAATAAGATGGAATAAAACTGAGCAGATAGTTTTAGACAAGGTAAAGAAGGACTCTAAATGCTGAGCAAAATGTCTATAGTTGATCCCCAAACGGATAGGAAGTCATCTACATTGCTAGTAGCTGTGGAATTTATTGAGTGGAGAAATAATTTATGCTTAGAAAATCATGCTTAGATTGGAGAGGTGAGAGACTTGAGGCAGGTAGAGATAAGTTGGGATGAGATTTCAGTATTCTAGATAAGAGATTATGAGCACCTCAATTAGAGTACTGATTGTGTGAGTCTAACAAAGGATAGAATGTAAGAGATGTTGAGAGAGAAAGCAGAAGAACTAGCAAATAAGTATATATGGGATGAGAGTGAGGAAACAAGGACAAAATTGATATTGTGAATGAGGGTGACTAGTGACTTGGTAGTGCCTTTAATAAAATGAAGGAAGTTCAAAAGATGAGTGTTTCTTCTGTTTGGTTTTTGTTTGTTTGTTTATGTGAAGTATGGTTGGGCATTCTCACTGTCCAATAAATAGTTGCTGATATGGAAATAGAGTTAGGAATGAAAGTAGAGCTAGAGAAACCTATACATACCATATACATATGCACACATGTATAGCAGATAGACCCATACATCTACAGATATGCAATCATATATATGCTTATCAATTAGAAAGTATCTTAGATATGAGTTAAAATAGCAGTATATATTGTATGAGCATTTATTGTACAATACTCTTCCCCCATATGAGTATGAGTATATATATCTGGAAGTTATCATTATAGAGATACTTGGAAAATGCTTCTGAACTGACAAATTCACTAAGAGAAAGCAAAATGAGAAAAGTAGGATAAAAACATAAGAGGGGGCTGGTATCACAAAAATCCAGGCAGAAGAGAGCATGAAGGTTGAGAGAGCTGGGTACAGTGTCAAACATTTCAGAGACATCAACAAAGGTGAAGACTGAGAAAAGAGAATGCTGTAAAAAGCTGAATTTGCCAGATGGAAAGGGAATTTCAAAAACTCACTGAAGAGAATAATTCCTTCAAAATTAGACTGAAGCAAATGGAAGCTAATGACTTTATGAGAAATCAAGATAATATAAAACAGATCCAAGCAAATGAAAAAAAAAAAAGAAGGCAATGTGAAATATCTCATTGGAAAAACCACTGAGCTGGAAAATAGATCCAGGAGAGTGATTTAAAAGTTATTGGACTACCTGAAATCCATGATAAAAAAAGAACCTAGAAATCATCCCTCAAGAAATTCTCAAGGAAAATTGCCCTGATATTCTAGAAACAGAGGGTAAAATAGAAATTGAAAGAATTCAACAATGGCCTCTTGAAAAAGATACCAAAAAGAAAACTCCTAGGAATATTATAGCCAAATTCTAAAGTTCCCATGTCAAGCAGAAAATATTACAAGCTGTCAGGAAGAAACAACTGAGCATTATGGAAACACAATCAGGACAACATAAAATCTAACAGCTTCTACATTAAGGGATCAAAGGGCTTGGAATGATATTCCAGAGGTCAAAGGAGGTCAAAGGAGCTAGGATTAAAACCAAGAATCACCTACCCAGCAAAATTAAGTATAATGCTTAAAGGGAAAATATGGTCATCCAGTGAAACAGAGGACATTCAAACATTATTGATGAAAAAAATAGAGCTGAACAGAAAATCTGACTTTCAAATACAAGAAGCAAGAGGAGCATGAGAAGGTAAACAGGGAAAAGAAATCATAAAGAACTTATTAAAATTGAACTATTTACATTCCTTCATGGAAAAATAATAATTGTAACTCATGAGACTTTTCTCAGTATGAGGCTAGTTCTAGGGAATATATATATGAGTGGGTGTATATGTGTGTACATGTATACTTAGAGGGCACAGGATCAATTGAATATGAAGGGATGATATCTAAAAAATAAAATTAAGAATAAAATATAATGAGAGAAGAAGAAAGGGAGAGATAGAATAGGGTAAATTATCTCGTGAAAAAGAGGCAAGAGAAAACTGTTACAATGGAGGGGAAGAGCAGGAATGTGAAAGGGAATGATTGGTCAACCTTACTCTCACTGAATTTGGCTTAAGGAAAGAATAACATATACACTCATTTGGGTATCTTACCCTACAAGAAAGTAGGGGGGAAGGGGATAAGAGAGGATATGATAGAAGGCAGATTGGGGGAGAGGGTAGTTAGAAGCACACACTTTTGAAAAGGGACAGGGTCAAAGTAGAAAATAGAATAAGTGGGGGAGGGATAGGATGGAGGGCAATATAGTTAGCCTTTCACAATATAACTATCATGGCAATGTTTTGTGTAACTATACATGTACAACCTATATTGAATTGTTTATCTTCCTAGTGGGTGTGGGTGAGGAGCAAAAAGGGAAAGAATCTGGAAATCAAAGTTTTAAAAGCAAATATTGAAAAAAAATGTGTTTTACATGCAACTGGGAAATACGATATACAGGCATGGGGATATAGAAATACATCTTGCCCTACTAGAAAATTAGAGGGGGCTTGGGAGAGTATATAATAGAGAGAAGATTGGGGAAAGGGTATTCAGTAGGCTCACTAATTTGGGGTAGGAGCTAGGAGAATGACAGGGAGAAAAGTTATAACTCAAAATCTTGTGGAAATGAATGTTGAAAACTAAAAATAAATTTCAAAAATAAAAATAAATAAATAAGTGCAACCCCCCCCCAAAAAAAAACCCCTATATATATACCCTTTGATCTAGCAAACACCACTTCTAGGTCTGTATTGCAAAGACATCATTTAAAAAAGGGTAAAAGACCTCCATGTACAAAAATATTTATATCAGCTATTTTTGTTGTGGCGAAGAATTGGAAATGTGGGGGCATCTAGTCCCACAGTGAATAGAGCACCAGCCCTGAAGTCAAGAGGACCTGAGTTCAAATTCAGCCTCAGACACTGTAATGGCAAGTAAACGCATACTTAGCACCTTGTTTCAGTTACTTAATTATTTAGCTCCTCGTTTCAGTTCAAGTGTCTTCTCAGCCTTGAAAGTGATTATTTCAAGTCTTTGTTAAGAAACATAACCTGTGAAGCAATTCCACAGTGGGAGGGACTTGCCAAAGACAGCAACAGGGAAGACATAAGAGGTAGGCTGAACAGGGAGGAGCTATTGACTGATAAAAAACTCAAGAGCAGCTGGGACTAAGCAGAACTGAGAAGAACATTTGTAGTGACTGGTACTCTCTCTGTTCTGTCTGTGTTGATTTCTGTTTGTGATATGTTTTACAGAAGCCCTGGGACCTTACTGCTGGTTCAGAAGTCCTGAAAGAGGATTTTCTTGTTGTCTGTTTACAGAAGTCCTGGAGGAGTGTTTCAGAGGTCCTAGGACTATACTGATGATCTGTGTTGATTTCTCAGAACTTGTTTGTGGGTCTATGTTGATTTCTCAGACTTTGTTTGTGGGTCTGTGTTGATTTCACAGGCAGATAGTGAATTGATGATGGTGCCAGCAATGTATATGAATGTTGTTGTGGCTCTGTTAAGCTTTGTCTTCCCAGAAACAGGAACTGTCAATGACTTGAGGTGGACTGGACACTGTAAGCTTCAATATGGAATGGAAACTGGATGAGGAGCTGGACAAAGAGCTGAGAGCTGCCTGCTTGTGAATCCAGGTGACAGTTGGGTAAATTCAGGCAAGAGCTGGACCCATGGAAGAGGAACCATGAAATTTGGGAACCAGCCTCAAGCCAAGATGAAAAGACCTTTCCTTGGGTATTTAGTGTTGACTGACAAGATTATGATTTACTGTGACCTAGAAGTGGGAGAATTTTGTTCTTTGTACTTTGTACCCATTAAGGATGATTGAGTTAAGGATAATAGGAAATTAATCTCCAATCAAGAAGAAAGAAGACTTTCTGACTGATGAGATTAAAGCAATGTGACCTAGGGGTGGGAGACCTTTGTACTTTGTATCCCTTAAGGAGGATTGAGTTAAGGATTTACTAAATGATATCTTGCCACTTTAGTGATAAATTGCTATATCATTGCTAATGCTGTACTTTGGTTTCTGTGAATGTTTTGCTTTAGTTTACTTTTGAATAAATAAAGAGTTCACTATACTATGTGATCAGAACCTTAAAGCTATTCACAGAAGCAGTCCTCTGGAAATCTGCTGCTGCTTGGCTTTACAGACACTTGACATACTAGCTGTGTGACCTTGAGTGAGTCACTTAATCCCAATTGCCTTGCCTTCCCCCCTCAAAAAAATTGGAAATAGGAGTCCCATCAATTGGGGAATGGCTGAACAAGTTTTGATATATGAATGTAATGGAATCCTATTGTGCTATAAGAAATAATGAGCAGGCAGATATCATAAAAACCTGGAAAGACTTGTGTGAACTGATATTGAATGAAGTAAGCAGAAACAGGAGAACGTTGTACACAATAACAGCAATACTGGGATAATCAACCAGGACAGACTTAGCTCTTCTCAGCAATAAAATGATCCAAGAATATCCTAAAAGGTTCATGATAGAAAATGCTATTCACATCCAAAGAAAGAACTATGGAGTCTGAAAACAGATGGAAGCATACTATTTTCACTTTTATTTTCTTTTTCATGGTTTTCCCTTTTGTTTTAATTCTTCTTTCATAACATGACTAATGTGGAAATATATTTGATATGATTGTACATGCAGAACCTGTATCAGCTTGCTTCCTTGGGGAGGGAGGTAAGGAAGGAAAACAAATTCTGGATCAAAATCCTATAAAAGTGAATATTGAAAATAAATTTACATGTAATTGGAAAAATAAAATACTATTAAGTGGGAAAAAAGAAGAAAATGTTAAAAATAAGTTTTTTTTAAAGAAAGAGGACATGATGCTGGGGATAATCAGCTGGAAAAGATGTGAAGGAACAAATTCATCACATATGAAGAGGACCTTCCTTTGGCAAGGACTACATTTTCCTGACAATGAGAAACAAAAAGAGAAGAATATTAAGGATAGAATGTAGGAGTAACATAAAGAGAAGTGGAGGGAGGTCATGGCAAATGACCTTTATTTTTCTCAGAAAAGAAAAATCTTTAGTTGTGATGGTGGGAGAATGAGTAGTGAGGGAGGTTTCAGGAGAGAATAAACTCTTGGTAATAGCTGCTGTTAAAATCAGTTGCTTAGTTGAAAAGGGATTGCTTTTGTTACAGTTATGGTCTCTTTGACATTAGATAACAAAAATTTACCTTGGATATTAAAATATATGGCTTTCTCCAGCCACATTCCATGTCATGCTAGTATGAGGGAAGAGGTGGGTGGAAGAAGGATCAAGGGCCAAATTTGGCAAGTCTTGAATGGTAATAAGAAAGGGGAGCAATAAATTCAAGCCTTGCAGATAATTCAGAGGTGAGATACTCAAATAAAGGGCCAAGAATGGGAAGGATAGAAAGTGAGGAGCAGGAGTGATTTGGGGAAAGTACTGAGGGATAAAGTAGTTAGTGGCCAAGGTGAAATCAAAGAATCCACTTAGGTAAATAAAAGCATAAGAAAATTTGTATTGTTTTGTTGATTGTATAAAGCAATTTCAGAGTTTTTGATCATGGGAGTTACTAACTGGATGACCTTATGTCATCACTTTCTTTTTTCAGAGCTTCAGTTTACTTATCCACAAAGTGATAGAGCTGGTTTAGATAATATCTAAAGCCCTATATGCAATTATAAGTTCTATGTTTGCATTTAGAGGCTAGGAGGAAGATAACAACTATATAAAGGAAAAATTATGCCATGAGAAGAGAACAAAGAAAGTGTAGAATCATGGAAGTAAGACAGGAGAGAATATGATGAATAATTAGGTCATTAATAATACTAAATGTTTCTACAAAATCAAAGCGAACTAATTTAGGGGAGAAGAGGCCATTCAAGTTAATGAGTAAGAGATAATTTCAGAGATGGTAGTATCTGGTAGGTTCTGAAGAAGAAAGTTTGTTGAAGAGACTCGAAAAGTGCAAAAGGGAAAAAGTAGAGGACTTAAAGATAGATTACTTTTTCCAGAGCAGAGTTTGTTAATCTTTTATGTTTCATAATTACCTTCCCGATGAAGCCTATGGATTGCCTTTTCAGAATCATTTTTTAAAATGCATTGAAAATTTTTATAAAGGAAATCAAGTTATCAAAATATCTTAAAAATAAGTCCACAAACTATAGGTTAGGATTGTCTGTTCTACAGAATTGCTGGGGGGTGGGGGAGAGGGCCAGGAAGAGAGTAGTTTAGTAAACAAGGATAAAGGAAACTTGTTTAAGGAATTCATTTTATGTTATCAAAAACTTTTCAAGTGGCCTATGTCAAGTGAAAATACTTGCTTTGAATAACCAAGAGCATCTAAGTAAAAAAAGAATGACAAAATGAACTTGTGTAAATTTAAAAAAAAATTTCCCCTTTTCTTTTTATCTATTTACTTATCTATAGCTTTCTTTTTTGTTTGTTTGTTTGGTTGGTTCTTGGAGGCAATCAGGATTAAGTGACTTGCCTAGGGTTACACAGCTAGTAAGGGTCTGAGGTCACATTTGAACTCAGGTCCTTCTGGCTCTAGGGTCAGTGTTCTGTCCCCTTTGTCAGTCCAGTATGTGAACATTTTATAAACTGCTTAGTATGTCACTTTGAGAGAAACTGGATTAAAGGGAATTATAAGAGAAACATGTAAATTTTTAAAAAGAGCATAGACTAGTCACACGGCAAGAGTGATTGTAACCTGTGGACTGATTCTAGTGTTCCACTAGTATCCTAATGGTATCAGGAGAAACTGAGGAAGGCCCTAGACATTCCGTTTACAGCCTATATAGCAAATTGCAGGAGGTGGGGGGTGGGAAGGGGTGGAATGGAAAAATGGACAATTGCACATTTTGTTTCTTTGTTTTTAATCTGTTGTGTATCTGACCCTGTGTTAGAGCAACCTCTAGACTTCCTTGGCTACTTCAGGGGTATACTCAACCAGTCACAGTAGACAGAGGGCTTACAAAGTTTAAGAGAATCTTTCCTGGGTTGTCATTTGTGCTAAAAACATGTTCTTATGTAACATGGAATGTTGGGAAAAGTGATGAATCTGGAATGAAGGCTCTGAGTTTGAACGCTGTTGTTGTCACTTCTTCCCTGGGAAGCTGTCACCAAGCCTCAGCTCTCACATTCATAAAATGAGGGGATTTGCTATATATCTCAAGTTACTGACCCCAAGACAGGGTGTAAAGGTGAATTGGGTACTACTTCACAAATAAATCATGTTCAATATAATAAAGGACCACATTTTCAAGTAATTTGATTCTTTATCAATGGATCCTGCTTGACTGCATTCAAAGTAGTCTTCAGTGTTTTGACCTGGATCACCATCTTCCTGTCCAGCTGTGAAATCTTATGTCAATTGGAAGTTATTGTAACCTGGTTTGCCTCCTCTTCACTGGCAGTATCTTCTCCAAATTGTGAAGAAATACTCTGGAATCAATGAATTAAATAATAGGCAGTTGGTTTGTTTTATTTGAAAAAGATATTCATGCATCTTTTAAGTGATCAAAACTTAATAGTTTGATCTATTCAATAGAACAGGAAGAAGTAAGAGATTTTGGCAAATTATAAAAATAAATTTAAAGTTGAAAGGAATCTTAGAGGTCAACTAATCTATTCATCTCATTTTATAGGTAAGGAAATTGAGAGGACAAGAGCATTTAGGTGATTTTCTTGTGGTCACACAGGAAATAAGTGCAATGACTCATACTCAGATCTTCTGCTTCAAACCCAGTATTATTTCAAATGTACCATGTTTTCTCAGAATATCTTTTTTTTTAATGTTCTTACTGAAAGAATGAGGAACTAATAAGGATTCAAGAGACTTATGGCATATCCTGAACTCAGGACTAATTTTAACAGATATTAATTCTCCCAGTTGCTATAAGCTATTAATTCCCCCCACCCACTTCTGCCTGGGCTCTCCACAGATTCAATACATTGATTCTACACTAAGAGTTTGTAATCACTCAATTATGGTGGCTTTTAAAATACTGAGCCTTTGGTTTAGCGCTTTAATCTTCCCAAAGAACATCATCTTTAAGGTGTGGCAGATTAAATCTTGCTTTTACTTTGTTCCTTTCATAAGCTGTAAGTGGTGTTTTAATATAGGTCTAAAAACATATTTCATGAAAAATGAATTATTCATAGAATAATTGTTTGGGGGTGTAATTACTTGTGATACAGGAAATACATTATAATGTATAATTATATTTTTCCAACATAATTACTAAGTATAATGACAATGTAGAATTCTGTATGATAATATGTGAAGAAATTGGGCTTCACTAGCATAACATTATCATTGTTAAACTTTACTATTTCAAACAAGTTTGTGTTTTTTATTTTAAAATGGAGAAATTAAAGATCCTTGGCCTTTTTTAGAATTATTTTTCTAAGTATGGAATGAACAAAGTAACGTTTAAATTTTTAGAAACTCTGTTGTGTTCTGAAATGCTTAGATTGTGATTCGTTTCTAAATCATTGTTCAACTCCAGATCATTTCTATTTAAAAAAAAATAGATTATGTGAGGGAATATCATTTAAAGCAAGGAAAAATGTGGTTTGTATTGACTTTCTTATTGCCAAGTTGCCGCTCATGACATTTTGGGTAAACGAATTTCTCAAGTACTATGAAATTATACTGTCATGGGTTAATCTTAAGTTAAATTAGATACTCCCAGTGCATTACCTAATATTTTTAAGATTAAAGTAAGGATTTTTGGAAGATACTTTGCCTTTTTTAATCCACTAAGGTACTTAAGTGAATAATTTTAACAACTAAGTGGTACTTCCTAAATAGTAAGTACTTCCTCTTAAAAGTGAATAACTTAGTAATTTAGAAAAGTCACTTAAGCACTCTTGGTTTCAGTTCTCACATGTGACATTAAGGAAGTGAATGATCACTGATGTCCGTCTGAGTTGTAAAATAAGGTTTTTGAATCTTTTGTTGAATTGGAAAAAAAAAGTTCCATATAGTAAATGTGAAATTAGTAATACAATGAGAGTATCTAATTTAAATTAAAAATGGGCATAATAAAAGACAAAAAATGGTAGAGATTTAATAGAAGCAGAAGAGTTTAAGTAGAGCTGGTAAGAATACACAAAAGAACTATAAAAGAAAGATCTTGGGGCAGCTAGGTGACACAGTAGTTTGCTTCCATCTGCATTCAGACTCTGTAATTCTTTCTCTGGATGTAAAACCACCATCTTTTAAAATCTTAAGTAGCTCAGCTAGAATTCCATCACTTCCATTAGCCTTATTATTCATTCCTGTGGATGTCTGGCTTTAGATCAGTATCCCCACCATCAAAGTTATTGGTGATGTCAAGATTTTTTTTTTCTTTCTGGAGGGGAAATTGGGGTTAAGCAACTTGCCCAAGGTCACAAGGCTAATTTTGGTGTTAAGTGTCTGAGGCCAGATTTGAACTCAGGTCCACCTGACTTGCTCTCTCTCTTTCATTTTGTTTTGTTTTGTTTCTTCTTCCTCATTGTTCATTCCATAGGTTATATTTTTTACACCTTGACTAAAGTTTAATGTAAAGGTATATGTAGACCTATATCTGATTGCATGCCACCATGGTTGGGGGGAAAGGTGAAAGTGAAGGAGATGGAGAAGGAGAAAATTTAGAACTCAAAAATTTGAGGAACTGAATGCTATGAACTAAAAGTAAATAATTTCTTAAAAAAAGATGGTGTTTTAAAGTGCAATACTCAATATGCCAGCAAATTTGGAAAGTACAACAGTGGCTTTAACAGTATGCAAACCAAAACTTACCAGAAGAAGAAGCTGGTTTTCAAAGAGGCAGGGGAACTAGAGACCAAATTACCAATAATTCCTGGATTACAGAGAAAGGAAAGGAGTTCTAGAAAACATCTACTGCTTCACTGAATACAACAAAGTCTTTGAATGTATGGATCACAACAAAATGTGTCAAGTCCTCAAAGAGATGGGAGTCCCACATCATTTTACCTGTCTCCTGAGGAGCCTGTATATGGGCCTAAATACAACATTTAGAACCAAAGGTGTAACAACTGATTGATTTAAGGCTGGGAAAGAAATACAAAAAGGCTATATATTGTCACCTTGTTTATTCAATTTATATGCAGAATATAACATGCAAAATGTCAGACTGTATGAATCAAAGCTGGATTAAGATTTCCAAGAGAAATATCATCAGTCTCAGATATGCACATGATACCACTTTGAGGGAAGAAATTGAAGTGAAATTAAGATGAGAGTGAAAGAGGAAGGTGTAAAAGCTAGCTCAAAGCATAACATCAAAAAACCACCACCACAACAAAAACAACTACTAAGATCTTGGCAACAGGTCCCATCACTTCCTGGCAAATAGAGAGAGAAGAAATGGAAGCAGTGTCAGATTTTATATTCTTGGATTCAAAGATCACTGCAGACAGTAACTGTAGCCATGAATTTTAAAGGTGATTGCTCCTTGGAAGGAAAGTTATGGAAAATATGGAGAGCCTATTAAAAAGCAGAGACAAAGGACCATATAGTCAAAGCTATGGCTTTTTTAGTAGCAATTTATGTTTGAGAGAGTTGAACTATAAGGAAAGCTGAGCACTGCAGAATCAACTAGGTTTGAATTGAGATGCTGAAGAAGTGTTTTGAGAGTCCACTGGACAGCAAGGAGGTCAAATTAGTAAATACTTGAAAAAATTAATTATTCACTAGAAGGTAAACTACTGAAGCTAAAGCCACATAATGAGGAGATAGGACTCATTGGAAAAGCCCCTGATATTGAAAGCAAAAGGAAAAAGGGACAACAGAGCATGAGATGGATAGATGGCCCATGGAAACAATGAACATGAACTTGGACAGACTTTGAGAGATAGTGGAAGATAGAAGGGCATGATGTGCTATGGTCCATAGGGTTACAAAGTCAGACATAACTGAACGTCAACAACAAAAGAAGTATTGGAACAGGGCCTTTCACCTCAATATTGGCCATAATAATTATGACTCTTTTTATAGAATATTTTAAGGTTTACAAAGTATTTTAGATTAGTTATTTCATTTGATCCATGTAATATCCTTGTGAAATGGAGGCTATTATTATTCCCATTTTATAGATGAGTAAACTAAAGTCAAGAGAAAATATGTGACTTCACCAGCATCTTATACTTAGCTAGAGTCTGAGGGTGTGTTGAGTATTGTCATTCCTAATTTACAGATGAAGAAACCAAGGCTGAGTGAGGTTAAGTGATTAAGTACAAGGCAAATATGAACTTGGCTTTTCTGATACCAAGTCCAATACTCTATCCATCATGACACAGCTACCTAACAAGCTTCATGTTTGCCTTCCCTCCCAACAATTCAATATTAAAGGAAAACACAAGAACATGGAAAATTAGTCAGCAGTAATGCCCTGCTATTTTGATTTACTAAAGGGGAAACTATTCACTCGAATGATTCAACTAGTTCAAAGGATAAATGATTCCGAAATGTTTCAGCTTGTATCCTTGTCTATTATTAATCTGAATTGAAATTTACCTTAAAGAACAATGTTGTTTTAATAGATATCTTAATAGTGTGAGTTTTCTCCCATTTGTAGCTCCAGCTGCAAGTACAGACCTCTCTGCTGGGAGCATTGTCCACATTTCCACTTTGGGTTTGGTTTATCCATGAGATCACAAGGAAAACTCATTTCAGAGGTATTAAAAGTACACAGTTAGAAAGAACTAGGTCTGGGTAAATGGTTTGGAAAAAATCCAAATCACATCACGCATGAAGAGCACAGAACACAGAAATAATGCAGGAAAATCATTGCTCCTTCTATTTTTGCCAGAATTTATGCCCAGATTTATCTGAATGCCAAATCTGAACTTTTGGGGTGATTGAGCATCTCTGTATGAAGCCTCTGGATTTGGGTCTGGCCTGCCTTTTGCCAGCATGTAATGACAAAAAATGTCTTATGTGATGGATATGGCTTGGTGAAAAACACAGAAACAGCATTATAAAGCTTTCTCGTCAAGCTTTGCTGTTTCTTTGTGATCCTGATTCATTTGACAACAAATCCAAATACTGTTGCATATCCTGTAACAGAAAATCTATGAAGGTCTCTGACCTTTGAAAGTAGATTTGGTCAAAAAGAAACTATTTTTTCCTAGGATATTGACAAATCATTTCTCTCTCTCTTTTTTTTTAAGAGCAAATGTTAAATTTATAGTTCAAACTAAAAAAAATATAAGGGGAGATTATATAGATGGATTGGAGAATATAATTTTGAATTGACTTACATTTCATATTGAAATTTGAAGAATGTAAAGTGGAAAAAAACTGAAAATAGCAAAAAATTCAATTCACCTCCAGATATTTTCTTTTAACATTGTATTAGATTCAATGCGTAGCCATGGAAATCTATTATCCATGGCCAAGGGCAAATTTTATCAATAGTACCAAAACAGAACAGGGTTTATTATCCCTTTTGGATAGATTTTGTTAAAAAAAAAAAGGCTAAAGAAACTAAACACAAAAAATGATTTCATGTGCTATAAGCCTATACTCAGATTCCATCATACTAAGCATACACCACACCTCATTTTACTGAAAAACATTTTAACTGAATAATCTAAATTTAAAATGTGTACATATTTTAAATAGAAGAATTAAGAGCTTAAGAAGTTTTCACAACTTAAAAATGATACCTCATTCAATTCATATACATACACACACATATATATATATATATACACATATATTAATACACACATACATATAATTTCCCCCATGACATAAAGAATTAGGCCTGGGGCGGCTAGGTGGCGCAGTCAGTAGAGTGTCGGTCCTGGAGTCAGAAGGACCTGAGTTCGGATCCAGCCTCAGACACAATGCACACACAAACACAAACTTAGCCATGTGACCTTGGGCAAGTTACTTAACCCCAATTGCCCTCCAAAAAAAAAAAAAAATTAGGGCTGTCAGTCTTTGTTTTTCTTGCTATATTTTTTTCATTCTGAAATATAAGATCTAGGATAAGGTATGATGAACAAAATTTTAAAAAATTAACATTATGAAAACATTTGAATAACAGCAGGAGTCTTAGAAAAATCAAAAGTATTGGAGAAAATCTCTGCAAAGGGGTAAAGTGAAGGGTATTGTGGCCTGGTCTAACTATCCAACACTGTACATTCCTAGATATTTTCTTCTCAGTTAGTTGAGATTTATTACATGTAGTTATAATTCCCTATCTATTTTAAACTTCCATAACTAGCCATCTCCAGAATGAATCATGATAAGACAAAGCAGAATAGTTTTCAGGATTTTGTGATGCATGAAGTTCTTTTAGGGTGTCCTAGATTCCCTGTATTTTTATTTTCCTTGCCTATTAATTGTAGCAATATTTTCAAGAGGCTTGTATATGTTATGGATAGAATGAAGGCTAGAATTATAGAAAGATATCTGAATGTGAATCCAGCCTCTGATACTACCAACATGTGTGACTCTCGGTAAGTAAATTAACCTCCCAGTGCCTCAGTTTACTCATGTGTAAATAGGGGGGAAATACCTCACAAGGTTTTTAGGTAGATAAAATGTTACAACATTTATAATATATACTTTGAAAACATTACAATGTTTATAAGTATGAGCTATTGTTGTCTGTCACAGTATAAACGCAAACACTTAAATCAGTATTTCATTACAAAGTGCTGCCCCACCATTCAAAAAAAAATCCCAAAACAGCCTTTGAGGTATAGTGCAAATATAATCATTGATATTTTAAAGATGATGAGATCGAGGTTATAAAAGTAAAACTGACTTTCTCTTGTCACACATATGGTGGTGTTGTTCTTTTCAGTCATTTCAGTCATGTCCAACTCATTTGCAGTTTTCTTGGCAAAGATACTTGAAAGGATTACAATTTTCTTCTCCAGCTCATTTTATAGATAAAGAACTGAGGCAAACAGGGTTAAGTGACTTGCTCAGGGTCACACAGCTTAAGTAAGTATCTGAGGTCACATTTGAACTCAGAAAGAGGAGTCTTTCTGACTTTAGACTTGGCACTCTATCCACTGTACAACCTAGATAATAAGTAACAGATATCACATCCATAGTCCCAAGTGCAATAGTTTACTTCTCTCAATAATAGCTGAGGTTATAGAAAAAACATCATGTAGGAAATTTTTTTTAATATTATGGTGGATGAATAAAAATACCAGTTATTAGAATATAAGATCATGAGGATGGGCATAGGATCTTATTTGAACTTCATCTCCCTTCACAATCCCTATTTTCTGAAATATAGATTTAGAGAATAATTTTACAAAAGGAGAACATAAACTCAAAAATAGTACTTTTCCAAGGTCTGACAGTTAGCATATTGTAGAGTTTGAACTCAAAAATTTGATTTAAGGGACTTCTGTACTGAATAGATGTCTCATCAATATTTGTTAAAATGAGTTGGATTTATTGAACTCATATAAATGAGTATGTACATATTGAATTGGATGTATAGATAAGTAATGAAAATGAAAGAACCAATTCCAACTGTCTGTGCAATAGAAGGATAGGAGAATTCAAAATAAGAGATATCTCAAAACACTGTACATATGGTTTTGGGATAAGTTGTATGAGGATTCTTTTGGGTGAAAGAATCATTTTCCTAAACATATTTTACATTATTGTATAATTAATTAGTATTAAAATAGCTTGCTTTCTTTGCACAAACTTGGGAAGCTTTGGGGGGAAATGTAGCACTGTACAAGGAGGTTGGCAAAGCTACCCAGAAATTCAGAACTTCACAAAGTAACAAATATTCACAAACATTTTCCCTAGAGTTGAAAATTAACAAATGGAAAATTAAGAGTTGTCTCTCTATCCAAATGTATTAAAAATCAAATATCCATAATTTTCTTTTTTTACAGTACTGTAGAATTTCTAGCAATTTTCCAAGCAAACGCAGGATTCCAAAGAAGGAAATTTGAAATTTCAGGTAGCAAGAGATTGCTTTGTAGCAAAGTGGATTTGAGCAGGGGTTTAAAAGAAAAGAGTGTCAGATGAGTGGAGAGAGGAGGTAGCAAGATGAAGGGTGGGAGATAGGAGAAAGGATATGGGAAGAGGCAGAGTGATGAAGGACTTTCATACCTGCAGGGAGTTTGAATCTTGTATTGAAGGTTAAGAAGTAGTTAGCAGAAGAGTATGCAGTTGTATGACTCAAGTGGTAAGAGAAGCTTGCTAGAGATGAGGAAACATTTCTCTCAGTCCAGGTGCAAATCCCCTGTGCTCTATACTTACTAAAAGAAAAATAAATGAATAACACATGCAGCCAGAAATTTTAGAACTGATGTTTACTGTAGTATAGCCAATCTTTTAGGACGGCTAGGTGGCGCAGTGAGTAGAGCGTCAGCCCTGGAGTCAGAAGGACCTGAGTTCGGATCCGACCTCAGACACTTAATGCACACACAAATAAAAACCTAGCTGTGTGACCTTGGGCAAGTTACTTAACCCCAATTGCCCTCCAAAAAGCAAAAAACAGACAAAAAAACCCCATCTTTTATAAAAAGGAAAAGAATTTCAAAAATTCTACAAGAATTAAAGTAGTAGGATTAGCCCTACTTAAATTTATGATTGCTGTTCCTACCCTTCCCTATCCATTTGAAGTTTCTTCCACCATTTCCAGTTATAACTAGCATTTGCGATGGACTATACAAATAATAAGTTATTACAAAAATAAAGAACATTAGTAATGGCTTCTCTCAAAAAACAGTCCATTTCAATTAAAAAGAGAGAGAGCATTGTGTACACATCAGGAATATCTGAAAGAGGAATAGAGGCACAACAAAAGTTAAAAAAAATTAACAAAACTGTATTTGCACTATCAACTTCACTAGCCATTTTTTAATTGCTTATCACTTTTACCACTACTGCATATGGATTAAAGTTTAAAAGTAAGTGACATTTGAAAACTGGTTTTAATGAATTCCTCATCCAAATGGCAGATTGGTGAGCCTGGAGGAAGATCTACTTTGTTATAATTAAAGCTTAGTTACAGTCAGAAAAGTGACTATGAAAAATGGCAATTATGCAACTGATGGGCTCTTCTGTCTTTGCGACATTTCTGCCCCCTTACTGAGCCATATTCTGCTGCTGTTGTTGAAGAACCATGGAATTGGGGATTTGCTTCTAGTGCGCCTTCAATGTCAGCAACAAAACTGTCATTGGGAATTGCCATGGCAGACTCATGCCTAATGAAAATGTAAAAGGTGCAAAGAACATACCTTGATTTTTCATAAGCTGAGTTGAATTTGCAGGACTGGCAGTTTAAGAAAAAGTATCTTTGATGGATGAATGGAGGGAAATTATGTAAAAAACATTAAGATGAAATAAACGTAGAGCCTATACTGTCAATCTTACTGTTACTTTTCAGAATATCACCCGCTAAAGTTGTACATGATATCTGACTGTTGTACTACTCAGGGGGAGAGAGAAAAATTCTTTGGGAGGGAAAAGGGGAATTTATATTACATGGGATGACATTAAGGGAAAAAAATGTAGATTGAATTCTGTTAGACATCTGGGATGAAGAATGGAAATTCCCATATTTGAAGGTCATTTTAAACTGGCTTGAGCCAAGCAGTTCATAACTGTTCTGCACTATGAAGTAGGTATCTTCAGTATCCTTTTCCAAGTCAAAAATGGCTTTGTGTAACGAAATAGTAAAATGCTAATGAAGAAGCAAGCTTGAAAATGGCTGTGAATGTTTTGCCATATGTTTGGAGGAGGAGGATTATGTTGGCCTTTCCTCTAAACTTAACTAAGCAACCAGACTGATTTTCACTCTTCATATGAGTAAGCCATTATACTGGGCAGCTAGGTGGGGCATGGAATGAGAGTGCTACGCCTGGAGTCACAAAGACTCATCTTCCTGAATTCAAATCTGACCTCAGACACTTACTAGTTGTGTGACCATGTGCAAGTCACTTTAACCCTATTTGCCTCAATTCTTCACCTGTAAAATGAGCTGGCAAAGGAAATGGCAAACAAACCCCAAATGAAGTCACAAAGAGTCAGATATGACTGACAAATGACTGAACAACAACAAGCTATTATACAGACTTCCTGGTCATTCTTGTTTATTTCAGGGCTATCAGATGGAGCATGTTTTCCAAAGCAAACTAGGCACATGTTTTGTTATGGAAGAATACCATATTTGCATATACTGGGGTGTAATCATCATAGAGGTGCCAGAGCCTGTATGTATGAATAAAGAAGAGAGGAATGGAGAGAAAACGACTGAAATTGCGAAAATATAATTACAAGGACTCTCAACTAGTCCTATTGAGTCATAAATAAGACTTCTTTTCCTACCATTACTCCCCAACATAACTAATAGATCTTTCAGTCTTTCTCAAGGGCCTCAAGAGAAGAGGAACCAAATGCCACTTTGGAAAAGTTGGGTTTTTTTAATCATAATGAAGTTTTCTCTCTATCAAACCTATGTTTGCCTCTTTTCAATTTAAGATCATGGATTTACAGCTGGGATTAGGACCTATGTGGCAAACTAGCCCAACCTCATTATTTCACAAATGAGGCAGAGTCCAGAGAAATAAATAATTTACCCAAAGTCACAGTAACCAAACTGAATTTTTTTTTAAAGCAATTGGGGTTAAGTAACTTGCTCAAGGTTACACGGCTAGTCATTATTTATGTGTGGGTGCTCATTTTCTGAGGCCGGTTTTGCTCCCGGGTCATCCCAACTCCGAGGCCGCGCTCTTACTCACTGCACCACCTAACCGCCCCCCAAACTGAAATTTTAATCCATGTTCCACAACTCTAAATCTAGCATACTTTCCAAAGCACTTCCACACATTGGTCTTAATTCTGCTCCCTTAGAACAATCAGAACAAGTTTGTTCCCTCTTCCATTTGAGATCCTTTTGGATCTTTGAGGACAATTTCCATCTGTGACAAATTGGTTTCTTCAATCAATCACATGCCATTAAGCTGAAGTAATTTGATATTGTTGTCACCCTCCTTTGGACTTATACGTATACTTACACTCTCATACTTATCAATATCTTTCCTAAAATGTGATGCATAGAGTTAAATTCAGATGTAGTATGATGACGGCAAAATATAGTGATACTATTACATCCCTAATGCTACATATTATTTCTCTCTTAATATAAGAGATTTTATCACCTTTTTTCCTCCTATATCACAAAGCTAATCAACACTGAGTTTGTGATTCACTAAGAGCCTAAGATAATTATTAGACAAATCAATGTTTAGCTCTGTCAGCTATCATGTTCTTAGGGGGCTGTTTTTTTAAACTCAAGAATGGTACTTCACATTTATCCATACTGAATTTCTCCTAATCAGATTAAGCCCAATGATACAGTCTATTAAAATCTTTTGAGTTTCTGATTCTGTCATCCAATGTAGTATGAATTCCTCCTAGCTTTGTGTGAACTTTAAGACTAAGAAGCTTATATTAATCAATGTAATTATCCCAGATAAAAGAGTATCAGAGTAGGGATATCTATCTTAGCTTGTAGATGTGTAAATAATGGCTATGCTGAGAAAACAGGCCATTATAGTATTAGAAGTCTTTATGAAAGGGAACCTGAAATAATCATAGTGTGGTCTCTTACATTCTCATGATTTAGTGGACTACAAACACAATGTCAGTTAATAGTGTTATAAATCAGCCCAAGGATTTAATAAAATTTTATGGTACAGTATGACATGCAATAGTGTCCACAACTAGAAAGATGATACTCCTGATATATACCCTGCTAGGTAAGATGGTGACCCCTAGGATCATAGGGTCATAGATATGGAGGGGTCACTGAGGCTGTCTAGTGACTCATCTATAGAGGAGGTAACAAAGGATCAAGGAAGTTTAATGACTTGTGGAAGGCTAAAGAGGAAGTGAGAGTCAAAGGTCAAATTGCTATACTCATCCTTTGACAGTAAAATCAATGATATGCTCCCATAACATGAGCTTACTTTGAGCAAGTCACTAAAATTTCCAATGTCTCAGAAAATCAGCCTTTTAACATTTTCTGCAATCTGGGATTTGCAGAATTTGGGTGACAATCTATAGAAGGACCTCCTAGCCACACCCTGCCACACAATGATTCACCTAACTTACTGTCTTACGGAACTACCTGAGGCACTGAGAGGACAAGTGACAAATAATAGCTTGTCTATTATCTATCTACATCTATCTATCCACCTATGTATCATCAACCACCACCATCAATCAGTCATCCTCATGATTATCCTCATCATATCTCTCTTGCCCTCCTCTCTCCTATCTTCTCTCTTTATCATCTATCAGCTCTCTATTCATTATCTCTCTATCATTTCTATCTCTCATTTATCACTTATACATTCATCATCTGTCATTGCAGCCTATCATCTATCTATCTCCAATCTCTTCATATTCATCTGTCTATATATCAACAGAGAAAGAAAAGAATCAAAAGATATGGTTAAACTAAGTGAACTACTAAATATTGGAGAGTTATTTTTCTCTTGTTTTTAATTGTGAACTTAGTCATCAGGAAATAAAAATATTTTAATATATAAAGAAGGACCAAAAAGGGGATTTACTTTGAATTTATGCTATATATAATTTTTAAAACAGTTTAGTTTAATTTTCCAAGTTAACAGGGTTTTTTATTTGTTTTACTAATCTTTCCCTCCCATTATCCCTCCCCTATCCCACAAGTGAACTATTCTGGTGTGTACTGTTCTGGTACTCCACTGGCATAAATCTTGAGCATCCAAGGTCATGATCATTCCAGAGTGAGGCCTCAAGGAAGAACTTTGCTTAACAATATATAGAAAATATCCAACAATTCTTAGAGCAGTTTTAAGCTATTAAAATGTAGCATTCATTAAAGAATTTTTGGATATCTTGTATTTCATATATATGAAATATTACATATTGATTCATTGAACATTTATGGGGCTTCAGGGAGAACTTTTTGTTTGGTAGTTTGCTGAAAATCTTTCTAAAATTTTAATGCACTTGTATATAGTATACACTATACATATGACACATAAAGGAACTAGAGGGGAACAGTGATGTATTGTTAGAATATGCACTGGTTATGGGACCAGAGGATCTAGGAACAAATAATTTCTTTGGTATTTACTACCTGTGTGACTTTGGTTAATTCACTAAACATTCCCAGCCCTCATTTTCCTCAAATGTAAAATAACTGGTTTGAAATAGTTGAGTTCAGAGGTCAGTTCTAGCCCTGTGAGTATAATTAATACAACTGAACCATTATTGAGGATTATTAATCATACTTTTAATCCCTTTGGATCATCATTGTGAAAAAAAATTCTCATTGTTTTATACTCTGAATGTAGATATTGAAAGAATAAAAATTATTTGACTGGATCTTTAGATAATGTAAGGGAGTATTCAGTTGGTTTTTTCTTTGTTTGTTCTTCAATACCCTGATAGAAATTTGTCTGGATGTCATTTTGTGATTAAGGTAATATACTGTAGAATAAGGAAGAGCACACTTGAAATCAGGAGAAATCTAGCCTCTCATAGCATCAACTTCTTCATCTGCAAAATGGAACTAACAGTACCAACAGTAGCCTCACAGGTACTCATAAGGAATCATTAAGACAGACAAGGATCATGAATATATTTGGTCCCAAAATCCAATAGATTGTTGTGTCAAACTCCAATAGAAACAGAGCCACCAAACCATACGTTAAGGATACTGGCAGCTGCATATTGACTTAGAAAACCATAAATTAACATTATCTATGTTATATTGCATTTTTATTAATTTTGTTGAACATTTCCCAATTACACTTTAATCTGGTTCATGCTTCACTCAACAGTGTTTGATACCTCTGTCAGTCTATCTGGAATATTACTGCTCTTCACTTGTAATATGTTCCTAAGCCTGACATGTATCTATATCCCTATACTCCTTTCCACAGAGTTCCTACTTTTTGCTATCTTTCAATTTCTCCTTCTAGCCAAGAAAACTGTACTTCACTTCCCAGAAGTCTCTGTTGCTGATAAAGGACTACAAAAAAATATAAATTCCCCTACTCATACCTCTAGTAACAATAGGTTTATTCTACATCATAGGATTGGGTATTTCTTTTACTCTTTGGTAGTACTATTTTGAATGCTGACTACACTGGTCCATTAAAAAAGAGAAAAAAAAAACTAAACATCTACCATTTGCCCATTATTTGCTTCTTTAGTTGTATAGAGTGCTGGTCAGGATAGAGGGGGGATTATATCACTGTCAATAGCTATATTTTAGAATTAAGAGCTCCATTGATTGATCTAAAAGGGTAATTTAATCAGTGGGTAGGAAGGTGTGCATACAAACCTCCACTTATTCTCACACAACCATCCCAATCACCTTACTCCTCTGGTTACACCAGACATGGAGACAACAGGGCAGGAAATATATAATCTGATCCCAACCAGATACTCTCAGTTATTACAGAGGCAAATCCTATTGCTCTCTTTTTAGGATCACCACAACTGGGAACCCTATTCTATGGAGTAGTGTCCAGTGAGATACTGCTTTCCTCTCATGCCGTCATCCACACACTTTCATTTTCCAGGAAGAAAAGATATATAGATCAGGAAGAGCAGAGATAGATAATAATGACATTGGCTTTTTACTGTGACCCACGTCTTTTTCTGAACTTTCCCTTCCTCTTTTTTTTTTTTTTTTTTTGGTGAAAGGCACTACCATCCATCTAGTTTCCCAGATTCTCAATCTCCCCTTTATCCTTGACTCTTTACTAATAGACACTGCTCTCTTTGAAGTTATCAATAGTTTCAATGTCTTATTTTGATTGTTTTATCTTAATCTTAATCCTTTATAGACCTTTCCATAGAATTTGTCACCATTAATCACTACTCCTCCTGGACATTTCTCAGTTTTCTCTTGAATATCCTGATTTTTCTTTCTTTTGTTTCCATTACATTTCTTTTTTTTTTTTTTAGAAAAACATGGAAAAACTTTTATGAAATAATGAAGAACAAAATGAACAGAACCAAGATAATGTTGTATACCGTAACGGCAATATTGTTTTAAGAATGACTTTAAACAAATAAGTCATTTTGATTATTATAAATACCCAAATTAACAACAAAAGACACTTGAAGAAAGAGAAAAAAGGACATTAATAAGCTGGAGTCCATGACATAAGGATGGGCTGAAGGAGCTGAGATGGTTTAGCCTGGAGGAAGAGAAGACTCAAGGAGACATGCTAGCTTGTCTTCAAGAGCTGAAAGCCTGGGGGCTGGAGGAGGCCCTTGATCTGTTCAGTCTGGCCCCAGAGAGCAGAACTAGGACCTCTTTGCAGGTTCATTGTTAGGCTCATTGTCAGGAAAAGATTTCTAATCATCAGAGCTGTCCAAGAGTCCAATAGACAGTCACAAGAGGTAGTGGGGTCTTGCTTCTTGAGTACTTCAAGCAAAGGCTGGGAATATCATAACCAGGATTTCTTTTACATCTGGATTGGGCCAGATAGCTGCCAAGGTCTCTTCTCACTCTCAGATTCTTCAGTTCTATAACTGGTGAAACAAAATGGCACTCAGTCCCCAGGCTTCCACAGTGACAACAGCAGAATGGCTGGACTGGTCTCAATGCCAACCTTCTTTGCCAATGTGAAATTCACCCTTTTAGGATAGAGAAGAAAACTGGCTGAGTTGTAAGTGTTCACTGCCATGCCAGCAGCATCAGACTTGGTTTCTCATTTCACTGGTAGGTGAAAACAGCATTTGAGCCTTTGTCCACCAGAGTCCAAGCTATTAACAAAGAGCTATTATCAAGGGTGAGAAGAATGGGATGAAGAATGGAGGTCAGGGAGTAGTGGCTTCCATGTCCAGAAGAAACAGAGGAGGAAAGCTCCATTACATTTCTAACTATTCCTACTCAGTCTCTTTTGCTCAATCAACCTCTAAGTCATGCCCCCTGACTGTGGCTATATTCTAAACTGTCTTCTAGACCTTTCTATCTCTTTTCTCAATACTTTCTCAGAAATCTCATCAGATTCTATAATATTATATTATATAAATTAATTATAATTTCTATGTATGTGACTCCCTGATCTAGATAGCCAAACCTGACCAGCATCTATCCCTCCCCCTGATAAAATACCTTCACTGGCTACATGATTTACATATAAAACCTGATATTATAAGCAAACTGGGAGATCAAGCAATAGTTTACCTGTCAGGTTTATAGAGAACAGAAGAATTTATGACCAAACAACAGATAGAAAACATTATGAAATGCAAAATGGATAATTTTGATTCCATTAAATTGAAAAGTTTTTGCACAAACAAAGCAAATGCAATCAAGATTAGGAGGGAAACAGAAAATTGGGAAAGGATTTTTACAACCAGTGTCTCTGATAAAGGCCTCATTTCTAAAATATATAGAGAACTGAGTCAAATTTTTAAGAATAAAAGTCATTCCCCAATTGTAAATGGTCAAAGGATAAGAAAAGGTAGTTTTAAGAGGAAGAAATTAAAGCTAACTATAATCATATGAAAAATACTCTAAATCTCTAATGATTAGAAAAATGCAAATCAAAACAACTCTTAGGTACCACATCATGGCCTATCAGATTGACTAACATGACAAAACAGGAAAATAATAAATTCTGGAGAAGATGTGGGAAAATTGGAACACAAATGCATTGTTTGTAGAGTTGTGAACTGATCCAACCATTTTGGAGAGCAATTTGGAATTATGCCCAAAGGACTATAAAAATGTGTATACCCTTTGACCTGGCAATATGACTTCTAGGGCTATATGCCAAAGAGATCATAAAAAAATGGGAAAAGGACCCACATATACAAAAATATTTATAGCAGCTCTTTTTGTGGTGGCCAAGAAATTGGGAATTAAAAAATTCCCCACCTATTGGGGAATGACTGAACAAATTGTGGTATATGAATGTAATGGAATACTACTGTCGTCTAAGAAATGATGAGCAGGTGGACTTCAGAAAAATCTGGAAAGACTTGAATGAAGTGATGCTGAGTGAAAGGTATAGAACTGAGAACAGTAACAGCCACAATGTGTGATGACTAACTTTGATAGACTGATCCCTTCTTAGCAATGCAAGGATCTAAGACAAGTCCAAAAGACTCATGAAGGAAAATGCTATCAACATCCAGAGAAAGAACTATGCAGTCAGAATGCAGATGGAAGCATACTATTTGCTCTTTTTAAAATTGTTTTGTTTTTTCTTTCTTGTAGTTTCTCCCATTCATTCTAATTTTTCTTTACAACATGAGTAATGTGAAAATGTTTAGTAAGAATGTATAATCCAGAGGAGAAAGAATTACAGTCTGAATGCATATTGAATCAAACTACTTGCTCTCTTTTTTGTTTTGTTCTCTCTTTCTCATTGTTCATTCCATCGGTTAGAATCCTTCTTTAAAACTTGACCAATGTCTGATGTGAAGGTATTTGAAGACACTTTTTCAGATTGCATGCAACCATAGGGAGGAGGGAAAAGGAGAGGGAAGGGGAGAAAATTTGGCAATCAAAAGCTTGTAGAACTGAATGTAGTAAATTAAAATTAATTTTTTTTAAGAATGTATATATAGAGTGTTTTTCAGATTGCATATTGTCTAGGGAAGGGGGAGAGGCAGAGAAAATTTAAAACTCAAAAGTTTATGGAACTGAATGTTGAAAACTAAAATTAAATTATTTTAACAGAAAAAAATATACCTTAACAAAGCCCACTGTCTTGCTTGGACCTTAGCCAAGATATCCATTTCATGAGGGGAACTTCCAGGTTCACTTCTTTCCTAGCTTGCCTTGTTCTCTAGACTTTACTACTTCTTACTCAGCAAACTTTCTCCTCTCCTCACCTGCCCCCATTTTGTAGACTCCCTTTGTTTGTTGTCTTCCACTAGAATGCTAAGCTTCTTAAAAGTAAGGACTATGCTGTTTTCTTGTGTTCACATCCCCCATCTTTTTGTATAATGCCTGGCACATAATAATCACTTAATAAATGTACTATCTGTATATCAATCTAATCTCACTCTCTTAAAATCCAGTCTACATACCAAATTATTAGACATTTCAAGTGATTGCCTTAAAGACATTTTGTACTCAAGATGTATCAGAAATAAACACCCCTAAAACTCATTACCTTTCTCCCCAAATTAAGTTCTTTTCTTTTTTTTTAAAGCAATTGGGGTTAAGAAACTTGCCCAAGATTACAAGGCCAGTTTTTTTTTGTGTGTGGCTGTTAAGTATCTGAGGCTGGAACTGATTCCAGGTCCTCCCAATTCCTGGGCTGGCACTCTTACTCATTGAGCCACCTAGCCACCCCAATTTAGTTCTTTTCTTAATCTCTATGTGATTGCAGATGTCACTATCTTTCTGGTCACTCAAATTCTCAATCTAGGCATTATCCTTGACTTGCCACTTTTACTTCTCCCCCCCCAATCTAGTTTCCAAAACTTATGTTCTACCTTCACAAGTTCTCTAACATGTGGTCTATTCTCTTTAATCACAGAGTCACTACAATCTTATCATCTGTCACCTGGACTATTACTATAGCTTCCTAATTAATCTCATTTCCTCATTTCTATCATGTACAATCCATCCATCACACAGCTACCAACCCTCTTGCCTTCAAAAAAGAGATTTTATACATATTCCCTGTAGGAAGAATTATTTTAAGTTGTGTAAAGTATATTATAATTAGTATAGCAATATATGCATAAAATTTAATAATAAATAAGTTAAATGTATATTAGGATTTCATTTTTTAATTGAGTTGGCTATCTAAAAAAAAAAACTTTAAATATCACTGGTTTAGATTATCAAGAAGAACAATTTGATTAGGAAAGAGTTGGCTGGTAATTTGCCACACCATTAGAAAATAAATGTATTTGAAGACATAGCATTGCTTGAACCAATTTAGTTTTGCTTTTGAAACTGCAAAACATTTATATAGTTCACAGCATTACAAATGTCTTGTATACTACATAATTACAGTAATCTGGAATTTCCCAACACCTTTCTTCCAAAGAATGTGAAATATTCTAACATTGTCTTGTGTTTCACTACACTCCCACAAATCACACAGCAAATATAACAATAGCCAAACAAACTGAGTAGGAGAGACTGGAACATTTGCTAAAGGCCATGTCACAGATCAGAGCACAGAGCTGAAGTAAGCCTTAAGTCTCTAGCTCCCTAGATCCTGCAGACTCTAAGTCTCTGAGGGAGTGTTTAGATCTTAGCTCCTAAAAGACCATGTCTTTTTTGTGCACTATCTTAGCACCTGAATTTAATAAAAGGCACCTTTTGCAGATACTCACATTTGAACTTTGGAGAGTGGAAATGCAACAAACTTGGAGGCTTGATCCTAAAAGTACAGCCATCCTTAAAATTCAACATATAGTACAAAACTCACCCTCTCTCTTATTAGCCCTTTGACCAATAAAGCTGATTTGATCTCTACACAATTCATTTATTCAGTGAATATTTATTAAATCAAGACACAAGGCATTATGACAGACATTATGAGGATATGAAAAAGAAAAATGCAGTTGTTGCTCTCAAAAAGCTTACATTTAATAGAGAAATAATAAGAAATGAACTAATGAAGTGAGAAGTGTTAGAGGTCTTCCAATCCATACCCTCATTTTGTAGGTAGGGAAATTGAAGCCCAAAAATTCAAGTAACATCTTCATTATGATAATCTAAGATAAGTACAAAAATCTCTATAATTCTCCACTCAGCTATCAAAATTAAAACCCTAAAGCTCAGGACCGACCATGTCATACTTTCCCCCAAATTCAATAAATTCCAGTGAATCCTATCACTTCAGGGATCAAATATAAAATCCTTTGACATTCAAAGTGCTTCATAACTTGCTCTCTCTCGCAATCCAATGGTGTCACACATTATACCACACTCTCCATGCACAGTGGCCTATATGTAAGGGCCACTCGATGTTTAACAGGTACAAACAGGTAGGGGGTAATTTGGTACATGATAAATTACAGGTAATACAGAAATATAAAGTGGGTGACTCCTACTCAACAATGATTGACAAGTAGGATTGGGAATAATGGGTTACTAAATGAGCATAACTTTCAGTACTTTTTTAAAACTGTGTGTGTAGCAATGTAAAGGTTTTGTGGTACACCTTTTGCGATCATTAATGTATCCCCCTTGGAACAAGGTATTTATCTTTTTCTCTTCAACTTTCTAGATGTCCCAGGGCTATAGCAATTAGAAGATGTGAATAAGGCAACATAAGGACATAAACAATATATGGGATTTAGACACCATAAAGTACTTACTGCCTCTCCTGGGGAGGGAAGAAGGAGAGGAAAGCAGATTATTCTAAACCTTAAAACAATAGGAAATACAATGAAGGTTGGAGCCAAGATGGCAACCAACCAGTTTAACACCTCTAGAATTCCTTTCCAAACAACTTTAAAATATTATCTCAAATCAAATTTTGGAATGGCAGAACCAACAAAAAAAGTTGAGATGAGATTTTTTTTTCCATTTTTAAGAAACTTAAGAGGGTAGGCAGAAAAATTATGTAACATGGGGTGACGATCTAGTGGAGGGATATCTAGAGTGCACACATGCTAGAGCAGCAGTGGTTTAGGGGTGCCTGGACAGAGTACCAAAGCAGAGATGAGCAGTAGTACAGGGGGACCTTCTTAATGCAATGTAATGTGTCTCTGGGCAAGTCACTTCTTTCGTAAAGAGCACTGAATAGTACCTCTCCCGGGATCACACCACCTTAGAAGCACTGCAAATGTGCAGATCCTGAGAACTAGCTCTGCAAACAGCAGCATAAAAAACAAAACAAAACAAACACAAACAACAACAGCAAAAATACCCTAAAGCTTGTGACAGAGCCTTCCCACCCCCAGGTAAGGAGAAGCCAACTTTAATACAGAGTTAAAATTTAAGAGATAGGCTAGAAAAATGAGCAAGCAACAACAAAAAAGACAAAAGAATTATACCATAAAAAGCTAGTATGGTGGTAGGAAAGACCAAGACATAAACTAAGAAGAAGACAATAATGTGAAAATAAACTTTAAAAAATGCTAACTGATTGGAGCCTAACAAGAATCCCTGGAAGATTTAAAAGAAAGAGATAGGAATAGGAAAAGAATGGGAAAATAAATGAAAGTGATACAAGAAAATTATGAAAATAGAACCACAGCTTGATAAAAGATGCGTTAAAATGCTGAAGAGGGGCAGCAAGGTGACACAATGGATAGAGCACTGACTGACCTGGAAATCAGGAGGATCTGAGTTCAAACCCAACTTCAGACACTTGACACTGAACTAGTGTTATGACCTTGGGCAAGTCACTTAGCCCCAATTGCCCTGCTTTCTCCCCCTCCAAAAAAGACAAAAAAAAAATACTGAAGAAAAAAATACCTTATTAAAAAACGAGAGAGACCTAACCAAGTAGTAAAAGAGGCAGAAAAATATACTGAAATAACTACTTAAAGAAACAGAATTGGTCAAAAAGAAAAAAAAAAGTACAAAAGATCGTTGAAAAAAATCATTCCTTAAAAATTAGAATTGAACAAATGGAAGTTAATGACTCCATGAGACATCAAGGAACAACAAAGTAAAGTCAAAAGAATGAAGAAAAGGGGTGGCTAGGTGGCACAGTGAGTAAGAGTGCCAGCCCCCGAGTTGGGATAACCCAGGATTGGATCCGGCCTCAGAAAATGAGCACCCACACATAAATAATGACAGGCTGTAGAACCTTGAGGAAGTTACTTAATCCCAATTGTTTAAAAATAAAATAAAATAAAAAGAATGAAGAAAAATAAAAGAAAATGTGAAATATCTCACTGGAAAAATAACTGACCTGGAATATAGATGGAAAATAGATAATATATTAATTATTATACTAGCTGAAAGACATGGTTAAGAAAGAACCTAAACATCATATTTGAAAAAATAATCAAGAAAAGCTGTCTCTATATCTTAGGTCCAGAAATAGAAATTGGAAAAATCCACCTATCACCTCCCAAAAGAGTTCTCCAAATGAACATTCTCAGCAATATTATAGACAAATTCCAGAGCTCCAAGGTCAAAGAGAAATTGTTTCAAGCAGCCAGAAAGAAACAACTTAAATATGTGGAACCACAATCAGAATCACAAAATATTTAATGGCTTCCACATTAAAGGAATGGAGAGCTTGGAATATGATATTCTGGAAGGCATAAGAGCCAGACTATAACTCATAAGGACTTTATCATTATTAGGGCAATAAAAGAGTTTATATGGGCAAAAGACATGGGAGTGAATAGATTATTTTGGAATGATCTCAAAAAAATGAGAAGGGGAGAAAAAGGGATGCACTGGGAGAAGGGGAAAGGAAGAGGTAGAATGGGAAAAGTTCCTTGAATAAAAGAGATGTGAAAGGAAGAGTTTTTCCAAAAACCAGAAAATGGTGGGGTGGCAGTGGCAGTCAATTCTTGAACCTTATCCTCACTGGAATTAGTTCAAAGACAAAAGAGGATCTATCTCTATCTATAAATATGTGCATATACATACATACACATATACACCCAAAGTAATGTATAGAAATCTAACATACCCAATAAGGAAGTAGGAGGGGAAGGGGATAAGAGAAAATGGGGTGGGGATAGATTAAGGGAGGCAGTGGTAATGGTGATCAACTGTGAAAGACTTGGCTTCTCTGATCAATACAATTATCTAACACAATAAACAGAGGACCCATCATGAAAAATGCTAACCACCTCCAGAGAGAAAATGATGAACTCTTAGTGCAAAATGAAGTATAATTTTCTCTTGCTTTTTAAAAAAATATATTTTGCATAATTCCACATATATAATTCATTTTATATTGCTTGCCTTTTTGGTGGGTGAGGGAAGATTTGGGAGGGAGGAAGAAAATTTGGAACTCAAAATTTAAAAAGAAAAGGAGTTTGAAAAAATAAACAATACATTTGAGAACAAACAAAAAGAATGGCAGAACAGTTATTTCAAGAGAAATGACTAGAGTTCTAGTTTTTTTCCCCAACTTGAAAGCAGAGTCACTTGAGATGATACAAAGTTATTTACTCAAATAAATCACAATGGAACCTAAAGATTTAGCAAATAACATTACAAGCTTTCCCTCAGACACAAGCCTTATCCTACTTAACAGAAGACAAGTACCTTACAAAAAAATGAAAATATCAGGGTACCTTTCAAATATAACAATAGCTAACATTTATATAGTGTTTCAAGTTTTACAAAATACTTTACAAATATTAAATAATTTTATTCTCAAAATATTTTTTGTTATTCTCTCTATTTCACAAATGAGGAATTTGAGGTATATAGAGATTAAATGAATTGCCCTGGGTCACACACTGCTAGTATATCTGAGGCTAGATTTGAGCTCAGGCTTTCCAGACCATGGGATCAACACTCTTTCCACCTATCTGCTACCCAAATAAGCCAATTATATGTTTATACAATTTACATAAAGCATTTGTAGCTTATTTCACTTTAAAAATCTGTCTTGGGGCGGCTAGGTGGCGCAGTGAGTAAGAGCGCCGGCCTCGGAGTTGGGATAACCCAAGATCAAATCCGGCCTCAGAAAATGAGCACCCACACATAAATAATGACTAGCCGTGTAACCTTGAGCAAGTTACTTAACCCCAATTGCTTTAAAAAAAAAATCTGTCTTAAAAAGTGTTTCAATATGCTTCAAAAGCTATAAAAGTGTACAAATCCTTTCACTCAATAATACCAATATTTGGTCTGTATCCCAAAGAGATCAAAGAACAAAGGTACCTATTTGTATAAAAATAATGAAAGCAGTTAAAAAAAATAAGGGGATATCCATCAATTGGGGAATGGCTGAACAAGTTGTGAGATGTGGTATATGATTCTGATAGAATACTATTCTGCTATAAGAACTGGTGAACCACATGGTTTCAGAAAACCTAGGAAGATTTACATGAACTCATATTAAGTATAATGAGAAGGACCAAGAGAGTATTTCAAACAGTAACAGCAATATTGTAATGATAATCAACTGTGAAAGACTTAGCTATTCTTATCAAGACAAAGACCCAAGATGATTCCAAAAATCTCATGATGAAAAATGCTATTCAACTCCAGAGAGATAAGTGATGGACTCTGAAGGCAGATTGAACTATACTTTAAAAGGAAAGAAAAGCTTAATTTTTCTTTTTTTATTTTTGTCAGTTTTCTTTTGCAACATTGCTAATGTGGATTTTTTTTTTTTTTTGCATTACTTCACATGTATCATCAATACCAAATTGCTCGGCTTCTCAAGGAGGGTGGAGGGGTAGGACAGAGGAAGAAAATTTGGAAATCAAAATAAAAAATGATAATTTAATTTTTTTTTACATGTAGTTGGGAAATATTTAATGAAATAAGTAAAAATGATGCTTGGAAGATGAGTGGGACTAAGGAAATTGGGATCTCACCTTTTAGAAAAACAAAGTACAGATACTTAAGGGAATAAGAAAAACACACCTAGAAGACAAAGGAGACTACCATTTTTTTTTCTTCCAAATTTTTATCATTAAAAATATCGTTAAAAATGATTTAGTATTTTTTTTTCTTACTGTCTTGCAAAGGTTGGAAGTACAATGGTTAGAAACCATTCAATCCTGCTACTGACTGGCATGGTAAATTTTACCTGCTCCATTTCCAACCTGAGTTTTTTGTTAAACTTAGTAGGGACACCAGATGAGTATAGTCCCACTGTAGCTCAGAATTGCAACATTCCAAAGAAATCAAAATCTCAGTGTCTCTGCTAGCTGAGATTGCAGCCACAGATCACCTTCCCACTCCCCCATCCCCCCACCCCTGCCCCAGCATATGAGTCTTTCTTTGCAGTAACTAACTTCCCTGGGGTATAATTCCAGTATTGGGACTTATAAATATATGAATAATTTGTTATCTTTTCTGTATGAATACCAAGTTTTTTTCAAGAATGGTTAGACTGATTCATATAATATATGTCATCATCATCATCATAGTAAGCATTTATATAGTGCTTTAAGATTTGCAAAATGTTTTTTACAGATGAAGAAAATGAACTGAGAGAAGTTATATGAGTTGCCCATGGTCAAATAGTTAACAAATGTCTGAGTCAGGATTTGAATGCAGATTTTCTAGACTTAAATTCCATCTCTCTACCTCCTACTCTAGCTAGTTACACTAATATTTAAAGATAGAAGTTTATCTTCTCAGGATCCTCCCACATTGCAAAATCACATAATTTAATATATGGATTAATTTAATGTGTATGAGATAATATTTTAGAGACTTCTTTTTTAAAGTAGCAGTTCTAATTTCATCATCCTTTCAAGGGACTTTTCAGATGACTTTAGATAATTTGCATTACTTTTCATTTCTTCTTCCAAAACATGCTCAGATCTCTTCAATACTTCTACCTTTGTGGGGATTACTTTCTAATCTTACTCTGCATCAATAACCTATAGGTTTTTAGATGTTAAACCTTTAGATTTGCTTAAGCAGATATTTTCTCCAGTCTGTGCTTTTCCTACAATTACATTTCTACAAATTTTATTCATGCAAAATGCCTGATGAAATAATTTGAGGTTCTCTGCTTTCTATTTTAATCTCTACTTTCTATCTTATATATTTTCTCCTTCATATCCAAAGATGTGAAAAAATATCCATTAATATTTTATTGTGTTATTTTATATTTATATACTCTCTTAATTTAAATTTTATTGGAATACAAAATGAGAAAAGATGATCATTTTTCCAAAACTATCTTTCAATTTTACTATGTTACTAACTTTGGAATATCTTCTCTAGGAGACTGCATTACAGTTTTATGTGACAATATTGTGTACATTAGCTTCTAGGTTTCCCTTAACTACTAAACAGTTATCTAAATTTTATGTGATGTCAGATACTTTTAAAATTAATTAGTTTTGTGATATAACTCAAAATCTGATATCACTAAATTCCCTTTTTATTCTTTACCTTTCCTTTTCCTTTTCTTTCTTTACCATTTTTTCTTCCATGATTCTTGTTATTAACTTGTATAATTCTATGACATATACCCTTAGTAATTTGATTCATGAAGTGCAAAATTTATAATTTAGATAATATATAATTTTCACTGCTTTGGTGTGACCCAAACACAAATATTAACTATCTTTCCAATTATTTAGGCTTCCTTAACTATAGTGAAAACTGTAGAGAAGCTGTATTTCCTTAAGTTTGATATTTGTCATAATAAATACATAACTTCCAAATATTTAATGCATTTTGTTCTTAACATAAAGAGAAATTCCCTACCTCTCAACTTTTAATAACATAAAAATGGTGATGATTATTGTGCATAATTTTTGTAATTTTCCACTTTACCAAAGTAATTATACAACTGTTTTGTTTTTAATAGTTCTCTAAGTAAAATCATGCTATAGATTAATAAAATATTAATATTAATAAAATATTAACTTTTGCTTCCTCTTTGCCTATGATTATTCCTTTAATTTCCTTTCCATATTGCTAAAGCAAGAATTTCTAGCAATATCAATTGTAATTGGAGATGGTAGTTATCTTTGTTTCAGCCCTAATGTTACTGGGAAATTTTGTAGTGTTTCCCCATTAAAATTTATATTAGTTCTTGCTTTTTATCATACTAAGAGAAGGCCATTTCATTCTATTGTGTGTGTTTATTTTTTAATTTTTTTAGCATTTTAAACATAAATGAATGCAATATATTGGCAATTAGTTTTTTCTCCATATTGCTATGTGACTTATTGTGTTAAGATTAATTAGTCGTGAGGAATTTTATGAATGTGATCAATATCTTTATACATTGAAGAATTCCCATATTACTGCTAGTAACTTTCTTAATAATTATGAAATATTGTAATAAGTCTAGCAATATTTCATATGTTTTATATTAATATTTTTCATGTAACTTCTGTAATTCAGTAAATTCAATGCAATTTAATTCAACCATTATTTATAAAGCCTCTACTATGTCTTACTCCATTCTTGCACTCAGTTATTGTTAGGACAGTGTTTTGTAATCCTCAAAGAGCAGTAAAAGAATTGTTTTATTAATTCTGCCTCTATTATTACTTATATATTAGACTTCTTATTTCATAAAGTATAAAGTGCTCTTTTTCTGACTTATCACTTCATATTTTGGTTATCAGAACCATGTTCATCTCATAAAGAATGTTTTATTACATTTTCTCATTTTGGAGAACAAGTTGGCATAATTATTCTTTAATCTATTTGAAGAGGAGATTTCTTTGGAACTACATTTATGGTTTGTTCATTTTATCTTTCTGACATTGTTGGGTGTAGATTTTTTGTTTTCTATTTTGTTAATTTTTGTATTTTATGTTTTTATATATTTCAAAGCATTTTATTTGTTTTCATAATTGTTAGCAACGAATTGGTTGCTCTGTTTCTTCCAGATTTTTCTTATGTGTCTTATTGTGACTCTGTGCTCTATATTCTTTTTTTTTTTTTAAAAACAAATGCTTTATTAACTTCTGTTTTACATCATTCATTTCGGCCAGATTTTGAGTTACAATCATTTCCCCCCCATTATTCCCCTACCTAACCTCCCAGAATAGTAGTCCCACAAGATATCGCTTCCTTCAATCTACTCTCTCCCAAACCTTCTCCCATACCCCCATCGACTTTTCCATTAGAGGAAGGTGAGTCTTTGTGTCCCAATGCCTACACATCTTATCTCCCTATTACAGGCAAAAGAGTATTAATAATAGTATTTATATATATATTTGAAACTAATGTTACGACCTCAAATTTCAGATCCATTTCCTTCCTCCCTTGTCACCCATTACCTCTTGGGAGATAAGTAATTCGGTATATGTTGTACATGTCTAGCTATGCAAAACATTATCATAGTAGATATATTGTACAAGGCTGCTTATAATTCCCTCCCACTCATTCCACCCCCCACCTGGTCCATTCCCTACATGATCCTGTCCCTCTTCTATAGTGGGTACTTCCAACCTCCCCTCACCCCAAGGATGCCCTCCCATCCATCATCCCTCCTCTCATCCCCCTTCCCCCTATCCTGCTGCAGGTTGAGATATCCCATTTAGTATGTATGTCATTTTCTCCCTGAACCAAATTCAATGTGAATGTGGTTTTGCCTTTTTAGCCTTCCTTATTCTCCCCCTCTTTTGCAACCACTTCCCCTTGCTTCTTCTACATGGGATAGTTTACCTACCCTGTCTCTCCCCATCTCCTCTTGCCACTTTCCTCTCTCACCTCATACTTTCATCCCTTGAGTATTCTCCCTTCCCAACAAATTCAACCTATGCCCTCTATCCATATATGACTGTAACCATATACACACACATTCACATATGTATTCATATGACCACACCCCCTTCTTCCATTATTTTCATAGTGAGAAAGATATCATCAGTCACAGTTATTGCTTTTCCATATAGGAATGTAAATAGTTCAACTTTGATAAGTTCCTTTTGATTTCTTTTCCCTGATTACCTTCTCAGGCATCTCTTGCTTCTTGTGTCTGGATGTCAAATTTTCTATTCAATTCTGGTTTTTTCCTCAAGAATGCTTGAAAGTCCTCTATTCCACTGAATGACCATATTTTCCCCTGAAACAAAATACTCAGTTTTGCTGGGTAGGTGACCCTTGGGTTCATTCCCAGTTCTTTTGCCCTCTGGAATATCATATTCCATGCCCTTCGATCCCTCAGTGTAGAAGCTCTCTTTTTCCTCCAGACTTTCCTTGAGAATTTCTTGAAGGGTGATTTCTAGGTTCTTTCTTTGATCATGGCTTTCAGGTAGTCCAATAATTTTTAAATTGTCTCTCCTGGATCTATTTTCCAGGTCAGTGGTTTTTCCCATGAGATATTTCACATTGCCTTCTAATCTTTCATTTGTTTGGATCTGCTTAACAGCATCTTGATTTCTCATAAAGTCATTAGCTTCCATTTGCTCCAGTCTAACTCTGAAGGAATGAATCTCCTCAGTGAACTTTTGAGATTCTTGTTCCATCTGGCAAATTCGACTTTTTAAGGCATTCTTCTCCTCATTGCCCTTTGGGGCTTCCTTTGCCATTTGAGTTAGTCTATTTTTTAAGGTGTTGTTTTCCTCAGTCAGGCTGTTGACCCTCATTTCATACTTTTCCTGCATCCTTCTCATTTCTCTTTCCAATTTTTCCTCCACTTCTCTTATTTGATTTTTAAAGTCCTTCTTAAGGTCCTCTATGGCCTGCAACCCGCTCATGTTTTCCCCTGGGGCTTTTGGAGCAGGACTTCTGACCTCACAGTCCTTTTCCCGCTCTATGCCCCCAAAATAGGAGTCTAGGGTTGCATTTTTCTGTTTCCTTTGCCTTGGCATGTTGCCACTTAATTACTTGACTTTTGGGCTTGTTGCCACACTATGGCTTTAAGGCCAGATAGAGGAATTTTCGTCCCAAACGTGTGGGGGGCAACTTCTGTTTCTGGCAAGCTGTAAACCCACCCACGACTTCCATCCTAGATCACAGTCCAGATCCAGGGAGGTTAAAGCAAGAGTGATTACCCCCCAAGACTGATCGCTGGATCTCCCTACAATTAATTGCAGGCAGGGAGCTGGAGCTGCCTCTGAAAACTACAAAATGGCGTGTCTCCTCAGTGGCTTCTAGCCCCCAGGGGAGGGAGCCAACGCATTCCCTAAATACCGGACCCAAAGTCCATAGGATACTAACCTCTTACTTTTTCCTAGGCATGTCTATGTTGATAATTCTGGAGTCGCCACAGCTCCTGGTGTTCTGGGGTTCCTCCAGCCGGCTGCTGGCCCTGCCGCCTTGGGGCTAAAACCTCGGCTCAGGCAGACCTGGGCTCCGCTCTGCTCGGCTTCCCGCACTCTGCACGCTGTGCGCTGCCAGGTCCCAGACCGCTGCGCTGGTCCTTCCTGCAGGGCTGATGGGCTGTCTTCAGCTGGAGGTTAGCTTCTCTGTGTCGTTCTGTGGGTGCTGGGGCTCCAGAAGTTGTTCAGAGTCCCCTTTTACATAGTTTGGGGGGAATCTGGGGGCAGAGTGGCTTGGAAGAGCTGTTTCTACTCCTCCATCTTGGCTCCGCCCCCCTGTGCTCTATATTCTAGTTGTATAATTCTCTTTCTCATAGTTCCATTGATTTTTAAAGGTTTTCTAGTTTTTACTCTAAGTTGCCAATTCTTATTTGACTATTCAAATTCTTATTCCTGAATTCTAATTTTCTTCATTATATCATTCTTTTTTTTTTTAAAGCTTCATAATCCTCTTGGGAATTCTAGTTGCATTTTTCCCATTTGTGGATTTCTCTTTGATTTTTTAAAATTACAATGATTCTTAAGATCCTAAATTTTAATTTTCCTTTGCAGGGTGTTTCTTTTTATCTTTTCTTCTCTCTCTCTCTCTCTCTCTCTCTCTCTCTCTCTCTCTGTCTCTCTCTCTGTCTGTCTCTCTGTCTCTCTGTCTCTCTCTTTCTCCCTCCCTCCCCAAAGTCCTTTCACTTTATTTACCAATTCTTCTTCCTTTTAGGTCATGAACTAGAATGGGGCTTAAAAACAACCACTCACTCATGCATCTTACTGGAAATCCTTAAAATGTTCCCATACTCTTTGAGAATTTTACAAAGGATCATCATTTAATTTATCAATATTTGATTTATTGATATCTACCATCATTTCAATTTTGAAAAAAAAATTGGACATTGGGGAAATAAGTTTAATGTGATTGTACATGTACAGCACATATAAAATTATCAAATTTCCCTCCCATCTTGGGGAAGGAAAAATTGGTATTCAAAGTGTTATAAAAGTGAATGGTAAAAACTATCTTTATATGTAATTGGAAAAAATAAAACACTATTAATTGGGGAAAATTTTAAATAAAGTACAGGATAAAAGAAAAATAGGACATGTTCTGAACTCCACATGTATATCAAAATTGCTGCGACTTGACTAATAGAAATATTGGGCCTCCATTTGCAAGTTCTTTAAGCATACTAAGTGGTAATTCTAGTTGATCTGAAGATCTGAAAACATAGCAGTTGGATTACTAAAACATCAATAATAATGAGAAAAATATCCCTTTTCTTTTTTTTTAATTAATTTATTAGTTTAGTTTCAGTTAACAAGTTTCAATTCCATAGTTCCTTGATTTTCAAATTTCCTTTACTTCCCTCCCCCCTCCCCATACGACAGCATATAGTCCAGTATATGATCTGCAAATGCATTCATGTTAGACATTATTCCAATTACAAAGGCGTATTGTACTAGGTGGGACGAAAGATGGTAAGGAAGAAATAAAACCAAACAATGAAAAGAACAAGATCATTTAGTTTGCTTCCATCAGGATTCAGGTTCAGTTCTTTCTAGTTATATCTCTGGATGGCGCATTTCTCACTTTCTTGAGTCTTTCGGGATTAACTTATATCACTGCATTGCTGAAAAGAGTCCAGTCTGTCATAGTTGGTCATCACAAATATGGTATGTCTGTGATTGTACACAGATTTCTTCTGATTCTACTCTTCTCGATCAGCATCAGTTTGTTTAAGTCTCTCCAGGTAATTATGAAATCCGTCACCTCTTCATTTCTTATAGCACAATAAAATTCCATTACATTCATATACCACAACTTGTTTAGCCATTCCCCAATTGGTTGGCACCCCTTCAGTTTCCAATTCTTTGCAACCACAAAAAGGGCTGCTATAAATATTTTTGTACATATGGGTCTTGCTCCCACTTCTATGATCTCTTTGGGATATAACCCTAGAAGTGGTATGGCTGGGTCAAAGGGTATGAAATTGTTTATAATCCTTTGGGCATAATTCCAGATTGCTCTCCAGGATGTTTGGATAAGTTCACAACTCCACCAGCAATGTATTAGTGTTCCAATTTGTCCACATCCTCTCCAGCATTTGTCACTTTCTTGTTTTGTCATCTTAGCCAATCTGACTGGAGGGATGTGGTATCTCAGAGTTGTTTTGATTTCCATTTCTCTAATTAATAGTGATTTAGAGCATTTCTTCATATGCTTATAGATATCTTTAATTTCTTTCTCTGAAAATTTCCTGTTCATACCTTTGACCATTTATCAATTGGGGAATGTCTTGTATTCATATAGATTTGGCTCAATTCTCTATAAATTTTATAGATGAGTCCTTTATCAGAGACACAAGTTGTAAAAATTCTTTCCCAATTTCCCACCTCCCTCTTGATCTTGGTTACATTGGCTTTGTTTGTACAGAAGCTTTTCAATTTAATGTAATCAAAATTATCCATTTTGCATTTTATAATGCTCTCTAATTCTTGTTTGGTCCTAAAGTCTTCCCCTCTCCACAGATCTGTCAGGTAATCTATTCCTTGCTTTCCCAAATTGCTTACAGTATCATCCTTTACACCTAGATCATGCACCCATTTGGACTTTATTTTGGTATATGGTGTTAGATAATGATCTATGCCCAGTTTCTGCCATATTGTATTCCAGTTTTCCCAGCAGTTTTTGTCAAATAGTGCATTCTTATCCCAAAAACTGGGGTCTTTGGGTTTATCGAACAATAGATTGCTATATTCATTAACTGCTGGGTCTCCTGCACCTAATCTATTCCATTGATCCACTACTCTACACCTCTGCCAGGACCAAGCAGTTTTGATGACTGCTGCTGTATAATACAGATTAAGGTCTGGCATAGCTAGTCCACCTTCCCTAGCGTTTCTTTTCATTAATTCCCTTGATATACTAGACTGTTTGTTTTTCCAAATAAATTTTGTTATTATTTTGTCTAACTCTAGAAAGTAGTTTTTTGGTAAACTGATTGGTATGGCACTAAATATATAGTTTAGTTTGGGTAAAATTGTCATTTTTATTATATTAGCTCGACCCAGCCATGAGCAATTGATATTTTTCCAACTATTTAGATCTGCTTTTATTTGTGTGAGAAGTGTTTTGTAGTTGTGATCATATAGATTCTGGGTTTGTTTTGGCAAGTAGATTCCCAAATATTTTATAATGTCTACAGTGATTTTAAATGGGATTTCTTTTTCTATCTCTCGCTGTTGAGTTTCAGTAGAGATGTACAGGAATGCTGAGGATTTATGTGGGTTTATTTTATATCCTGCAACTTTGCCGAATTTATTTATTGTCTCAAGTAGTTTTTTACTTGATTCTCTAGAATTCTCTAAGTATATCATCATATCATCTGCGAAGAGTGATAGCTTGGTCATTTCTTTACCTAATTTGATTTCCTTTGATTTCTTTTTCCTCTCTAATTGCTACTGCTAGTGTTTCTAGTACCAGATTGAATATGAGGGGTGATAGTGGACACCCTTGTTTCACTCCTGATCTTATTGGAAAGGCTTCTAGTTTATCCCCGTTGCATATAATACTTGCTGATGGTTTTAAATAGATGCTATCAACTATTTTGAGGAAGGCTCCATTTATTCCTATACTTTCTAGTGTTTTTAATAGGAATGGGTGTTATACTTTGTCAAAAGCCTTTTCTGCATCTATTGAGATGATCATGTGGTTTCTGCTAGTTTTATTGTTGATGTGCTCAATTATACTGATGGTTTTCCTAATATTAAACCATCCTTGAATTCCTGGAATGAATCCTACCTGATCAGAGTGTATTATTTTTGTGATAAGTTGTTGGAGTCTTTTGGCTAATATTTTATTTAGAATTTTTGCATCTAAATTCATGAGGGAAATTAGTCTATAATTTTCTTTCTCTGTTTTATCTCTTCCTGATTTAGGAATCAGCACCATATTTGTGTCATAGAAAGAGTTTGGTAGGACTCCTTCTTCACTAATTTTCCCAAATAGTTTGTAGAGTATTGGAATCAATTGTTCTTTAAATGTTTGATAGAATTCACTAGTAAACCCATCTGGCCCTGGAGATTTTTTCCTAGGGAGTTCTTTGATGGCTTATTTGATTTCTTTTTCTGAGATGGGGTTATTTAGGTAATTCACTTCCTCTTCAGTTAATCTGGGCAATTTGTGATTTTGTAAATATTCATCCATTTCACTAAGATTGTCATATTTATGTGCATACAATTGGGAAAAATAATTCCTCATTATTTTTCTGATTTCCTCTTCATTGGAGGTAGATTCACCCTTTTTATTTTTGATACTCTTAATTTGGTTTTCTTCTTTCTTTTTTTTTATCATATTGACTAAGGGTCTATCAATTTTGTTGATTTTTTCATAAAACCAGTTCTTAGTTTTATTTATTAATTCAATGGTTTTCTTAATTTCAATTTTATTAATCTCACCTTTGGTTTTCAATATTTCTAATTTAGTACTTAATTGGGGATTTTCAATTTGTTCTTTTTCTAGCTTTTTCAATTGCATGTCTAATTCATTGACCTCCCCTCTCTGTGCTTTAATTAAGTATGCCCTCAGGGATATAAAACTTCCCCTGAGAACTGCCGTTAGTGCATCCCACAAATTTTGGTATGTTGTTTCATTATTATCATTCTCTTGAATGAAATTGTTGATCGTTTCTATAATTTCTTGTTTGACCCACCAATTTTTTAGGATTAAATTGTTTAATTTCCAATTAGTTTTTAGTCTATCTTTCCATGGCCCTTTATTGCATATAATTTTTATTGCATCATGATCTGAGAATGATGCACTTAATATTTCTGCTTTTCTGCACTGGATTATGAGGTTTTTATGCCCTAGTACATGGTCTATTTTTGAGTATTTACCATGCACTGCTGAGAAGAAAGTAAATTCCTTTTTATCCCCATTCAGTTTTCTCCAGACATCCATCATATCTAGTCTCTCTAAGATTCTATTCACCTCCTTAACTTCTTTCTTGTTTATTTTGAGGTTAGATTTATCGAGTTCAGAGAGAGGAAGATTAAGGTCCCCCACTAGTATAGTTTTGCTATCTATTTCTTCCTCTAATTCCTTTAACTTCTCCTCTAGGAATTTAGATGCTATACCACTTGGTGCACATATATTAAGTAGTGATATTGCTTCATTCTCGATGGTGCCTTTTAGTAGGATATCGTTTCCTTCCTTATCTCTTTTAATTAGATCTATTTTTGCTTTTGCTTTATCTGAGATAAGTATTGCTACCCCTGCTTTTTTTACTTTAGCTGAGGCATAATAAATTCTACTCCAACCTTTTACCCTTACCCTGTGGGTATCCCTTTGTTTCAAATGTGTTTCTTGTGGACAGCATATTGTAGGATTATGGTTTTTAATCCATTCTGCTATCCTCCTCTGTTTTATGGGAGAGTTCATCCCATTCACATTCACAGTAATAATGACTATCTGTCTCTTCCCCTCCATCCTATTCCCTCCCCCGTTTATGTTTTTGTTTCTCCCTTGTCCCTTCCCCTCCTTGAAGTTTTCCCTTTTGACCACCCCCTCCCTCAGTGTCCCACCCAGTGATCCCTCTTCTTAACCTACCCTCTCCCCTTATTACTGTTTCCCTCCCTTCTAATCCCCCCCTTTAGTCTCCTCTTTTTCACCCCCCCTTACCCTTCTGCTTTCTATAGGACGCAGTAAGTTTTCATACTTATCAGAGTGAATTACTCCCCGTTTGATTCCAAACCAATGAGAGTAAATTTTAAACATTGCTCTTCTCCCTCCCTCCTTTTCCTCTATTTAATGAATTTATGTGTCTATTCACATTAAAATCTTAAACTTCACTAATTTAAGTTGATCCCTCTTTGAACCAGAACCAGTGAGAATAGTGTTTAAATCATGTTCCTCTCCCTCTTTCTTTCCCCTCTTCTATAGTGTGTTTTAATGTCCCTTCAGATGGCATATTTTACCTTTTCCTAGCTCATCCTTTCCTTTTTCCCATTACAGTACCTTTGATCCCCTTAATAGTTTTGTTTTGTTTTTTTTTTAGACATCAGGTTAGTGGATTCATGCCCACACCCTCTATCTAAGTATAACCCTTTTTAAGGTCATGATAATCACAAAGGTTTTGAATATTGACAGTTATCTCCACATATAGGGATGTGAACATTTTGCTCTTGTTGCATCCCAAGTAATGAGTGTGTGTTTGTGGGTGTGGTGTGTGCACTTCTGCATGTGTGAGTCTATGTTACCCTTGTTTACCTTTTTATGTCCTTCTGGAGTCTTGTAATTGGAGATCAAATTTTCCATTGAGCTCTGGCTTTTTCATTAGGAAAGTCTGGAAGTCCCTTACTTCATTAAACGTCCATCTCCTTGCCTGAAAGATTATGCTCAGTTTTGCCGGGTAGTTAATCCTTGGTTGTAGTCCTAGCTCTCTTGCCCTATGAAATATCAAATTCCAGTCCCTCCGCTCTTTTAATGTAGAAGCTGCTAGGTCCTGTGTGATCCTAACTGTAGTTCCTCGATATTTGAATTGTTTCTTTTTGGCTGCTTGTAGAATTTTTTCTTTAATCTTGTAATTCTGGAATTTGGCTACTATATTTCTTGGAGTTTTCAGTTTGGGATCTCTCTCAGGAGGAGTTCGGTGAATTCTGTCGATAGTTATTTTATCTTTTGATTCCAGGACCTCAGGACAGTTCTCTTTGACAATCTCTTGGAGGATGTTGTCTAGGCTGCTTTTTTCATCATGGCTTTCTGGTAGACCAATAATTCTTAGTTTGTCTCTCCTGCATCTGTTCTCTAGGTCAGTTATTTTTCCAGTGAGATATTTTACATTTTCTTGCAAGTTTTCGATCGTCTTGTTTTGTTTGATTGACTCTTGCTGCATCATAGAGTTCTGAGCTTCAATTTGATTGTTTCTAATTTTTATCGAATTACGGTCTTCAGTTATTTTTTGAAGTTCCTTTTTTAGGGAGGTATTTTCTCCAATTACTTCACTGAGACGTTTTTCCAAGTTGGTCACTGCCTCCCTGATTTGGTCTTTAAAATTTTTCTTAAGCTCCTCCAGGAATGCTATTTGGGCTTGAGACCAGATCATGTTTCCTTCTGTGGTCTCAGGTGTGGGTAGAGAGTCTATATTGTCCTGTGTGTTTTGTTGTTCTTGCCCTGCATAGTATGCTCGAATAGACTTTTTTGCCTTCCCCTTCTCCTTCTGGGCTTCTTTTTTTCCCATTGTGACTTCCTGTTTCTTAGTTTCTCAGGCTATGAGTTTAGGGCCTGATCCTTGACTTTGAATACCTCTGGGTGGCTAGGTTATGGCTAAGTCAGGAAAGTCAGTGAGGGATGTAGATGAGTAGGTATGGGTGTGTCTGATCACTTCAGATTTCTGCCTCTATACCCCTGGGCTATAAGTAGGCTTTTGTTGGTAAGGAGAGGTGGGGCTTGTTGGGACCCCACCCTCTCTTCTCTTCAGACTCCTGGCTATCTCAGTTACACCCCTTCTTAGAGACTCTCAAGCCTGGGGCTATTTCCATTAACTTGGGATTTCAGTCTGGGTGGGAGACTTATCTTTGGGTTTTCTGCTTCATGAAGGAGGGATGGGAGGATCTGAGCAGCTAGAATTTACTTTGCCATTCCAGCGCCTGTATTATACAGACAGGCAGTTTCTAAACTTCCAGGCTGGGGGCTGAATGCAGCCAGAGAAGCCACTCTCTCCCCTGGGGGCCCAACTCTCCTACCTGACTCCAATGATCCTACCAGTCCAATAGATGAAGATGACTGTGATTCCTCCTCGGTAAGTCTGCAGGCTGGGGCTTTTGCTCTCTCTGGTGTAGTCTGCTTGTCTGCTCTTAGGTCTGGGCTGTGCAGACACCATGAGCTCTGCGCTCGACCAGTCCGGACACACTGGGCAGTCTCCTGGGCTGGACTCTGCCACATTTCGTCTTCCAGTGGGCTCTGTCACTCCGGATTCCACTCAGATTCACCCTTTGAGCCTTAGTGACCGAGGAGCTCAGAGAGGTTACTGCTTCCTTTCCACCATCTTGGCTCCTCCCAGCTCATCTGACTCCTTGTTTGCTTCTCCCTTTTCTTTTAGGCTTCTCTATAATGTTTCTTCTAAAAGTTTTAATTTGAGAATCTTTTTTGATCAAGAAGACAGAAGCAGAAATATAAAGAATTCTATGAAAATATGTCAAAATAAAATTAATTCCCATTGCTAATTAGATAATCTTTTTTCCATTAAAATAATCATGTAATAAACCACATTCGTCAGCCAAATTCTAAACCAATGAGGTATTAATCTATTTATCTTAATTTTAAATTATTTAGCATATTCTTTCTCTAATACTCTATGTTTATTCATATTCATCCTTACAGCTGTACCTCAGTGGTCTTATCTCACTAAATAAATTTCAAACTTCTGATGGTCACTAGTTTTATATTCTCTGGCTCAGTTCTGTTCTCTATGAATGGACTGAAGTATAGGTCATCTATTTCCCTTCAAATTGATGAGGATATTATAAAAAATTTATTCTAGTTTGGAGGGCAATTTCGAAGAGTGGTGCAATTGGTGTCACTGCTAGTGAAGGCAACACCTTACATTTCAATAAGCATGGGTTTTGAAGCAAGAGACACCTTTTCCTTCAACTTGATCCTATTATATCATAAGGTGATCATTTGGCTTGATTGTATTAAGGAATAACCTTCCTCAGAACTTCTATATATGTAGTTCTTGAAGTGAATGTTGCTGAATAGTTCTTAGAAACTGTTAGCAAAATCTTTTGGCACCTGTTACCTAAGGGAGGTTAGTGTAAGAGAGGCAGTATGTTGTTTTAAAATGGCAGTTCAGACAGCTTGAAGCAAGACAATAGGTTTCCTGCTGTTTTCAAAACCCCTCAAAAATATTCACTCAAAAAGGGGGAAAAAAGTTGCCTTGGCAACGAAGGACAATCCATTCTGTTTTACCCAGCCAGTCTCTTATTCAGTGACCCCTCTTTAATTGAGGGAGGAGGCAAGAACAAAAGAACCAAAGAAACTGAGCAGCTGGACAGGAGCATGGAAGAGTATTCTCTGACAAAGAAATCCAATACAGGGTTTCAAATCTTTAAACCAGATCTTAACTAGTCCTTATTTTCACTAATTGATTCTTTCTGGCCTGGTGTTACCAGCTTCTAAAGCACAGACTCCTATATTTATTTTACTTGCTCTTTTTCACTTCCTAAGGACATAAGTTATATATATATATATATATATACATATATATATATATACACAAATATATATATATATACATATATATATATACACAAATATATATATGTATATATATGTGTGTGTGTGTGTGTGTGTGTGTGTGTGTGTGTGTGTGTGTGTGTGTGTGTGTATATATATATATATATATATTTCTAATAGGCTTCAACCCATTCCAGGAAGCATTTATTATTGAGATTTTAAAAAGTTAACCTCCCCTACCAAGGAACTGGTCAAAAAATAACTGAATGTCTGTCCTCTGTAGTATTCCTTATTTTCTTTTTTTTTTTTTTAATTTTTTATCTCTTTATATATTTTTATTTTTTTAACATAATAGTATTTAGGTTTTTTTCCCCAATTATATGTAAAGATAGCTTCAAAATTCACTTTCATAAGATTTTAACTTCCAAAGTTCTTTTTTCTTCCTTCATTCTTTTCCTACCCCCTCCCAAAGGAGGCAAACCTGGCATAGGCTATACACGTATGATCATATTAAATATATTTCCACATTTGTCATGTTGTGAAAAAAGAATCAGAACAAAAGGGAGAAAAACATAAGAAAGACAAAAAAGATAAAAATGTCAAAAATTGTATACTTCAAGCTATGTTCAGACTCCATAGTTGTTTTTCTAAATTCCATCAGGACCTTAGCCTAAGAGGGCCAGGGTTTCCCACTGCATCCTGGACCATCTCAAGTGATCCTGATGATTATCTGGCCACTGGACCCAGATTACTCTGGATGAGAAAGTGAGACTGGCGACCTTGCATAGCCCTCCCTCATTCAAATGAAAGTCAACTGAAAGCCATGTCTTTATCTCCCTGATGTCATGCTCCTTTTCGAGAACAATGGACAAACACAACAACAATCTGGGTGAGCATTTTCCTTCATGAGTCTTTTGGGATCATCTAAAATTATTGTATCTCTGAGAAGAGCTAAATCTATCCAAATTGATCACTGCATCATGTTGCTGTTACTCTGCACAATGTTCTCCTGGTTCTGCTCACTTCACTTAGCATCAATCCATGCAAGACTTTCCAGGTTTTTCTGAAATCTTCCTGCTTGTCATTTTTTATGGAACAACAGTATTCCATTACCTTCATATATCATAACTTGTTCAGCCATTCTTCAATTAATGGGCATTCCATTAATTTCCAATTCTTTGCCACCAAAAAGGAGCTGTTATGATTATTGTTGTACATGTGGGTTCTTTTCCTTTTTTTTTTTTTTGCTTTTTTTGGAGGGCAATTGGGGTTAAGTAACTTGCCCAAGGTCACATGGCTAGGTTTTTGTTTGTGTGTTAAGTGTCTGAGGCCAGATCCGAACTCAGGTCCTTCTGACTTCAGGGCTGACGCTCTACTCACTGCGCCACCTAGCCACCCCCCCCTTTTTTTTTTAACAATCTCTTTGGGATACAGACTTAGTAGTGTTATTGCTGGATCAAAAGATATGCAGACAGCCCTTTGGGTGAAGTTCCAAATTTATTTTCAGAATGGTTAGATCATTTCACAACTCTACCAACAATGCATTAGCGTTCCAATTTTTCCACATCCTCTTCAACATTTATCATTTTCCTTTATGGTCATATTAGCCAATTTGATAGGTTGCAGTAGTACCTCAGAGTTGTTTTAATTTGCAATTCTTTAATCAATAGTTATGTAGAGCATTTTTATATGACTATACATAGCTTTAATTTCTTCATCTGAAAATTACTGTTTTATATCTTTTGACTGATAACCAATTGGGGAATGCCATATATTCTTATAAATTGGATTCAGTTCTCTATCAGTTTTAAAAATGAGGTCTTTATCAGTGACACTAACTGTAAAGATTGTTTTGTTTTCTAGCATTCTGTTTTCCTTCTAATCTTGGTTGCATTGGCTTTGTGAAAAAATACTTTTTAATTTAATGCCATCAAAATGATCCATTTTGCATCTCATAATGTTCTGTCTTATGCTTGGTCATAAATTCTTCCCTTCTCCATAGATCTGTTAGGTAACTAGTTGTTTCTCTACTAATTTGTTTATGGTATCACCCTTTATGTCTAAATAGTATAACCATTTTGACTTTGTTAGCGTATGATCAAAAATGTCATTTTAAAAAAATTGCTTCTCTAAGATTCTCTAAGTAGAACATCATATCATCTATAAAAAAGGATAGCTTTTTTTCCTTGTTGTCTATTCTAATTCCTTTAATTTCTTTTTCTTCTCTTACTGTTAAAGTTAACCTTTCTAGTACAATATTGAATAATAGTGTTGATAATGGACATTCTTGTTTTAACACTGACCTTACTGGGAAAGCTCCTAGCTTATCCCTATTGCATATAATGCTTGCTAGATTGTTTTTAGATAGATCCTACTGATTATTTTAAGGAAAACTCCATTTATTCCTATGCTCTCTAAAGTTTTTAGTGGGAATGGGTGCTTTATTTTTTTCAAAAGCTTGTTTCTGCTTCTACTGGGATAATCATATGATTTCTGTTAGTTTTGTTATTGGTATGATCAATATGGTGATAGTTTTCCTCATATTGAACCAGCCTATATTCCTGGTATAAATCCCACCTGGTCATAGTATATTCTCCTGGTGATAAACTGTTTCACTCTTTTGCTAATATTTTATTTAAAATTTTTGCATCAATATTCATTAGAGAAATTGGTCTACAAGTTACTTTTTCAGTTTTTACTATTATTGGTTTAGATACAGAACCGTATTTATGTAATAAAAAGAATTTTCTAGGACTCCGCCTGTTTTTCCAAATAGTTTATATAGTACTAGAATTAACTGTTCTTAAAATGTCTGGTAGAATTCACTTGTAAATCCATTCAACCCTGAAGATTATTTCTTAGAGAGTTCATTGATAGCATGTTCAATTTCTTTTTTTTTTTAAGCAATTGGGGTTAAGTAACTTGCTCAAGGTTACACGGCTAGTCATTATTTATGTGTGGGTGCTCATTTTCTGAGGCCGGATTTGATCTCGGGTCATCCCAACTCTGAGGCCGGCGCTCTATTCACTGTGCCACCTAGCCGCCCCTCAATTTCTTTTTTCCAAAATGGGGTTATTTAAGTAGTTTATTTCCTCCTCTGTTAATCTGGGCAATTTATATTTTTTATAAATATTTATCCATTTCACTTAGATTGTCAGAGTTATTGGCATACAGTTGGGCAAAATAGTACCTAATTCTTGTTTTGATTTTCTCTTCATTGGTGGTGAATTCACCTTCATCATTTTTGATACTGGTAATTTGGTTTCCTTCTTTCTTTCTTTCTTTTCTTTTTCTTTTTTTTGTAGGGAGGAAGGCAGGGCAATTGGGGTTAAGTGACTTGTCTAGGGTCACAGGGCTAGTAAGAGTTAAGTGTCTGAGGCCAGATTTGAACTCAGGTCCTCCTGACTCCAGGGCCAGTGCTCTATTCACTGTGCCACATGCCCACCCCTTTCTTTCTTTCTTTTTTTCTTAATCAGATTAACCACAGATTTGTATATTTTTTTCATAAAACTAGCTCTTAGTTTTATTTGTTATTTCAATAGTTTTCTTATCTTTAGTTTTATTAATCCCTCCTTTGATTTTCAGAATTTCTAAGTTGGTATTTAATTGGTGATTTTTAATTTGTTCTTTTTCTTTTTTAGCCTTTTTTTAGTTGTATGCCCAATTCACTGATTTCCTGTTTTTCTATTTTTTTGAAGTAAGCATTTAGAGATATAAAATTTCCCCTAAGTACTGTACTGGTTGTATCCCATAAATTTTGGTATGTTTTCTGATTATTGCCATTCTCTTTGATGAAATTAAATCAATTTGTTCTTTCACCCACTCATAATGCAGGTTAGATAATTTAGTTTTAAATTAATTTTAGTCTATCCTTTGCCCTTTATTACATGTAATTTTTATTGCATCGTGATCTGCAAATTATACATTTAATATTTCTACCTTTCTGCACTGGATATTGAGGTTTGTAAAGCCCTAATACATGGTAAATTTTTGCATAGGTGTCATGTAACACTGAGGAAAACAAAGTATATTCCTTTCTATCTCCATTCAGTTTTCTCCATAGGTGTATCATATCTAACTTACCATCTTAACTTCTTTAATTTTTATTTTGTAGTTAGATTTATCAAGTTCTTAGAGGGGGAGGATGATGCCCCTCACTAGTATAGTTGTGTTTCCCTATCTATAATTCACTTAACTTCTTTCTAAGAATTCGGATGCCATACCACTTGGTAGATATATATTTCATATTGATATTATTTCATTATCTATGATACCATTTAACAAAATGTAATTTCCTTCTTTATCTCTTTACATATTTTTGTTTTTGCTTCCTCTGAGATAAGGATCTATATCCCTGCTTTTTTTTTTTAAATTTCAACTGAAGCATAAAATATTTGCTTCAGACTTTTGCTTTTTTCTTTGAGTATGTGTCTGCTTCAAATTCATCTCTTTTAAACAACTTATTATAGGATTTGGATTTTTAATCCACTCTGCTATCTGCTTCCATTTTATGGAATTCATCCCATTCACATTTACAGTTATAATTACTGTTTCTTTTGCACCATCTTATTCCTCTTTCCCTTTGTAATTTTCTCTCTCCTTTCACACTTTCCCTCTTCATCAGTGTTTCACTTCTGACTACCACCACTCTCAATCTGCCCTCTCTTCTATCAGCTGCCTTCCCTTTAATTCCCCTTTCTCTTCCTATATCACTATCAGATAAAATAAATTTCTATACCCTTCTGAATGTGTATGTCATTCCCTCTTTGAGCCTAATCTGATGGGAATAAGGTTTAAACAATGCTTACCCCTTCCTTTCTTTCCCTCTACTGTAAAAGATTTTTTGTGCATCTTTACGTGACATAATTTACCCTCCTTTTATACAGTCCATACATTTTTTTATCATCACATCAAAGTCAATTTATACCCATGTCCTCTATGTTTATATATACCCCTTCTAACTACAGTAATAGAGATAAAGTACTCAAGGGTAACAAGTATGATTTTCCAGTGTAGCAATGGAAACAGTTTAACCTTATTGAATAGCATGTTATTGTTGTTGTTTTGTGATTCTCTTGGGTTTTGTATTTGAAAATCAATTTTTTTTTTTTTGCTTTTTGGAGGTGTGAAGGTAGGGCAATTGGGGTTATGTGACTTGCCAAAGGTCAAAGGCTAGTTTTTGTGTTAAGTGTCTGAGGCCAAATTTGAACTCAGGTCCTCCTGACTCCAGGGCTGGCGCTCCATTCACTGTGCCACCTAGCTGTCCCTGAAGATCAAATTTTTTCCTCAGTTCTGGTCTTTCATTAGGAATGGCTGAAAGTCCCCTATTTCATTAAATTCTCATCTTTTCCCCAGAAATATCATGCTCAATTTTACTTGGTAGTTGATTTTTGTTGTAATACAAGTTCCTAGGCCTTCCAGAATATCATATCCCAAGACCTCTGATCTTTTAATGTAGAAGATGCTAAATTCTGTGCAATCCTGACTGTGGTTCCATGATATTTAATTGTTTCTTTCTGATGGCTTGCAGTCTTTTCTCCTTGATCTGATAATTCTGGAATTTGGCTACAATATTCCTTGAGATCTCTTTCAGGAGGTGATGGGTAGATTCTTTCAATGACTATTTTGCACTATGGTTCTAGGATAATTTCTTGAAAGATGTTCAGGCTCTTTTTTCATCACAGCTTTTAGGTAATCTAATAATTCTTAAATTATGTCTCCTGGATCTATTTTCCAAGTCAGTTATTTTTCCACAGAGGTATTTTACATTTTCTTCGATTTTTAATTATTTTGATTTTGTTTGACTGATTCTTGATGTCTCATAAAGTGATTAGCTTCCACTTGGCCAATTCTAACTTTTAAGGAATTATTTTCTTCATTTAGCTTTTGTACCTCCTTTTCCATTTAGCTAATTCTACTTTTCAAGGAGTTGTCTTCTTCAGTGAATTTTCTCCTCATCTGGCCAATTTTAATTTTTTAAGGAAGTTTTCTTCAGTGAGTTTTTGTCCTTTATTTTCCAAGTCGTTGACACTCTTGTGTACCTCTCATTTCTTTTTCCAATTTTTCTTCTACCTCTTTTATTTAACTTTTAGAAATTATGAACTTTTTAAAGAAGACTTTCTGGGCTTGAGACAAGTTCATATTCCCCTTTGAGGTTTTGCATACAGGCATGTAGGCATGTTTCTGTTTTGATCTTCTCTGTCACCATAGTAGCTTTCTGTAGCTAAGGTTCTATTTTTTTTTTTTTTTTACATTTGAAACATTTAATTTTAAGACTTCGAAATTCAGATCCATTCCCTTCCTCCCTTGTCATCCACTCCCTCGGGGAAGATAAGCAATTCAGTATGTGTTGTCCATGTATAGCTATGCAAAACATTACCATAGTAGATATATTGTAAAAGACTGCTTATATTTCCCTCCCACCCATCCCACGCCCGAACTGGTCCATTCCCTACTTTGATCCTGTCCCTCTTCGAAAGTGGGTACTTCCAACCTCCCCTCCGCCTAGAATGCCTCTCTTCCATCACCCCTCTTCTCATCCCCCTTCCCCCTACACTCTTATAGGGTGAGATATCCCATTTAGTATGCATGTGCTTCTCTCCCTCAGCCAAATTCAATGAGAATAGGGTTTTGCCTTTTTGCCTACCTGTTCTTCCCCTCCCCTGCAACTACCTCCCCTTGCCTCTTCTACATTAGATAGTTTACCCTACCCTGTCTCTCCCCATCTCCTCTTGTCACTTTCCTCCTTCACCTCTTAACTTCACACCTTAAGTATCATCCCTTCCCACCAAATTAAACCTGTGCCCTCTATCCATGTATACCTATAAACATATATACACACATTCACATACGTATTCATATGTCCATATACCCTACTTCAATTATTTTCATAACGAGAAAGGTTTCATCAGACACAGTAATTGTTTTTCCATGTAGGAATGTAAATAGTTCAACTTTGATTAAGTTCCTTTTGATTGCTTTTCCCTGATTACCTTCTCAAGCATCTCTTGCTTCTTCTGTCTGAATGTCAAATTTTCTATTCAACTCTGGTTTTTTCCTCAAGAATGCTTGAAAGTCCTCTATTCCACTGAATGACCATATTTTCCCCTGAAACAAGATACTCAGTTTTGCTGGGTAGGTGACCCTTGGCTTCAATCCCAGCTCTTTTGCCCTCTGGAAAATCATATTCCATGCCCTTCGATGCCTCAGTGTAGAAGCTGCCAGGTCCTGGGCTATTCTGATTGTGTTTCCACAATATAGTAATTGTTTCTTCCTGGCTGCCTGTAGTATTTTCTCCTTGATCTGGGAGTTCTGGAACCTGGCTATAATATTCCTAGGAGTTTTCTTTTTGGGATCTTTTTCAGAAGGTAGATCGGTGGATTCTTTCAACCTCTATTTCCCCCTCTGGGTCTAAACATCAGGGCGATTTTCCTTGAGAATTTCTTGAAGGATGATTTCTAGGTTCTTTGTTTGATCATGACTTTCAGGTAGTCTAATAATTTTTAAATTATCTCTCCTGGATCTATTTTCCAGGTCAGTGGTTTTTCCCATGAGATATTTCACATTGCCTTCTATTCTTTCATTTGTTTGGATCTGTTTAACAGCATCTTGATTTCTCACAAAGTCACTAGCTTCCATTTGGTCCAGTCTAATTCTGAAGGAATGATTCTCCTCAGTGAGCTTTTGAGATTCTTTTTCCATCTGGGAAATTCGACTTTTTAAGGCATTCTTCTCCTCATTGCCTTTCTGAGCCTCTTTTGCCATTTGAGTTAGTCTATTTTTTAAGGTGTTATTTTCCTCAGTCAGGCTGTTGACTATCATTTCATACTTTACTTGCATGCTTCTCATTTTCTTCCCAATTTTCCCCCCACTTCTCTTATCTGCTTCTTAAGGTCCTCTTTGGCCTGTAGCCAGCTTGTATTTTCATTTGGGGCTTTTGGTGCAGGAGTTCTGACCTCACAGTCCTCCTCCTGTTCCATGCTTTGATCCTCTTTGCCCCCAAAATAGGAGTCTAAAGTTGCATTTTCTGTTTATTTTGTTTCCTTTGCCTAGGCATATTGCCACTTAATTACTTGATTTTGGGCTTGATGCCACAGTAGGACTCTGCCACCAGACAGGAGAGCTTCCACCCAAACATGGGGTCTTCACAACTTCCGGAGGTTGGGTGGCCACTGTAAAGCCTCCACCTGCTCTGGCAAATTGGATACCCACCCCAGGCCTCCCCCCAAGACCACAATCCAGATCCAAGCAGGTTAAAGCAAGAGTGATTAACCCCAAGACTGATTGCTGGATCTCTCTACAGTTTGCAGACCAGGAGCTGGAGCTGCCACTGATGCTGCAAAATGGCCTCTGTGCAACGTTTCCTCAGCAGCTTTTCACCCCCAGGGGAGGAAGCTGATGCATTCCCCAAATACTGGTCCCAAAGTCCATAGAGCACTAACCTCTCACTGTGTCCTAGGCATATCTCTGCTGATAATTCTGGAATCGCCACAGCTGCTGGTGTTCTGGGGTCCCTCCAGCCGGCTGCTGGCCCAGCCACCCTGGGGCTAAAACCTTGTCTCAAGGGGGCCTGGGCTCGGCTCCCAGAGTGCTTTGCTGTTGGCTCCCAGCACACTGTGCTGCCCGCTCCCAGAGTGCTGCACTGGCCACTCCCTGCAGGGCTGCTGGGCTGTCCTCAGCAGGAGGTTAGCTTCTCTGTGTCGTTCTGTGGGTGCTGGGGCTCCAGAAGTTGTTCAGATTACATTGTTTGGAGGTGGTGTGGGGCAGAGCACCTTGGATGTCTTTTTTTTGCTTCTTGCTTATATATATATATATCTATGTATGTGTATATTTATAATATATATATATTCACCCATATACATACCATTTTATAGCTTTCCACGTTGAGCTCTGCTCCTGGGGCACAGAGGACACTGTCCCAAGCTTGCTGTGCTTGGGGATAAAGGCCTGATCACTGGCTTTGTGTGCTGGGGGCTCACTTGCTGGTAGCTTGCTCACTGCATTGGGGTGACTTGCCCAAGTTGCTCTTGTTGTTGTCTGGTTTCCTGGACTGGCAATCTGCCTTGTACACTGGGGCTGGAGGTCTCACAGCTGGCCTCCTCTGTCACTTGCCTGCTAAGCCAGTACTGAGCGGCCTTAGCTGCTAATCTGTGCTGTGGATAAGGGCCACCCACTGGCTTTCCTACATACTGTCTGCTCGGAGCTGCACTACCCTTTAACCAAAGTGAAACAGACTTTTCCTGAAGTCCTTCTAAGTTTTCTTAAGCTGGAAAATTGTTTCACTCCACTTTTTTTGTTGGTTCTGTCACTCCAGAATCCACTGATTTAACATTGTTTCCAAGGGAAACTGGGGAAAGCTCATGCAACTTCCTGGCCTCTTTCCACCATCTTGGATCTACTGCTCTCTGTAGTATATCTAGAAAACCAAATCCTTTTGTTCACAACCATTGGTGACTTCAGAAGAACTAGGGAATAAGAGAAATGAGAGAAGTTGCAAGATTTTACAGATTAGATTAATGGTAAATTTAATATCTAGTTACCATTTCTGAGGTCAAATTTTTGCCTCAAACCCACACAACATGATGACTGAAAAGATGCTTTATTTGAAAAACTCTGAGAAATAATCTTGTTTTTTTTTTTTCTGTCAATTAGGAATGGACCTTAGAATGTTTGTCTGTGCCATATCTTTCAGTCTTGAAGAAGATTTCACAAACTATTTTATTTGTGCATTCATTCATTTATTCATTCTTGGTTTTCTACAGTCATTAAACATGCATTCCTTAAGTAACTACTCTATTCAGGCTGGACTGAGAGAGGAATACATTTTAGGCATGGGACACAGTTAATGCCACAAAGGTAGGAGATGAATTGTTATGAAGTAAGAGGAGAAAGTATATCAGTTTGACTGGAACATATAACTCTTGAGGGAGATTCATATGAAGTTGGTCCATAAAGAGAGAATGGATTCTTGTTGTTAAAGGCTTTTAAAGCCAAAAGAGGCATTTATATTTTATATATAAGGAACTCCTGACCATTTTTGTCACAAAAGAGCGACATGGTCAGGATTGTGGTTTAAGTATATCTCCTTGGAAACTATGTGGAAAATGAATTGGAGGGCTGAGAGAATTGAGGAAGAGAGCCCATTAGGAGGTTATTGCAATAGTCTGGGTAAAAATTCATTACATTGGATCACAGTATTAAGAGCTGAAAGAGACCTCCCAACATTTAGCACATGAGGAAAATGAATATTAGGATAAAAAAACCTGACCATTGTCATTAGGTAAAAAAGTAGAACCAATCTTCCAACCCAAGTCTTTTGATCCTAGCTCCAGTGTTCTATTTCTACTAAAGATATACAACTACCTTTATTTATAGACTTTCCGAGAATAGTAGTAGAATAAATGGATCCATTTTAATATAATTTGGAATAATTTTTGTTTGCCACCAGGTGACCTATTCACAAAGTGATCAGGAGCTTCTGGACTTCATTTAAAGACTTGTGTAGCAGCAAGCACCCCAACATCCCCAGGGTGGCTGCCAACACAGGTTCTTAGATCTGCTTTTCAAAAGGAAAGCAACTCAAAATCAGTTAACAAGCTTACTTTAATTAAACAAACATATATTACCTAGTTCAGGGGCAAAAGGTCAGCACCCCAAACTTCAGAATATACAGACAGATCAAATAGACAGGCTTCCAAACTGTCCAACCATTATATCAATACCAAATCACAGTTACCAGAGAGGGAAGCATCAACATCTGGGTTTTCAAAGCCGGGGGGCTCTCAACAACGGCTTCCCAGAGTCTCATCTGGTCAAACCACACAACACTTCTCAAAGTGAGCCCCAAAGCAAGGCCTCAAATCAGGGATTATATAGTCTTCTCCTGGCTCAGAGAATGTAACCACACTCTTGACCCACTGCCCAATCACACAGCATCAAGGTGTGGTCATTCCTGAAAACCAAGCCTCCCACCACAGGCTCCCTGTGACCACATTCAGCCTATTAGGGGGCAGAGTATATTTTTAAATCAAGGAAGGTTCTCAGAGTCACTTAAGTCAATCAAAGTCTCTTAAGCCAATCAAAGGGCATAGGGGCAGGGAAGATCTTCAAATCTGCATTTCCATTACAACTTGTAGGCAGGCAGATTCCACCAGGATTCAAAGCCCACTGGAACTTTCAATTCATCAAATGGGACAGGATGCAGAACACTTTTTAAAAATGTATTTAGATTTCCCTGACATGCCCAATACTGATTATGATGATTCTTTTTTTGAACTCTGAAAGTCATTTCTATCTTTGTGCATGGCTTAGTTGCATGTATCTATTGCTATGTTACTATTCAATCCATTTGTCTCCAGCTCTTCTTCTTTTTTTTTTTTAAGCAATTGGGGTTAAGTAACTTGCTCAAGATTAAACGGCTAGTTATTATTTGTGCGTGGGTGCTCATTTTCTGAGGCCGGATTCGATCTCGGGTCATCCCAACTCCAAGGCTGGCGCTCTTACTCACTGCGCCACCTAGCCGCCCCTTTTAGGGCAATTGGGGTTAAGTAACTTGTCCAAGGTCACACTGCTAGGTTTTTGTTTGTGTTAAGTGTCTGAGGCCGGATCCGAACTCAGGTCCTTCTGAATTCAGGGCCAACGCTCTACTCACTGCGCCACCTAGCCGCCCCTCTCCAGCTCTTTTTACATTTTTTATGCACACATAGCTAATCTTATTCACCACTATTATATACAATGTAATATGTTCTACTAATATGGCTTCAGATCATACCACAGAAAGTGTGTGACTGCTTTTCCCCTTAAAGTGAAGAGGACATTTTCTAATTGTCCAATCTTTTTCTATAGTAGCAGTATCTCTATCAGGCAATAATATGGTAATAGAAGTAATACGCTGTAATGGTGGAAATGACATCTGAAAGAACAGTATTTGAATTCTGCCATATTAGCTTCATGACCAAACAGCAAAGCAATAGTATCTCCTACCCTCACTTTCCAACTTCTGAAAACTTTCTTAGTTCTATAAAGGCGGCCATCTGCCTCTGAAAAGTTCCCACAATGAGTAAATTATGGGAAACGTATCTACTAGGCAATACAATTGAACTCAGCATGAAATGTTGATTGTTTTTTGCCTTTCTAATTTATCATAAATTTATTTAACTTTAGTACAAATTTTCCTTGCACTATAGGATAACACATACAAAATAGTCATTCAAAATCAGTTTACTGAGTCAGTTTCTTTCCTTATTTTTTTTTTTTTTTTGCTTTTTGCAGGGGGGAAAGGCAGGCAATTGGGGTTAAGTGACTTGGCTGAGGTCACACAGCTAGTAAGTGTTAAGTGTCTGAGGCCAGATTTGAACTCAGTTCCTCCTGACTCCAGGGCAGGTGCTCTATTCACTATACCACCTAGCCACCCCTTTTTTTCTTTCTGTAATTAGACAGCTAGTAGGTAATTGAGGCTGAATTTGAACTCATTTCCTCCTGACTCTAGGAGCAATGTACTATCAATTGTATCATGTAGCTACCCCCAAGTCAGTTTCTTTCCCATTAAGGAAAATCCTTTTCTAGAACATGCCCCTTGTCATAATATAATTTATCTTACCAAATGATGAGTTATATCCAAAGATAGCAACGTTTTTTTTCTTGCCACTATGGCTGATAAACTGCTTACAGTGACCTTTTAGTAACTGTAGAAAATAGAGGTGGCAGAAAATTATAAGCCAACCTATTCCTTAACATAATTCTAGAAAAGCTTCTTAAATGGATAGGACATTGGCACACTACGTATGGGATGGGCTCACAAAGAACAAATCATTTTATGATTAGTTTAGTTGCCTTTTTGATACTAGAATAGATTCAGAAATATGCAAGGTGTGTGTGTTTTTTAGTAAAGAATTTGAAAAAAATCATGGCCTTTTTATGGTTCAGGGAGAGAGATATCTATATTAGAGAAATATTAAGAAGATGTAGAAGAATAAGACAAGAAAGAATAAAAGATAGATAAATAATAGATAATTAGAATGTATTAAGAGTCCGCTATGTGACAGGCTCTAGAAACCCAAATAAAAGGATGCAAGACAGTTCCTGCCCTGAAGAAGCTTATAATTTAATGCAAGAAGACAAAACATAAAGGGAATATGTAGGGGGGTGAGAGTGATAGAAATATCTTGCTCAAAAACAACAAGATAAGGGAAAGGGAACAAACATTTATATACTACATACTATATTTCAGGCATGGCACTAAGTGCTTCACAGTTAATATTTCATTGATTTGATCCTCACATATCTGTCAGGTAGTGGCTATTAGCATTTTTATTACTACAGGTGAAGAAAAACAAGGCAAACACAGGTCAATTGACTTGTTTACATTCACATACTTAGTGTCAGAAGCAAGATTGGAATTCAGGTTTTCTTGACTTCAGACCCAGCACTCTATCCATCTAAACACCTAGCTGACTAGTCACCTAGCAGGATAAGGCAAAAAGCTTACCTCTCATAGTCCAGGGTTATTCAAAAGGGCTGAAGGCCATTTTTTTAGTTGAAGGGAGGGGAGGTGATGTCCTAAGTGAAGCTGCCTATGTCTGAGAGAGACATAATATTAAGCAGATTCAGAATCAGTTGAATGATCAGAACCAGAAACATAACACTTTTTTAAAAAAAATCAATGAAGGTCTTGAGTGAACTGTCATAGAGCTATTTCCTTGACCTAATGTTAAAAAAAAATAAGCAGTTACCTGGATGGTGGCACAGATAACATTGGTTATAGAATTAAGAGTAATAATTGACATAGATTATTTTTTGACATAGATTATTATTTATTATAATTGACATAATTGATAGAATCAACATCTACAAAATCTTGATGATTTGGATGCAGATTTAATATAACATGAAATTTAAAGTAAATTAATCAAATTAGGTCTTTAAAAATAAACTGCACAACCTTCTATTGAGGGAGATGCAGCTGGATAGCAGTTCATGTGAAACCATCTAAGAGTTTTAGTGTCTGCAGAGCTCAGTATGAAGTAACAGCATGAAGCCATAGCCAAAAACATACTGTGACCTAAGGTTCAACAATTGAAAGCAAAATGGCAGGAGAGAGGGAGCTAATACTCTATTATGTTTTGCCCTGGTCAGATTATATGTCATGCATCCTGAGGGTTAGTAGGAACTTCAGAGACTACCTAGTCCATCTCATACATGAGCATAAAACTATTCCTTTACTTTCTTGACAAATGGTCATTGACTTTATTAGAAGACCTTCAGAGATGCAAGTAGCACATTCCATTTTTTATAGCTCTAATTATTATGGAATTTTTCATTCAGCCAAACTGAAATCTATGTCTCTGTAACATATATCCATTGTCACTAGTGACATCCTCTGGAGTCATCAGAAAAACTCTTCCATTTTCTTCAAAAATCTGAAAGGAGATAATGTATCCTATTAAAGCTAGAGGCTTTGCTTACTGAAACCTCACATCACATTAACTTTGGCTATAGCACACTATACTCTTATTGAGCTGTTAGTCCACGAAGTCCCCCATGAATTTTTGATCAACTGCTGCCTTGATATGTCTTCTCATTCTTAGATCTTTCAACAAATCATCTGGAGTAAGGGTGTGATGGTAAATGTTTAATGACTATCTGAAGAAAAAGAAAAAAAAACAACTACCTACAATACACCTATAAGTTTTACCTGCATTATTAACTTTTTTAAGTCTAAGAAATCAAGAAAACAATGAATCAAGCTCCAGTTTGTAGCATTTCCCAATTTCCCAGGCATAAATGCTCACACTGAACACTTAACAATCAGCCCCTTTCACTTTGGGTAGAGTTTGTATCCCTCTTAATATTCTCTGTGTGTTCTTCCCTTGGGTATATGCCACATCTTAAAAAGTCCCTTCCATAGATGTGTTGCCAAGGCTTCTTCCTTTCATTGCAAAGTGGATGGCTATGGATGTGGCAAATTCTACATACTGGAAGATGCTGTCAGTGTTTTGGTTGGTTTTGCTGGTTTTCTTGTCATTTTAAGCCTGTCACCATGGAGGAACCTTTTTGGAAGAGAGGGAAAAGATATATATTTGGAAATGAATTTGATATAAATACAAAAGGTATTTTAAAAAAGTAATGCCCAGAAGGAAACCCAAAACTCCAGATCTATATTGGGATTCTCTCATTCTTTGCTCTGGATACAAGGCAGCCCCATGACTATATTTTATTTTTTGTGACTGTTATGTCACACTTTTTTTTTAAACAAATGCTTTATTAACTTCTGTTTTACATCATTCATTTCCGCCAGATTTTGAGTTACAATCATTTTCCCCCCGTTATTCCCCTACCCAAACTCCCAGAATAGCAGTCATACAAGATATCGTTTCCTCCAATCCGCTCTCTCCCATACCTTCTCCCATACCCCCTTCGACTTTTCCATTAGAGGAAGGTGAATCGTTGTGTCCCAGTGCCTTCAAATCTTATCTCCCAATTATAAGCAAAAGAGTTTTAATAATAGTATTTATATATATTTGAAACATTTAATGTTAAGACCTCGACTTTCAGATCCATTTCCTTCCTCCCTTGTCACCCATTCCCTCTGGGGAGATAAGTAATTCAGTATGTGTTGTACATGTCTAGCTATGCAAAACATTATCATAGTAGATATATTGTACAAGGCTGCTTATAATTCCCTCCCACTCATCGCACCCCCCACCTGGTCCATTCCCTACATGATCCTGTCCCTCTTCTATAGTGGGAACTTCTAACCACCCCTCCTCCCAAGTATGCCCTCCCATCCATCATCCCTCCTCTCATCCCCCTTCCCCCTATTCTGCTACAGGTTGAGATATCCCATTTAGTATGTATGTCATTCTCTCCCTGAACCAAATTCCATGAGAATGTGGTTTTGCCTTTTTTGCCTTCCTATTCTCCCCCTCCCTTGCAACCACTTCCCCTTGCTTCTTCTACATGGGATAGTTTACCCTACCCTGTCTCTCCCCATCTCCTCTTGCCACTTTCCTCTCTCACCTCATAATTTCATCCCTTGAGTATTCTCCCTTCCCAACAAATTCAACTATGCCCTCTATCCATATATAACTATAACCATCTACACACACATTCACATATGTATTCATATGACCACACACCCTTCTTCCATTATTTTCATAGTGAGAAAGATGTCATCAGTCACAGTTATTGCTTTTCCATATAGGAATGTAAATAGTTCAACTTTGATAAGTTCCCCTTGATCTCTCTTCCCCGATTACCTTCTCAGGCATCTCTTCCTTCCTGTGTCTGGATGTCAGATTTTCTATTCAATTCTGGTTTTTTCCTCAAGAATGTTTGAAAATCATCTATTCCACTGAATGACCATATTTACCCCTGAAATAAAATACTCAGTTTTTCTGGGTAGGTGACTCTTGGGTTCATTCCCAGTTCTTTTGCACTCTGGAATATCATATTCCATGCCCTTCACCAGGTCCTGGGCTATTCTGATTGTGTTTCCACAATATTGAAATTGTTTCTTCCTGGCTGCTTGTAGTATTTTCTCCTTGATCTGGGGATTCTGGAACCTGGCTATAATATTCCTGGGAGTTTTCTTTTTGGGATCTTTTCCAGGAGGTGATCGGTGGATTCTTTCAAACTCTATTTTGCCCTCTGGATCTAAAACATCAGGGCAGTTTTGCTTGAGAATTTCTTGAAGGGTGATTTCTAGGTTCTTTCTTTGATCATGGCTTTCAGGTAGTCCAATAATTTTTAAATTGTCTCTCCTGGATCTATTCTCCAGGTCAGTGGTTTTTCCCATGAGATATTTCACATTGCCTTCTAATCTTTCATTTGTTTGGATCTGCTTAACAGCATCTTGATTTCTCATAAAGTCACTAGCTTCCATTTGCTCCAGTCTAACTCTGAAGGAATGAATCTCCTCAGTGAACTTTTGAGATTCTTTTTCCATCTGGCAAATTCGACTTTTTAAGGCATTCTTCTCCTCATTGCCCTTTTGGGCCTCCTTTGCCATTTGAGTTAGTCTATTTTTTAAGGTGTTGTTTTCCTCAGTCAGGCTGTTGACCCTCATTTCATACTTTTCCTGCATCCTTCTCATTTCTCTTTCCAATTTTTCCTCCACTTCTCTTATTTGATTTTTAAAGTCCTTCTTAAGGTCCTCTATGGCCTGCAACCCGCTCATGTTTTCCCCTGGGGCTTTTGGAGCAGGACTTCTGACCTCACAGTCCTTTTCCGCTCTATGCCCCCAAAATAGGAGTCTAGGGTTGCATTTTTCTGTTTCCTTTGCCTTGCCATGTTGCCACTTAATTACTTGACTTTTGGGCTTGTTGCCACACTATGGCTTTAAGGCCAGATAGAGGAATTTTCGTCCCGAACGTGTGGGGGGCAACTTCCGTTTCTGGCAAGCTATAAACCCACCCATGACTTCCATCCTAGATCACAATCCAGATCCAGGGAAGTTAAAGCAAGAGTGATTACTCCCCAAGACTGATCGCTGGATCTCCCTACAATTAATTGCAGGCTGGGAGCTAGAGCTGCCTCTGAAAACTACAAAATGGTGTGTCTCCTCAGTGGCTTCTAGCCCCCAGGGGAGGGAGCCAACGCATTCCCTAAATACCGGACCCAAAGTCCATAGGATACTAACCTCTTACTTTGTCCTAGGCATGTCTATGTTGATAATTCTGGAGTCGCCACAGCTCCTGGTGTTCTGGGGTTCCTCCAGCCGGCTGCTGGCCCTGCCGCCCTGGGGCTAAAACCTCGGCTCAGGCAGACCTGGGCTCCGCTCACAGCCGGCTCCCAGAGCGCTGCGCTGGTCCTTCCTGCAGGGCTGATGGGCTGTCCTCAGCTGGAGGTTAGCTTCTCTGTGTCGTTCTGTGGGTGCTGGGGCTCCAGAAGTTGTTCAGAGTCCCCTTTTACATAGTTTGGGGGGAATCTAGGGGCAGAGTGGCTTGGATGAGCTGTTTCTACTCCGCCATCTTGGCTCCACCCCCCTATGTCACACTTTTGACTAAGTATTTATAAGTCCACTAAAGCTCCCCAGGTATTTTTCATATGAGTAATGGTCCCTAGCTATATGTCCTCCACTGTGTACTTCGTGCAGTTACTTTTCTGAGATAAATTTTAATGTTTACATTTATCACTATTAAATTTTGCATCACTACATTGGCCCATTGAGATAACCTGCCAAGATAAGACCTTTTTCGTACCATATTCTACTATCCAAGGTATTATATTTATATCCCCCAAATTTTTACAATACACGAATTTTGCATACTAACTATTTACATTTTTCTCTCTGAAGTCTTCTCTATTGCCATATAGCTGAATGTCATATTTTCTCCTCAATTTTTTAATGTCTCCAATTTCAGTGTTTTCCCTTGTTAATAACACAATCTATCTTCTCTAATATTTGCATATTTACCTGTCATGTATACCAACTAGATTGCTGCATTATCAGGATTATTATTAAGCATTATTAAAATTATTAATTTCTAAAGGTCATGTACTCTATTATTGGGATCACTGGGACTGGAGTCAAGAAAATATTAGGCAAATCTAGCCTTAGATACTTACTAGTTATATGCCCCTGGGCAAGTCACTTTACCTCTGTTTGTCTCAATTTCCTCATCTTTAAAGAGTGGATAATAGTGACACCTATTTTTCAGGATTTTTGTGAGGATTAAATGAGATAATAATTGTAAAGTGCATAACACTTCCTGGTACTTAGTAAATACTATGGCTGGTGAATAACAGGTGGCACTTACATTGAAATATTTGAAATGCTGGCCAAAACAGGGCCAAGGGCAGAGGCCTATGCAATGCTATCAAAAGTCTTCTTGAAGGCTGGCATAACCAGTCTCTGGTTGTGGTCATTCAACCACTTACAAATCCACCTAAGCATTCTATTAGTTGTAGTTTGAGTCTCAAGAATAATGAGAGATTTGCAAATATCTTACAGAAACCTAAGTATATTAAAACTACTATAGTATTCCTGGTTTACCAATTTTAAGACATATCAAAAAGGAAAGTTAACTTGCATCATTTCCATCTTCACTGACTTTTAGGACAGTGTGTGTGTGTGTGTGTGTGTGTGTGTGTGTGTGTGTGTGTGTGTGTGTGTACAAGAACCTGGATTCATCCTATAAGTTCCTTGGAAATAATTCTTATTAACATTCATTTAAGATTAATTCACAAAAATATAGCTGGCTATGTAATATTTAATCCCACTTTAATCACATTTTAGTGTTTCAGAAGTCTGTAGCATTTATTTTCAACATTACTATTAAGTATCTAGAGTGATGATTCTTTTTCTTAAATGGCCTCTGAGATATTACATATTTTCACGTTCACAAACTCATTCTAACTTTATAACTTACTCTGAAGATCTCACTCCACCTGCTCTGTGCTCTCTAAATCTTACAATGGCCTTTGGTCAAAAGCAATAAAATTTGACCCGACCTGAAATGAGAGTCTCTTTTCAATACTATAAAAAGCAATTAATTTCAAAGAATCATATAATCATGGAATTTTAGAGCTAGAAGGAATCTTAGGGATCAAGGACTTCCAGTGAGGTAATTTGTCATTGGTATAGTAACTGACCATCAACAACAACAACAAAAAAAAGCTTACCAGAAGCAAGACAGTATGATCCCCCAAATCAAAGTTATATTTCAGATAATATCTATGAAAAATTCCATCTGCATTAAGCTGACATTCATTTAATAGAAATTTTATGTAACTTAGACTTACTGCATCAATCACTCAGTCCATACATACAGTTAGTCCCTTTATGGTGAAAAAATAATTCTGTAAGATCAACTACAAAGATTGGTGCTTAGTTAACAATGACCCAATTGTACAAATTAGTTCCTGAATGCTAATCCATTGAAGTCTAGCCTCTCAGAAAGTCTATCCAATATATCAAAAAGCACAGAATCCTAGGAGACATGGAGCTATATTTTAACTACTTGTGTCTTGAATCAAATAATGATTAAGTGATGATCTTGGTTCAAGTGGGAGATTGAGTCATTGTAAATGTGTGTAACACTTGCTAATCTAAATACATAAAGTGTAGAATGTAGAATTGAATGGGTAAAGGTGGGAACCTGGGGAATTTGTTCTAATATATGCTTTTGGGTCCCCAAGACTAGTGATATAATTGTATAACATGTCCTTAAAGAGCCTAACAGCTTCCCCATCCCTGTGCAATACAGATCCTTTTAAACATTTGTATGATAGACACATAATGGTTGTGATCATCCATTTCAGATAATTCTTTGTAAGGTGTCAAATCCTGCTGAAAAGGCATACCCTGGAGAAGTGACTTTTTTTTTTGCTTGGTTTGCACTTTGCTGACTTAGGGATTTACTAGAAGTTGTAATTGGCTCCTCTGATCCACAATGGAGAGAACATTTTTCAATGTGCTATGGCTCTTTTTTGTGGATTGATAAATGGGGTGAAATATGGTAGAACGCTGAGATAAAGTGGGTTAATAGAAAAGCAGTTTGGGATAATAACATATTAACTCTTTGAACATGAGTCACTAGACCCAAATAGAGGAGCTTATTCTTCACTGTTTTACTCTGTGACCTTTGGAAACTTCTTTAAATTTCCTGGGTCAATCAGTAAGCAAGAGCAGACAAATTTTATCCAATATATTATATTTAACAAGTAAAATACAATGGACCATTTTGAATAGTAGCTATAACCAGTGGTACCTTGATATACAGGAAGAGTAAATCTAACTCCCTAAAGGATCTAACATGCCTTGCGGCTAGTCTGTATTGATGAAAGGCATTATGGCATACTGCAAAGTGTGCAGAATTTGAAGATAGGAGAGGCTGGGGTTCAAATTATGCTTCTGACATTTACAAAATTCACTACAGTCCTCCTTTCTGTAACTTGGTGACCTAAACTGTGAAATAGATAAAATATAGTACTTACTTCAAAGGGTTACTATGAAGATCAAATAAGATAATGTATGCAAAGCAGCTTACAAATCTCAAAGTAATATACTGTCAGTTATTAGAAGAAGAAGCCAGTTTAAGGTTTATTAAACATTAATAAAATTCAAGGCATTGTACCCAAAAATATTTAGATGTAATTCCTCCTTATTAGGCTGCCTATTAAAAATGAATAGACAAGAAGCAAGCCAAAGAAATATATGTGCTTATGAATATGCCTGAAGTGAATAAATGCAATTTATTCTAATCATTATATTCTGAATGTGATGCAGAATGCTTACCTGCTCAATGGTGTTTTTTAAAAGTTACATCTTGTGAATTTCATAGAAGATTTCTTTAATGATAGGGCTTTATGTCTGTAAAGTGCCTTTCATTTGTGAATATTTGAGCACTGTAAACACTAATTAGCTTTTACCTCCTTCCCCCACCCCCTTTGATATAAGCAGAGTCTTTAATCCCTATTCTCCCTGTAGGAATAAGAGCCACCAAAATGATTTTCCTCAAGGGATTACCACTTATCAATAAGGCAGTTTAAGGATAAAACTCTCAACTACAAATAGTAACTTGCTTACTTGTCTAAGCACATCATTATCTATGTGGGATGGAAAATAAAGATTGGTAGCTTCATTTACAGACAATAAACAATTCAATGTGCCTCCTCTGTGCAAGATACTGTTTTAGGTAGGTGGGCAGAGAAGTAAAAAAAAGTCATATCTTACTATGGTCCTTGCCAGCAAGGAGATTGCAATGTAATTAGAAGGATAGGAAATGACACAAATAAATAACTAAAATACAAAGGCAAAAGTAATAAGTTCCTGGAAGTCATCAAACAGGAAGCCAAGAGATATTTATCAAGGGTATGAAAAACTTTAATAGGACAATTCTGGGCTGTTTCAGAAAAAGGGTTGCTTCTGAAGAGCTGAGACTTTAAGGTAGTCAGCATATCAATAAACAGATATTGACAATACACACACTGCCTTCCAACACTTTGGAAAGCAAAATAAAGTTAAGGTTAGGCCAAGATCAGGGAAAAGTTTGGCTAAAGTATATGTAAAAGTATGATGACAAAGGCTCAACAACTGGCTCTCTGAAAATCACAATATACTTTTAAATTTAATGCATATTTTTCACATTTTCTCCATCTCTTGAGCCTAGAGAAAGCCTAGATTTATAACACTTGCCAATTTCTTAAGTGTAATTATACTGAAAATGTATCAGTTGATTCTTGAGCTGATTCCTACATTTCCCTGAATATAGTAAACAAGAAAGAAAGAAATGTAGAATAAAACTGAAAAAGAAAGTTGGAGCCAGGACATCAGGATCTTGAATATATATGCTGTTAACGATGTCATGATTTCTTAATCAACAAGTGAATTAATAGTCATCTGATCTTCTTAAGCAAAAAAGGGTAGTGTGTATATTTGTAGGTGGGAAGGAGAAGCCTCATGCTCATTCAAATAGTTATATATCTACACCCAAGTTGGCAGAAGTTCTAGATCTTAAGCTCGCTATGGTGCACAAAGGACAATTGTCTAAATGCCTGGTCTTTTTACAAAGCATTGGAATTTTTACTGTAAGTTTATAGATTGCTCTTGATTGACCCAATCAAAAAGCAGCTTGAAAAATCTAGCAAGCTCATATAGCCTCCTTGATTCTTCTATGGTTTCTAAGTCATGTGATGTTGGCACAATAGGATCAACTCTTCTCAGAGTCAAACAAATGTGTGTAAATAAACACAGTGCTTTTTCTCTTGGAAAAGAATCAATAAATAAGCATTATATAATAACAGTAAAATAAAACATAACAAAATATCTATCAAGTGATGGTGAATCTACAGTCATACTCAGAATTACAATGTTACTCAGAGAGTCCATATTATTGACTCAAACCCAGGAGATCTAGGAAATACATAGTTTGAGTTTGTTTATTTTCCCCAATACTTGTACCCTACAATTTGGCAAAGGATTATTCACTTGGTGCTTAATTGCAACTGTGTGAGATGGAAGAGTTCAGAGTCTGAGTCTGAGATCAGAAAGGGTATTTATTTTTTCTCATGAGAAAGGGCCCTGCCCCTGTCGCTCAAATGGCACCTGCCAGGGAGAGCAACATGTGGAAGCAATCCCATGGTTACATACTCCCTAATGCAGAAACTCCAACCCCAACTGGCCTTTACTCCCAATGGTGGGGAGACAGTCTCACAATCTAAGTTCGGGAATCTATCTCGGAGACATAGGACGTGGAAACATGTGGGTATCCAATGCATGCCAGAAAAGCAGTTTTGTCCTTATTTGGTATATCTTGTGCTAGGGTGGCTCCAGGGAGGGTCTCCATTGCTCTAAGTCCCAGATTCCTGTAAGGTCAGGTGACTTCTAAACTTAGGCCTAGTGGATGCTGAAGCTACTCTAAGTTTGATATTTCAGAATGGGGAAACTTCACTGAAAGTTATCCCTCACACATCCTACAGGGTGAATCATCAAATAAGGATACAAAAACTCCAGACTGGGATCTTGGCTTACCTATAAACATTGCACATGGGATCTGCTATATATTGGAACTCATGAAAATGTGTATGTGTGTGTGTGTGTGTGTGCGCGCGCGTGTGTGTGTATGTGTGTAAAGATATGGGCTGTGGTCCTGATGGGGTCCTTGTGATGTATATATGTTTATAGTATCAATCTGTAACATCAGTTTGTAAATGGGGTGCTTTGGGATTTATGTCTGTAAAATCAATCTGTAAAAGCAGTCTGTAAGATCACATTTCCACCCCCCCAGCCTCAGAGCATTGACTCTGCCCCTTCCCCCTTAGAGCACTCTGCCCAGCAACAACTCATGACTTGTTTATCTCTGCTTGAAACAATAAGTTATGTAAATGTTATCTCCCTTAGTTAGAGTGGCCAGCCCCACCATAAATTCTTCAATACCTTATCTATAGGGTAACTCCTTAGTCAATTATATACCCACACTGTCTCTGATGACCTTGGTGGGTGGCAGACTGGGCACTCTTTAGTGACGTATCAGGCCTAGAACCACACCTCCAGCTAGCCCTGCTTGAGCTATTTCCCAGTGAATCATGGGCAATACACCTGCGCAGTTGATATTAAAAGTGTATGGTCCTTTGAGCACTGACCACTCCTTAACTCCTCCCTGATCCCACCCTTACTCACCTAGTTAGCATAACTGACCCCTTAAAACTATGTCTGCGGCCTCTGCGAGTTTGCAGGTTCCATAAGAATCTAGCCCGCTGTTCTCTACAGCGTAACAATAAACTTTACAATTTCGGCTTCAAAGTTTGCTTGAGCCTGGTGAATTCCTTCCAGACTGGATGCCAGGAGAGGTTTCCCTGGCAGAACCACTTACCCTCCCCCCCTCCTTATCACCCTTCCCTCTTCAGTCCCACTCTGGTGGTCCTCTCTTTTTGACCCTGAACTTCAAATTCCCCGCCCCCACTTTTCGAATATGTCATTTGCTCTGGGCCAAAGCCCATTATTAAAGCAGATAAGGGAACAATGAAGTAGCCTTGCATCTTACCAAGGCTAACCTATTTGTTCAAGTGATCCAATTTTGTCTCAACTCATCCAACAGACTGTCCTCTCTGTCATCCCCACTCTGTCATGTATTTTCATCCTCTCCTACTTTCCTAACTCACTTCCTAATGTCTATAAACATGCCTGTTTCCCCTAGCTTGAAAAAAAACCCTCCTTTCACCTTTTCATCCCTTCTAACTATTGTCCTTGCTTTGCTTGTTTTGCATATTTGTTTTCATGTTGTCTCTGCTCCCCATTAGATTGTAAGCTTCTTGAGGGCAGGGACTGTGTTTTGCCTCTATTTTTACCCCCCCCCCCCACCGTTCAACACAATATCTAGTACATAGTAGGAGTTTAATAAATGTTTATTAAGTGATTAGAGAGTGATTATAGGGTAAAGTATATGCTATATACTTTAACCTATAAATCATAAGCTGATAAGGCAGTTTTTGAGGGGAAGACTTTTATGTTCAGACTTCTGTATTAGAACAATTACTTTGGAAGCAAGGTGAAGAACTGGAGAGAAGAATCATTAAAGGGAGGGGATAAAACTAGGAGGACCAGAGGCTATTAAGAGGGTCTGGGCAAAAAATAATAAGAGCAGAAAGCTGGGGAACTTTGAATATAGAAAACTGCATATGAGGTCAGACTCTTTTTTGTGGGTTGTTTAGTTTACTAAAATCTTTTCTTCCCCACTCTTTTTTGCTACTTATTAAAAATAGATAACTCACTGGGGGGGGGGGAGAAAGGGATATATTAGAAAGTTAGGTCATTAAAATAAAATGCAACAATAAAAGTTTATGTAGAAACAAACAGACAGGGGCGGCTAAGTGGTGCAGTGAATAGTGCCCCGGCCCTGGAGTCAGAAGGACCTGAGTTCTCAGCTGGCTCAGACACTTAATCCACACAAACAAAAACCTAGCTGTGTAACCCTGGGCAAGTTACTTAACCCCAATTGCCCTAAAGGGGCGGCTAAGTGGCACAGTGAGTAAGAGCGCCAGCCTCGGAGTTGGGATGACCTGAGATCAAATCCAGCCTCAGAAAATGAGCACCCACACATAAAATAATGACTAGCCCTGTAACCTTGAGCAAGTTACTTAACCCCAATTGCTTTAAAAAACAAACAAACAAACAAAAAAGAATTGAGGACCTAAACTAGTGTTTTAACAATGGAATAAGTTAATAACAATGGAGTCAGATGCATGTGACTGGTGCAAAGATATAGAAAAAGTCCCTCTTAGGACTAAACATGCAGAGGGTAAAGGACAAAAAGAAACAGATATGAATTCAAAATGAGGAGCGTGGGTCATTAAAAAAATGGTAGTACAATCAATAGAAATGGAAAATATTCAAATCAGGATTTTCACCAATTGATACATAGCATGTATATGTATGGGAATACCCAGGGACTTACTGTTTAATATTGAAACAATCATACTCAAGTTCACTTGTTCCTGAAAAAGATTTAGCCTCAGTCAACATATTATGTGACTTCATGGATAAGTCTCTTCCTTTCTGAATTTGTTTCATCATGTATGCAAATAAACTCTAAATTACCTTCTATCTTTAACTTTTTATACCTAAGTCAAAAGTTAGCCAGGGAGATCATGTATTACATAGTCTTATTATTATAACAAAAAATCATAATAAAAGGATTGTTTTTTTACTACATTGCATATTTTCTTTGCATTGCATATTTTCTTTGCATGAAATTATATCATATGGAAAAAGGCTAGTAAAACTTGTTCTATTTGTCACCAAAAAGCAGAACTGGAAGCAAGAAGTAGAAGATGAAAGGAGGTAAATTTAAGCTTGATGTGTGGGGAGGGGAGATCTTAACAATAAGAGTGTAATTGGTTTCCTCAAGAGGTTGTGAATAGCTAATAAGACATCTTCCAAGCAGAGGCTGAATGGCATTTTGTCAGTTGTAATGGGTTTCTTTTGCAAATTCTGGTTGAACTGGGTGGCTGCTGGTATCATTGAAATTCTGGGATTCTTTGCAAATTACTAAATTAAACAGGGTTATACAGAAAAATATCCAAATGACAAAAGTGAAGACAAACAAAATCTCTTAAAATGCTTCTGGAAATGCATTCCCAATAAGCATTTTCAATCAGATGTATAATGTGCAGCTCATTGATTCAAAGGACTTGTGATTTCATTGGTTTGCTTGCCCTTTCTTCCCTTAGGAGATAATTTTTGTGAATTGTAGTGATGAATAAAATCACCTGGAGGCTAACTCTCTTGTAATGAGTCTACTTGAACAACACTGGACCTTAGTTTAAAGCCTATCCCAGCTGGAATTACATTCTATTGTTATGGCCTTGAGGAGCCCTGGACAATCTCCATTCCAGGAAAAGAAGGGCTTCAGTAGAAAGCATACCTGTTTAAAGAAAGATATATTTATCATCTTGTATGTCACTTTAGTGATATCAAAGAAATTAAATTGCATTTCTCTTTAAATATTTTGCAACTTAGACACATCAATGAAAAATGATATCTACAAGACATTCATCTTAATTCCAAATTAGTAATATTTTACTATATTTTATTGTCTCTACACTTGCTAATGTAGAAAGCTGGATATTACAAAAAGTTGTCTTAATAACTTTGTTCAGCTCCATTAGAGTAATTTTTTTTCTTATTTCTTTTCATTGGTCAGTGTTCAGTCATAATATGGACCTACATTTGGAGTAAGTTGTAAAGAGAATTTCCCTTAAGTAAAAGTCTTTGTCTCTCTTCTATGTATGAATTTCCTTTAACAGCCATTAATTAAATTTTAAACACCTCCTGTATTCTCTTCAAGATGTAATTGCAGTTCTGAGAGGTTAGAAAAAAAATGAAACAAATACCACCAATAAAAAACCAGGTAATAGAAGAGATGGATTTCATGCCGTTCTTTATATTGTTTTTCTTTCCTTTCTGTTCTCCAAATGTGACCAAGTTTACTGAACTGTAACAAAATCCTTGTCTTCTCATTACCATTTGTTGTGTGAGGAAACTCCCTTGAACTGTTTTCCTAGAATTATGCTGACAGCCCTACTATGAAGACAGCAACCTTTATTCTTTTTCCTCCTCCAGCATTCTAACAGAAAATCTCCCTCTATTTTCTGAAATGGAACCACTCCCCATACCATTACATCATTCATTCAGCCAGAACAATTCCCTTACACCAAATGGTGTAAAGCCTAAATGTTATTTCAATATCCATGTACTTCCACTTTTGCAATTTTCAGCCATCTTTACTTGTCACTAGAATAAAAAGAAATAGATCACTCTTAGCCCTACTGGTATGAAAAAACTTGGGCAGTACCTTCATTGACAAGGGCAAATATTACGTGGACATATATATTATTTTTAACTTTAAGGGGATACCAGGTATTTCCCTGAATAACCAATTGATCCTGTTCAACAATGATGACCAAATACTGGCAGGCTTCTGCATAAGCCAATGGTTTTCTATCTTAGCTACCATTTGAAGTAACTCTGGGAAATGCCTAGCTCTCTATTCATTTGAGGGAGCAGACTACATTTGTCTTCTAGTTCCATCCGTTTTAGAGGTAATAGTGCTCATCTCTATAAGTATGGTCTCTGTGGATATATCTTGTTAATACTACCCATTCACTGGAAAACTCTGCCTTCTCTTTCCTGCTGCATTACAGTATACTTCAATCACAAGATCATGTCATAATGAAATTGACCACATAAGCATGATTTGAATGTATATTTTTTATGTACAAACCATGAATAAAAATAGTGTGTGTGTGATAGTTTTTCTGGTCTTCTCCCAATTATAAGCAATTCAAACATAATTTCTATGGAAACTCCAAATCTAGTAGGTCCAAGAATATAGTTCACATTTATAGTGATTCAGGGAGGTAAAAACATTAACCACTCTCAGGGTCCTTAATTTGTAGGTGTTCTATATCAATCTCTATTTATCAATGCTACTTCTGTGGCTCTCATAGCTAACCAGGGCAATGATTGCAACTCTTCAAAAGATGCACATGGGCTAAGTCTCCTAGTTTTATTCTGTAGCAAGAGGAAAACACAAATATTTACTGAGCACCATTAGAGTATGACCCTGTTATCGACCCTTTTCTTATGATTCTATCCCTGAATGCCAAGAACTCCATCATTGTTGGACTTCCAGGAGCCAAGATGGCAAAATAATCAGTAAATCACCATAGCGCTTCAATATTCACCTCCAAACAGTGATAAAATAGCATCGGAAAACCAATCCTGGAACAGCAGAAATAGCAAAAAGATGGGGGGAAAAATCTTTGAGCCCAAGAAACTTGGAAGCTTTGCAAGAAAGGTCTTTCTCACTCAGGTAAAGGGAGAGCCCAGTCTAGGGCAGGAAGCATCCCAGCAAGCCTCAACTCAGTCAACCAGATCCTGAGCTCCAGTGAGGTGGAGAAGGAAAACAGTAATACCTGGACTTTCCATGTGTTTCAGGATAGCCAGGGCACCAGGCAAACTACAGTTCTGAGAAACTCCACATACTTCAGTAAAGCCCAAGGCAAAAATGCAAGCTCTAGTAGCCAGACATTTGCTTTAATGGAGACCTAGGCAAACAGGTAAATGCCAATTCTATAGGTGCCTAAGCAAACTGCCATCCACCCAGGGTTCAAATCCTGTCATGAGGTTTGGCATAGCCCTGGGCAAACAGGTAGCCTTCAGAGGTCAGACCACAGTGTGCTTCAGTGTAGTCCCAGAGAAATGCAGAAATATCCCAATAACCTCAGTACATTCCTAGACCCTGACTCATCATCAGATAAGTTTCCAGACACCTATGGCTTCCATCAATGCCAGACAACCCCCACCCAAACCTTAGCATAGCACAAGACATGAGGGTCCTCCATGGGCCTCAGGGCAATATCATTGTAGCACCAGGTAAACAGCCAGGGCTGAGACAGTGTTCCTTCTATACTAGGATCAGAGCTCAAATTTAAAAGAAAAGAAGAAGGCCAAAAGAAAAGAGCAAAAAAACAAAACAAAACAAAACCAAAAAAAGGAATCTGACCATAGAAAGTTATTACGGTGACAGGGAAGATTAAGACACAAAATCAAAAGAGGAAAACAATGTCAAAACACTTATAAGCAAAACCTCAAAGAAAACTATGAAATGGTTTCTAGTTCAGAAGGAATTACTGGAAGAGTTCAAAATGAGATTAAAAATCATAAAAAAGGGGTAGAAGAAAAAGTTGGAAAAGAAATGAGGGTGATGCAAGAGAATTTCGAAAACAGTCAATGATTTGGAAAAAAGAAGACAACTGCTAAAGAAGACAACCGCTAAAGAAGACAACTGCTATAGAATTAGAGTTGGCCAAATTGAAAAGGAGATACAAAAACCCACCAAAGAAAATAAGAGTACAATTTTCCAAATGGAAAAGAAAATACAAAATCTAATTGGGGAAAATTACACCTTAAGAGTTAAAATTGGGCAAGTGGAAGCTAATAACTCTACGAAACACCATGAACCAATCAAATTTTTAAAAAATGAACAAATAGAAGAAAGTGTAAAATATCTCATGGGAAAAACAATAGATCTGGAAAATAGATCCAGGAGAGACAATATCGGAATCATTGCATTACCAGCAAGTCATAATCAAAAGGAGGACGTAGATAGCATCTTTCAAGAAATTACCAATGAAAACTGCCCTGAAGTCCTGGAATCACAACGCAAAATCGGTATTAAAAGTCTTCACAATAAAAACTCCAAGGAATATTATAACCAAATTTTAGAACTATCAAGTCAAGGAAAAAAATATTGCAAATGCTCAGAAAGAACCAATTTAAATATTGGAGAGCTATCATCACTATTACACAGGACTTGGCAGCTGCAAAATAGAGGATCATATGTCATGGAAGATGACATTCTAGAAGGCAAAGGAGCTAGGATTAAAATGAAGAATCTCTTACCCAGCAAAATTAGACATACTACATCAAAGGTGGGAAATGGTCATTCAATGAAATAGAAGGATTTCAAGCTTTCATAAGGAGAAGACCAGAATTAAACCATAAATTTGACCTCCCATGTCAAGACCCAAGAGAGACAAACAGATAAAAAAGACAAAAGAAAAGGGATTTAGGGATTTACATCCCCATACAGGAAGATGATACATGTAATTCTTAAAACAATAGATCACTAATGGTACAGCTAGAAGGGATATGTAAAGAGAGAGGGTATAGGTATAAGGTGAATTTGAGAGAATGCAAAAAAAAATAGGGGATGAGAAAGAGAAATGCCCTGGGTGCAGAAGTAAGAGAGGTAGAATGCAGTAAATTGTTTCACATGAATATGCTTAAAAGACTTATTACAATGGAGGGGAAGATTGGAGGGTGGGCAATGGGTACTGTTTGTACTTTACTTTCGACAGTATTGATTCAAAGGAGGAACAATAAACTCAATGAATTCTATATAGCAATATATCTTGTCCAACAGGGAAGTAGTAGGGGAAGAGATTAAGTAAAGGTGGGGTTGTGGACTGATGAAGGGAGGGCAGATCTGGGAGGTGGTAGACAGAATCAAAACACTGGTGAGGAGGGAAAAGTAGAAAGAGGACATTGGAGGCAGAATAAGATGGAAGGAAATACAGAGATAGCAATCATAACTGTGAATGCAAATTAGATGAATTCTCTGATAAAACAGAATTTAGCAAGGTGGATCAAAAACTAGAATCCTACAACATATTGATTACAAGAAACACACTTGAAACAGAGAAGTATAGACAAAATAAAAATAGGGGGCTAGAGCAGAATCTATTATGTTTAGCTGAAGTAAAACAAACAAACAAAAAAGCAAACAAAACAGGGGTAGCAATCCTTTATTTCAGACAAAGGAAAAGCAAAAATAGACCTGATTAAAAGAGATAAGGAAGGAAACTGCATCTTGCTAAAAGGTATCTACAACTACATCTTGCTAAAAGACAATAAAACAACAACAATAAGAAACATGCACCAAGTGGTATAGCATCTATATTCTTTTTTTTTTTTTTTTTGCTCTTTGCTCTTTGGAGGGGGGAGGGCAGGGCAATTGGGGTTAAGTGATTTGTCCAAGGTCACTTGGCTAGTTAAGTGTTATGTGTCTGAGGCCAGATTTAAACTCAGGTCCTCTTGACTCCAAGAACAGTGCCCTAATCATTGCACCACCTAGCCATCCCTGGAATAGTATTTTGTAATAAGAAATGATGTGCAAGAGGATTTCAGAAAATCCTAGAAAGACTTGTATGAACTGATGCAAAGCAAAATGAGCAGAACCAAGAAAACAATGTACACAGTTTCAGCAACATTGTGTAACAATCACCTATGGATGACTCAGCTCTTCTCAGAAACTCAATGATCCAAGACAATTACGAAGAACTCACCAAAGAAAATGCTATCCAAGCCCAGATGAAAAACTTAGATTTGGGATGCAGAACAAAGCATATTTTTATCATTTACTTTATTCTCTTTTGTGTTTTTTTTTCTTTTGAACTGTTTCTTCTTTCATAACTATGACTAATTTAGAAATATATTTTAACTGATAGCACATGTATAACTATATCAAATTGCCTAGCTTTTTTCAAAGAGAGGAGGGGATTGAAGGAGGGAAAAATTAGGAAGCCAGAAACTTGCAAAAAATCAGTGCTAAAAATTATCTTGATATGGAATTGGGGGGAGAAAGAAAAAGAAAAAAAAAGAACCACATTATTACTATCTCATCTAGGATGTGTATTCCTTCTACAACAAAAGTTTTGTAAATTAATAGTTCTCCTTTTTCTTCCACTTTTTACTGGACACAGTACTCACATCAAGTGTTGAGGAGTGGTGAAAAATCAAGTGGGTGAGGTGTGACACATGATATGCCCCATGGATGAATAGTATCTATGCACAGGTAGGTTTTTACAAAAGCATCATAACAGAAAAAGACAGAGTGGCTTGGTATATAGAGTCTAAATTGCTTGTCACAAAGTCTAGAATAACTAGCTTTGCATGTCTCTAGTCAGACTAGCTTTGTGACCCTGGACAAATAATACCTAGGTGACTCATTAAAACCCCTACAATTGCCTACCTAGTTACAGATGGCTGCTAACTGCAGATATAAGGAGGAAATAGCACACTAACAGTTCCCAGCACTGACAAAATGTTCAATTGTTGGAATAGTCATTAACATACATACTCATTTATGAGTGCAAGATATTTTTGAAATATAAATACGTTTGTTGAAAATAATTAGAAATCAGTTTTACAATTAAGTGTATTAATCACCAGTGTTTCTTAAAATCCTTAACTCTGAGATCTGCATCTTTTCGTGTTGTTTTCCTTTTGGTAAAATATAGCATACTGTGGTGCTGTCTTACCTTTCCAGTGAATGGCCCATTATCGCTGTGAAAATATAAGATGACTCTTTTGTGCTCAATCAAGCCATTTACTTGTTTGCAAAGTTGTCACCCTGGATTTCTTCTTCAATTGCTTTGTTTATATGAAATCACATAATTGTAATGGATATTTAACCTGTCAAAACTATCTTGCCTGGCCATCAGAATTGCAATATGTAATGTCTCTTGACACAAGTCATATCCTACTTGCTATGAACCTTAGACTTTTAAATGGCTCATTAGATTTTTAATAAAATCAAAATGAAAAGCAAAAATATGAAGAAAATGAGTTATGAATTCCAAAGTCACAATTGGATTTTCATTCCCAATAATCTTATCCTGTGAACCTAGCAAATAGAAGGCCAAATGTTTTATTTTAATTAAGTACCTACAGTGTGTAGAGGCCTATGAAATGTACTAAGTAAGGGAATTTAAAGCTTAAATATTACATTTCATCCTGGAGGAATTTACAGTCAAGTAGGTGCTCATGATATATGCACAAAGAAATGGAATACAAAATAATATGTAAGATTTAACCAAAAAAGACATTAGAGATCACTTAGACTCATCCTTTTATTTTTCTTCTTCAAATGGCAAAATTTACAGAAAGCATAAATGAATCACAGAAGCAAGATTTAGACCTATATCCAAGGATCTTTCCACTATAACGCACTACCTCCAAATGATAAATTCAGTCAAATTTCTATGCCAAAAATAAGAATCCTTTACCAAGTAGGACATTGGGAAGTTAAGAAAGACTCCCTGGAGCAAATGACATTTCAACGAGACTTAAGAAAATGAGTATTTGTCTAAAAGGCAGAGGGAGAAGAAGTTCTGGCCCAGGCTCAAAGAATTAAGAAAGGGATGGAAACATTTTATGTAAGTCTATGTAATTTCAAAAAGGATGAGAAATCTAGTCACACTAAAGGGTAGGTGTTAGGGTTTTAGTTCTACACCTCATAGAATTGAGTCACTCACCACCTGAGCTTTCAGATGAACAATTCTAATTCCCTTAATAAAAACATAGTTAAAGACTCCCATATAAAAGCACTCATAAGGAAGCCAAATAACAAAAAACAAAACAAAACAAAACCAAAAAAAAAAAACAAAAACAAACCACAACAGTCCACAGGAAGGCAAACACAAGTAAAAGACTGAACAAAGAGATAAAAGAAGTAGGAAAGGACAGTTTTTTAGGATCTCTTGGTCTCCTTGCCAAAGTCATTAAGCAGCCTTCGTGTCTCTTTACCCAAAAGGCCCAAAGCTGAGTCATAGATCATTCCACTGGGTACAAAGTTAACTCTACCTGCCCCATATCTATCCCATAGAAGCTTAGCTAATAGCTGTACTAGACAATGTTATGGAAGTATTGTGGTTAAGTCAAACCACCACTTTTCCACTAACATCCTGGTCCACAGTTGTGCATCCCAAAGTTAGCAAGAGGAGATAAAACTGTAAAGGTACCTTAACACCAGCTCAAAGAAGTTTAGAATTTCAGGCTAAGGAATTTATTCTTTGTTTAGAAGATAATTAACAGAATGATAATAAAAAATAGCGCATTTACATAGCAATATAAAATTTCTAAAACAGTTTCCCAACAATTACTGTGTTTTATAGGTGACATAAGTATAAAATGTAAAATGGGGTGGGGGGGCAGCTAGTTGGCACAATATACTTTTAAAATCAATAGGGGTGGCTAGGTGGTGCAGTGAATAGAGCACTAGCCCTGGAGTCAGGAGAACCAACACTTTTTTTTTTCACATTCACATATGTATTCATATGACCACACACCCTTCTTCCATTATTTTCATAGTGAGAAAGATTTCATCAGTCACCGTTATTGTTTTTCCATATAGGAATGTAAATAGTTCAACTTTGATAAGTTCCTTTTGGTTTCTTTTCCCTGATTACCTCCTCAGGCATCTCTTGCTTCTTGCATCTGGATGTCAAATTTTCTAATCAATTCTTGTTTTTTCCTCAAGAATGCTTGAAAGTCCTCTATTCCACTGAATGACCATATTTTCCCCTGAAACAAAATACTCAGTTTTGCTGGGTAGGTGACGCTTGGGTTCATTCCCAGCTCTTTTGCCCTCTGGAATATCATATTCCATGCCCTTCGATCCCTCAGTGTAGAAGCTGCCATGTCCTGGGCTATTCTGATTGTGTTTCCACAATATTGAAATTGTTTCTTCCTGGCTGCTTGTAGTATTTTCTACTTGATCTGGAGATTCTGGAACCTGGCTATAATATTCCAGGGAGTTTTCTTTTTGGGATCTTTTTCAGGAGGTGATCGGTGGATTCTTTCAACCTCTATTTTGCCCTCTGGATCTAAAACATCAGGGTAGTTTTCCTTGAGAATTTCTTGAAGGGTGATTTCTCGGTTCTTTCTTTGATCATGGCTTTCAGGTAGTCCAATAATTTTTAAATTGTCTCTCCTGGATCTATTTTCCAGGTCAGTGGTTTTTCCCATGAGATATTTCACATTGCCTTCTAATCTTTCATTTGTTTGGATCTGCTTAACAGCATCTTGATTTCTCATAAAGTCATTAGCTTCCATTTGCTCCAGTCTAACTCTGAAGGAATGAATCTCCTCAGTGAACTTTTGAGATTCTTTTTCCATCTGGCAAATTCGACTTTTTAAGGCATTCTTCTCCTCATTGCCCTTTGGGGCCTCCTTTGCCATTTGAGTTAGTCTATTTTTAAGGTGTTGTTTTCCTCAGTCAGGCTGTTGACCCTCATTTCATACTTTTCCTGCATCCTTCTCATTTCTCTTTCCAATTTTTCCTCCACTTCTCTTATTTGATTTTTAAAGTCCTTCTTAAGGTCCTCTATGGCCTGCAACCCGCTCATGTTTTCCCCTGGGGCTTTTGGAGCAGGACTTCTGATCTCACAGTCCTCTTCCCCTATGCCTCGACCCTCTTTGCCCCCAAAGTAGGAGTCTAGGGTTGCATTTTTCTGTTTAATTTGTTTCCTTTGTCTTAGCATGTTGCCACCTAATTATTTGACTTTTGGGCTTGTTGCCACACTATGGCTTTAAGGCCAGATAGAGGAATTTTCATCCCGATCATGTGGGGGGCAACTTCCGTTTCTGGCAAGCTGTAAACCCACCCATGACCTCCACCCCAGATCACAATCCAGATCCAGGGAGGTTAAAGCAAGAGCAATTACCCCACAAGACTGATCGCTGGATCTCCCTACAGTTCGCAGGCCAGGAGCTGGAGCTGCCTCTGAAATGTGTACCCAGGTGCTGCCATGGTTCTTGGATCTGCTTTTCAAAGGAAAGCAACTCAAAATGGGTTAACAAGCTTACTTTAATCAAACAAACACACATTACCTAGTTCAGGGGAAAAAGGTCAGCACCCAAACTTCAGAGTTACAGAACTTACAGATCAAACAGACAGGCTTCCAAACTGTCCAACCATTATATCAATACCAAATCACAGTTACCAGAAAGGGAAGCATCAACATCTGGGTTTTCAAAGCCGGGGGGCTCTCAACAACGGCTTCCCAGAGTCTCATCTGGTCAAATCACACAACACTTCTCAAAGTGAGCCCCAAAGCAGAGCCTCTCCTCAGGGTTTATATAGCCTTCTCCTGGCTCAGAGAATGTAACAACCTTCTGGACCCACTGCCCAATCACAAAGTATCAAGGTATGGGCTTTCCTGAAAAACAAGCCTCCCACCACAGGCTCCAGGTGCACTTAAGCTAGGGGCAGGGAAGATCTTTAAATTTGCATTTCCATTACAACTACAAAATGGCCTGTCTCCTCAGAGGCTTCTAGCCCCGAGGGGAGGAAGCAGAGGCATTCCCCAAATACTGGTCCCAAAGTCCATAGGGCACTAACCTTTCACTTTGTCCTAGGCTTTTCTATGTTGACAATTCTGGAATTGCCACAGCTGCTGGTGTTCTGGGGTCTCTCCAGCTGGCTGCTGGCCCTGCTGCCCTGGGGCTAAAACCGAGACTCAGGCACTGGGCTGTGCTCGGCTCCCTGATCTCAGAGTGCTGTGCTGCCAGTTCCCACACCACTGTGCTGGTCCTTCCTGCAGGGCTGCTGGGCTGTCCTTAGTGGGAGGTTAGCTTCTCTGTGTCATTCTGTGAGTGCTGGGGCTCCAGAAATTGTTCAGAGTCCCCTTTTACATAGTTTGGAGGTAATCTGGGGTCAGAGTGGCTTGGATGCGCTGTTTCTACTCTGCCATCTTGGCTCTGCCCCAGGAGAACCAACACTTACTAGCTGTGTGACCTTGGGCAAGTCACTTACCCTGAACTGCCCTCCCTTCCCCCCTTCATACACATACACACCCCCACACCCACCCACCCACCCACCCACACACACACACACACACACTCACTCACATAAGAACATGTAAAATGGGGAGGTCTTATAGATGAGGAAACTGAAAGTCAACAAAGTTAAGTGACTTTATCAGCATGACTTAGCTAGTAGATAGAAGGTTGAAGCCAATGAGAGATTTGGGGTAGATGAATGATATCATCATGTACATGACTATATTTGTATGCTTACAAATGAATATATTCTCATAACTTATAGCAACATAGTACTTGCTCATGAGAGAAATAAAATATCAAACTGATTGGAAATCTTTTTAACTGTTCGATTGAAAATTTTTATTATATACCTGAATTAGAACAGAGATTGTAAGTCTATGAAATTTAAAAATGATATGGATGTCAAAGGGTTAAATATCCCAGAATTATGTTCTAAAAAGTTAATAGGGGCGGAGCCAAGATGGCGGAGTAGAAACAGCTCATCCAAGCCTCTCTGCCCCCAGATTCCCCACAAACTATGTAAAAAAGGATTCTGAAAATCTTCTGGAGCCCCAGCACCCACAGAACGACACAGAGAAGCTAACCTCCCGCTGAGGACAGCCCAGCACCCTGCAGGAAGGACCAGCGCAGTGGTCTGGAAGCCGGCAGCGCGCAGAGCGCAGGAGCCGAGCCGAGCCCAGGTCCACGTGAGCCGAGGTTTTAGCCCCAGGGCGGCAGGGCCAGCAGCCGGCTGGAGGAACCCCAGAACTCCAGGAACTGTGGAGACGCCAGAATTATCAACATAGACTTGCCTAGGACAAAGTAAGAGGTTAGTGTCCTATGGACTTTGGGACCTGTATTTGGGGAATGCGTCAGCTCCCTCCCCTGGGGGCTCGAAGCTGCTGAGGAGACATGCCACTGTGTAGTTTTCAGAGGCATTTCCGGCTCCCAGCCTACAAATCGTGGGGAGATCCAGCGATCAGTCTTGGGGGGTGATCGCTCTTGCTTTGACCTCCCTGGATCTGGATTGTGATCTAGGGTGGAAGTTGTGGGTGGGTTTATAGCTTGCCAGAAACGGAAGTTGCCCCCCACACGTTCGGGACGAAAATTCCTCTATCTGGCCTTAAAGCCATGGTGTGGCAACAAGCCCAAAAGTCAAGCAATTGAGTGGCAACATGCCAAGGCAAAGGAAACAGGAGAAATGCAACCCTAGACTCCTATTTGGGGGCATAGAGCAGGAAAAGGACTGTGAGTCAGAAGTATGCTCCAAAACCCAGAAGACAGGCGGGTCCATTAGAGGACCTTAAGGAGGACTTTAAAAACAGATAAGAGAGTGGAGGAAGATTGGAAAGAAATAGAAGGATGCAGGAAGAGTATGAAATGAGGGTCAACAGCCTGACTGAGGAAAACAACACCTTAAAAAATAGACTAGCTCAAATGGCAAAGGAGGCCCAAAAGGGCAATGAGGAGAAGAATGCCTTAAAAAGTCGAATTTGCCAGATGGAAAAAGAATCTCAAAAGTTCACTGAGGAGATTCATTCCTTCAGAGTTTGACTGGAGCAAATGGTAGCTAGTGACTTTATGAGAAATCAAGATGCTGTTAAGCAGATCCAAACAAACGAAAGATTAGAAGGCAATGTGAAATATCTCATGGGAAAAACCACTGACCTGGAGAGACAATTTAAAAATTATTGGACTACCTGAAAGCCATGATCAAGGAAAGAACCTAGAAATCACCCTTCAAGAAATTCTAAAGGAAAACTGCCCTGATGTTTTAGATCCAGAGGGCA